>JAACJT020000007.1:5999569-6013368 GCA_009936485.2 Gymnarchus niloticus
ACGTGATAAACACCACTCATCACGGGTACATGGTAATCATCACTCATCATGGACACGTGATAAACACCACTCATCACAGGTACATGGTAATCACCACTCATCATGGACACATGATAAACACCACTCATCACGGGTACATGGTAATCACCACTCATCATGGACACGTGATAAACACCACTTATCACGGGTACATGATAACTATCACTCAACATGGGACACAGTAACCACTGCTCATCACAGGTACATGGTAACCACCACTCAAAGTTATATGGTAATCACCAGTCAAGGCCTGGCATTTTAGCTCAGCTATGACCGCTGTGTGGCAAAGATGGAATTCACACCTGGTAACTTCACTGACAGCTGATAGACCCTGGAGATGGTACAGACGGCAGACACTGGAGATGCAATCTTCCAGCATCGTGAATAAAATGGGCCCTTTAAATAAGCTCTTTATTGGCGCATTAACGTTCAGCGGCTGTTCTGTGAGAAGCTTTCTGTTTCCACTGAGGAGTGGATTCTAAGGGGGCCACCAATGTATCACGGCACCACGTCATTACAGGAGCTTCCGGTACTTAGACTGAAGTGAAATTATCTTTCTTAATAAGGAAGTAGGCCGGACATGTACTAAGCACGGTGGGAGGAGGAGGGGCTTTAAGGCATAGTAAATCTGTCCGCTGATCATCTCTATACACAGTATGATTATATAGCTAGATAACAATAGTAAAGGATAACTAATGTGCCATTAATTAATTACGGTTACAGGTCGACTTTAGTGAAGTAGAAGGTAAACTGAGGCCCCTCACGTTCTAAGAACTAAATGAAAACCAGCTTAAACTTCCAACGGTCTCACAAAGACCAGGTTCACAAAGTGGCCAGTGTGCTGGTGCATGCCAGATGGTTTCAGAAGCTCCTCTACTGCATGCCAGGCCTGTGCTCTGAGACCAGGAGCAGGAACAAGGAGATGCTTGAAGCAGCCCAACCTCCAGGCCTTTGATGGGGGAGACAGGACAAGAAGGGCGGAGCTGTAATCCTTGTCAGCAGGGTTAGAGGTTAAGCCTTGTGAAAAGGGGCCTAAAAATTGGCAATTAATTACCAAAACAAATCGGCACGGCTCCTCACGAGAGGCTGCGGAAAGCCAGGCGCCACCGGGAATGGTGTTTTTTTCGTTCAAAGCGGGTCTCAAGAGAGGCGGAGCTGATCCAGTGGAACAGGGGGTCTTCTAAGTGCTCCAGTCACCGCCTCTGACTGCGGCCAACCCCCTGCGCCACAAATGCCTGGCGTTGGCTGTGAAGTAGGAGGTGCCTCCATGAGACCTTAACAGGCTGAAGAGGACCGGGTCCTATTGACAGACTGAAAATAAAACCCCTGAACATCTTGTTTCCTTTGCCGGCTGCGGACGTGAGCAGAAATACAAATGCCTAGATTATCTGGGAGTCTGCAGCAGGATGGGCTGCCAAGAGGTAAATACGATGGTAAAGACCAAACGATACGCACACACGTCCAACAGTGGAGCTGAAACCATCTGCTTTTACAAATTAACCTCGACCTGAGAGTATCAGCACCTCTAAAAGCAGGCAGTCGCCATTTTCTCCCCACTCTGCCTATTAAAATCACGCTCTCCCTGCTGTTCCACGCGCACACATTTAAACGAACCCATAAATTTTGCACCTAATTGCCGATCGGCTTAATTAAAGAGAGCCTTTGTTGTCGCAATTACAAAGATAAATGAAATAATCAGCTTTGGGCTAATGAGAGATAATCGGATTATGTGGTGTTATAAATATACACTGATGTCTGAAGGAGCAGGCGGGCTCACTGGTTAAGACGCGCCGCCGGTGCTTCCTGCTATAGACTGAACGCACACATAACTGTCTCCGCACGAATAAAAGATTTACACATATTAAAATGAATTTGTAGTCATCTTTGATAGACACGGACATTTATTTTGAAGTGTGGACAAGCGAGCACAGCGAATGTCGAGGACAAGTTGCTTTTAAGTGCGGCGTTTCTGGACGTAGCTGCGGTGGAGGTGTTAAATAAAAACCGGTAATCTTGGTGGTCTGGAGTTGAGGAGCCCACAGGTTAGCAGACTACCAGCAGGATGAGAGCCCCCAAATTAATGATTACCATGGCAACCACGAAATGGGGCGGTTAAAAATAATACGTGTTTTTATGGAACAGTAAATGTCTAAAGGCTGATATATCAAAAGGGACCACAGTAGCACATATTGGAGATGGTAGGTGAGTGGGGGGCTCCTGGGTGGCTAATTGGAGTCAAGGGAAAAGCCCTCTAGCTGCCACAAATCAGAAACAGCACCGACTGGTGTAGTCTTCCTGAATGCCAGCTCTCCAGTTCCACTCCATCCTTGCTTCAGGACAGAGGTGATTAGTGCAGACGCTACGTCCCTCACGCAGGGATTCGTACCTGGAGCATGCAGTGTACCCTGTAACGTTCTCAAAGCAGGTCAACACTCCAACCAGTGTAGCAAAATTCATTAACCCTAAACTGGCACCATTATCCATGGGCTTTATATGTCAGAACACGGCCATGTAGAAGCCAGGCAGTCAGCTGGCACTGGTAATCAGAAGTGAAAGAGTTAAGGTGGGCTCTCCTACAACAATAGAGTTTAACCCTTAACCCCGGAGGTCCTTTAGCTAAGCACAACTGGGCTCCAGAGTCCAGGTTTAAGCCAAAAACAGCCATAACTACGTTAAAAGTAGCTCTCAGTCCAGACTCGATCTCAGGCAGACGCTCACGTTCATAACAGCTTTGACAGCAAACGAGATATGACCAGGAGTGACAGTCAGCAAAGGGTATTTAAAAGAAAAAAAGAAAAAATTAAACACTTTAATCTGCCATGCATGTTAAGGCTGTAAAATGGTAATGATGATGAATTTAATATTTGAGTTTAATCTACTCTGTTTGTTAATAATGAATTATAAGTAAAGTAAAATATATTTATAAAGCACATTTAAGCACAGTTTTCACTGACCAAAGTGCTGTACAAAATACAAAACAGATAATATATGTACATACACAAAGACAGCGAAAAGGTACACAGCAGAAAAACACATTACCATAAAACAGCCAGAGAACAGCAAAAGCCAATGACAAAGTTACAAACAATAAAACAATTGGAACATTAATAGGCCAGAAGGCCATGGAATACAAGTATGTTTTCAGCCTTGATTTAAAAGCAGTGATGGTAGGAGCCCTTTATATATCAGGTGGCAGCTGGTTCCACTGCCAAGGTCCATCACCTTTTTTGAGGTGAGATGGAGGGACATGTAGAAGGGATTTGGAGCTAGATCTAAGAGCCCTGGAGGCTGAGTGAAACTGAATGAGCTCAGTAAATATAAGATGGAGCCTTAAAAACCATCAGTAAAATCTAAAATTGAATTCTAAAATGAACAGGAAGCCAGTGAAGTGAGGCCGGAACTGGAGTAATGTGTGGTTACGAGTATGCTCCTTGTACTCGTGTTTGTTGTCGGGTTAGGATTAGTGATAATTTTTTAAATCTAAGGAAGAATTAAGGCTTGTGTGATGGACATGAGACCAGTCATGGTGACTTTGGGTTCAGAGGTGCACTGTCGTCCTGAAAAAAGAGCCTTACTGCAGACCCCCTGCTTGACGGCCTGACCAGTCGTGTCTACGCTGCTTCCTCACTGAGAGCAGAGTGTGGGAAAGGGCAAAAGTGGGACCTGAGGCATTTCACACCAACACATTTATGGGGTAGATCACAAGCATTGTTCAACAGAAACTGTGAACGGATAATCACATCAAATTCATATCACAAACATACTGCAGTTAAGCTCATGAAGAAAACTTAAAAAAAATCATGGGCAGCGGTGTTCATTTGGAGAATAGCCTTTTTAGCCAGGCTGTCTTATTAGACACAATACAAACATGACCTTAAAGCTAGTTCAATTAAAAATACTACATATCTAGCTCTGACTGTTTTCTTTTTACGTATTGCCATTTCTGAGATTTATCACATAACCGCAAAAAGTGCTGGAAACGTGAACCGTAGACATTTTTGCGATGTAAAAAGATTTATTTTGGTCTGGAAGTCACATGACATAAATATTGTAATTGACCCCCAAGTCCATTGATTTTCTTCCTTGTGCCTCAGAGCAAACCGCATGTTTCCTGTCATATAATAGCCTTAAAAAATCTGTTTGTCCCATTAATCATCATTGAGGTGGTTAAAAAGGGAGACCAGTGCCGAGGCATTTCGGTAATGATGTCATTTCCTACACACGTAGAAAAAAAAATGGTGTCACTTGAGTAATGGTAGGAATTTATATCCATTAGTTGGTTAACGGCAAATTAAATACCCAGATTTTGCCAGTACTGCAGTGGGCGTCGCTCATGTCTGAGTAGCACCGCGGTGGGTGGGAAGACCATGCCGAAGGCTGAGTGAGACCCCCTTTCCTGGGAGACCTGCGTCAAATTCCAGTTGAAGCCTTGCTGTTCTGGGACATACAGCATTTCAATGACGGGGACCTGAGGCGTGGCCTTCTGCTTTATAAGAGCGGTGCTGTGGTCTCTGTGCCAGGGGTGGAGCCTTGAAGGATGACAGAAGGAGGCATGCCAACTCAGGGGCATCAAGGGCAAGTGTTTTTGAGGCAGCAGATTCCTGGTTATTACTACTGGTGCCCCCACCACCCATCCTCATGGTGTTCACATATCCCTGGAAGGTTACCGTCCATTAAAACTCATGCTTCCCTGTCCGCCTCCTGTTTGCTTTGCCATGTAAGATGCACTTGTGTTACTCTGGTTATCTGCCCCTTGCTGAATGAGCGGTGTGCTTGGGTACAGGGCTCACTTGACAAATGATTTCCCACCCCCCCGTCCCTCACTGACACATGAGTACATCTAGCCTTTTCCTGGGCCGTTCCAGTTCACTAGCTGCCCCCCTCCCAATGCAGAAGGAGCACGACCTGAGCAAGGTGCTGGATCTTTCTGATGGTTTCTGCCAGCTGTTTCTGGAGATTAACAACGGCCTTCGTCAGTGGTCCTATATACTCTGTCCCTCTCTCTATCTGCCCCTGTCCCTTTTCCCATAATGTCTGCTGTGCATTTGCAAGCCCTCAGCCCAGGCAGAGGCTTCATTCAATGTTTAGGGTTGGGCGGCTTTAAAATCAATACCCCTCTCCGTGAGCACGCCACCATTTAAAGAACATAGTGCAGAAACCTGACTGCAAGCTCACATTCTTCACGCAACGATAATATTTCATTCGGTCTGTGGTCAGCATGTTGCCGGCATGGCTCTCAGAGGCTTTGTGTGACCGAACAGGAACAGAGACCTGAAACTCTCATACAACAAGGCAAGCATCCTTTGTTTATGGCAGGAGCAAAGCCTTTTTATCTGTGACAAATTTCTAAATCTGTACTGTATCAACAGTGAAGAAGATAAACCCATTTTTCCCAATTCAAGTTTCCGTGAAAATACCGGATAATGTTTGGGATAATGTCTAGTCAATGTTTATGAAGTGCTGTCTAGTCAGCGTTGTCTACTGTTGACCATGTAGATGGTATACCTGCAAAATCTTCAGCCAGGTCTTCAGGCTCCCCAAAGGCATGCAGAGTAGATCATTGGCATCCATCCACCAGATTTCTGGATATTCTCTTCCTCTATTACCATCAGTAATATGCTCTTTTCCAGCACAGTGGATCTTCTCACAATATGCCCAAAATAAGACAATTTCACTATGATTATTTGAATTTCAAATGAGAGTTCAGGATTTGATCAAGACAATATGAGCAGTTCAAAGCTGACAATATTCTTCCTCTCCTGCTTCTTAATGGTCTAACTTTGAAATTCACAACGGGTTTCATGAAATACATCATTCTGAGCAATCCTACTCAATCTTCTTAGACATTCTTCAGTACTTGAGTATATAATCTACTATCTTTTCTACAACCTTAACTGCCCGACAGTCTAACTTCTGCTGACTATCCCCTCTGTATGTATTTCATACAGTGTTCAGTTAAAGACATATCCACATATTGTCATTATGATTATTATAAAATGGCCTTGACGATGCGGAACATTATTGACCGCTCTGCCTGAAAAACATAAACACACAGTGTGTTTTCTCTTCTGAAAGTTCCTTCAGGCCGCAGGTCAGCCAGAGTGACATGGTGACGTACCACACTGGTCAGCGGAGGCCCACTGTCGGTCTCATCGCCCCATGGGCCTATTGTTCCCTTTAGCCTTGGCTGACCACAGCCCCTTCCACCTGCTCAGGCCTCCCCCCGGGGGACTTGCTGCCATGTCTGGCGGGGGGTGGGCCACGTCCCGCTAGCTCATCCTTTCTTAACCATTCTTCTCTCCAGGTCCCTGGTGTACTTTCAGCTGGGGGGGGGGGTGCAGTGCATGAAATAAAGAAATAGGTACTGTTCTTTCAAATGCCTGAATATCAGTTATTTGTGTATGGCAACCTGTTATAATCCTAAATGGCTTTTTGTAGCAGCTGATATTTTCACTGCCACCTGTGCTGGATTTTTCTGGAGTAAACCAAAAAACCTACCACCTCCCCCCAGAATGCATGACATTCCAGGTGGTCACCTATGGACAGATGAACATCAAGAGTCTTCCAGGGTTAAATCTCTCCCTGATGCTGCATTAGCACCATGGTTTGTGCCATTGAAGGTGTATAGAAGAGGACAGCCTCACAGCAGAGTCACACAGGAGCTAGGGCCAGGGACATAGCAGTGTCTGACGTGGAGAACAGCGCCCTCTACCCAATGGCGCCTCTCACTGCAGGAGGACAATGGGAGTGGTTGACTAACCCCCAGCCCTTTGTTAGCCATTTGCTGTCAAGCGCAGCCAAATGTGAAGATTTGTTTCACCTTAGTGGTGGAGAGAGGGTGGGTTTATAAAGCTCCCCTGTATGTCCACTGGCCAATAAGTGTGGCTGTAGCCCCGGGGCATGTAGACCTGTGGATCCTCTTACAGTCTTGCTCTGTGTTCGAACCTCAATGACTGCCGTGCTCTGGAACATGGGTCCAACTCATTCTGCTTGGTGGGGGAACTGGAACAAAGAGGCACTTTTATACAACCAAGTGCCATGAGCATGAGACAGCCTTCCACTACGTCCAGAGAATGACTCTGGGTGTTAAGCGCAAGAATGACTCCTTTTCAAAGACATGGCCTTCAGCAAACTCGCGATCACAAGCTTTGTTGGCATCAGGAATGGTCAAACACACGAGAAGAGGAGAGAAAGACAGGCAATGAAAGTCATTGTCTTTCATTACAAATTGACTCAGATTCATTTTAAAAAATCGACTTTCTTTAACTAAAGGGACACCTTGCTGTAGTATTAATAGCTCTGCAATTCTGTTGCTGACTCACTACTCCATGCCGTATTAAACGGAATCAACAGTCACAAAGACTTCACTTACAATTAATGCCTTCAACCACAGTTGCCAGGGAGGTTAGCGAGAGGTTCTTTCTCAAATCTAAAATTTAAAACAGAATCAGGTGTGAGACAGCATTCCCAGCCAATATGTATTTAGCACTAAGATCTCCAGCACCGTTCCGTAGGTTGTGTAAACAAAGAGGATAGGTGTAGTTCTGGTGCCGGGGGGAATGGCTGGATGTTATCTTTGGAGGGGGTATTGCACCTGGCCATCGGCGCAAGGCGGTTAAGATGTAGCTACCTGGGAATAGAAGTGGAGAATGGGGCAAAATGGGATGCAGCAAAGGATTCTGGGGCTTTTCATGCTTTTAGAATAAATAATCCAGACTGGGCCAGACTTGACAGAGTGTCTAGGGATGGTTTAATACCTTCTCCCCAGAATATACTTTGAAAACTTCACACAGAACCAGGGCATGTTTTCTGTTCAATATCCAATAAGTAGCTTGTATTTGTTCCATGGCAAATCCTGTCTAACAGGACCTGGCGCTGAGTTTATAAGTTTAGATAAGAATGAGGCTCCTTCTGCAGATGATGGAGACCAATCTCGTGGGAAGTGGCTGCACATCAAGCTGTCTTGAGACCTGCTGGCTTTCCTTTGATTTTCCTGATATGTGGGTTTTTTGCCCCAAGCCTATTTGATGTTCTAGGGCAGTTCCCATAAAGACAGAGACCAGCGTGTGAGCTGTATGCCTTCAAGACAAAGTCTGTTTTTGCATGCTGGTAACAGAGGTACCAGGCACCAGCTTGGTTACCTCTGGAAGAAATAGAGATTGGTTCAGTCAGAAGCCAAGGGGCCATGGTGAGAGCGTGGCATCAAGCGGGCAAAGCTCTCCTTGAAGGAAGAGGTAGACTCCCATGTGAGGGACCTTCAAGGAACAGAGGGCATGGCTTATGGAGAAAAGCACTCATATTGGAACCATTTAAACTTAATCCCCCATAGGCGTGTTACAGGGTAATCTGCTCCCTATCCTGACAATCGCTTAAAATCCCCTTTTCATGGCCTTACTGTATGCCGCTTTGTTAGATTTACTTATGATTTCACACAAAGCAGAAAATCCACAATTCTATTAACCCATATAAAGAAGTATGCCGACTTGGATTTGGCTCTCAGCGGGGACTTCGATACGAACCGGGTCATCTCAAATCATTCCACAGTGCCGGCAGGCGCGGTGCACGGCCGTTTTGTCAACAATAGCAAAGAGATGCCTCGGACCTCAGCCTTGAGGAAGCTGGCAGTGACTACCTCAGTTATTGGAGGGCTGAAGCTGGCCGCAGGATAGAAGCCGCAGACGATCAGACGTGTGTTCAAGTAACAAAAATCCCACTCAAGAAAGGTAACAACTCAACGTTTCCAATGGCCCTCTGCTGCTCTCTGCTAATTGCCCTTTTTTAACTGAATTATTTTCAGTTCTTACAATAATAAAAGATTTAATTTTACAAACTCATTTTTCAGCCATCAGCCCAACTCTTGCTCATGGTTTCAGAAGGCACCGTTTAATGTCTGCATTCCACTTTGCAAAGCAAAGCTGAAGCTGGAGTCCAGCTTATTGTGCTTGGTTTAGAGAGTGTTTACGGCATGTCGGCAGGCAAAAAGGTCGACATCAAAAGGAAACATAAGCCTTGTGTCACGCACTCGGAACAATCAGAAAAGGATATGATCTTGCATTTAGCACCACCGTAGAGAACGGTCAAGCATTCAAAGGGGGAGCAGAGTGAAGAGCCGGGCGTACGGAGAGGTCTAATGTCACAGCTTGATGTGTCTTCTTCCTGCTCTAGCCTTTGTTCTTCCAACTGCTTTGGTTATAATCCCCCGCGGAGGTGATATTCATGAAGCAGGGCTCCTGGCCAGATAAGAAGGAGGTCATCATCTGTGTGTGCGTGGGTTGGTGCTGGCGCCTGCGTGTGAATCCTCGCGAGTGCCCGCCGGTCAATGCATAACAATGGGTGTGAAGGATCGCGGGAGAGGGTGGCAGTCATCAATATGTGCCAATACATGCCAGATCCGGTCAAATTAGAACCCATGAAAATTCCGCCTTGAGGAAGTGTTCCTTGCCGTAATTGAAAATGAGTAATCAGCAAGGTATTATGATAACAAGTTGTATGTTCACATATAGCGGTGGACAGCATCCTTTGACGTCAAATATGTTCTCGTCTAAGTACTGCATCTTTCATGTTAAAGACCTCAGATTTACAACAGTGAAGCTGGGTGATAATTTCATTAGTGTATTACAGCAGAGACACAAAGCAGACACCACTGACACAAAGGCATTGTAGTGAGTTCTCTGGTTTCTCTGGAATATCACCATCAAAGAAACTGAAACATATTGATGGATTCTGTTTTTCTTCATTTCTTGCGTAAGAAATCAGTTTTGAGATTTTTAATGTTTAGTTGGAGCTATAAATCAGCCTGTTACAAGACTTGGAAATAATTCCCTCTGTCTTGTCTCCAGATCTATGGGCATCTTAAAAATTCAAAAAAATAATTTTTCTGTGATGCACTATTTAATGGCATAAGTATTTCATACTGGCTCCATTGTGCTGTGATTTGGTTAACATGGCTTGTTGAAAGGGAATTCTTGGGGTTTTAGAGTTTCTGGGCAGAAGCTTTCTGACAGAAAGAGGTGTCTTGTGTGGACAGGCAGGAAGAGTGCATGCTATGCAGACCTCCTCTTTGCACTGTCTGAGCCCCACTTGACAATGTGGAGAGGCTTTAATTAGAAAATTGGTAACCAATTTAACTGGGCTTCTAAGATTTGTGACACTTGAATCCAAGGCTTCGGGTTGGAGTTGGGGATTGGGTTAAGGACTCTCTGAACAATCTTCTCTGAACAATCCATAATTCATAATGAACGCTAGGATTTCCTCTTGAAAATATTCTTTTTGAGGACGCCCTCTACAGTTTGACCCAGACATGTGTTTACGTGGATAAAATGCACCTCTTTTCACCCTGAACAGAAGCCTTTGTCATACCGAAATCTTATCTGCCATGTGTGAGTGAAGCAGAAGTATTTTAATGAAACCGAACAGGAATGCACTGTAGGACTAATAGGAATGCAGCACACAAGTTAAGCGTGGTCTCTTTGAGGAGCTGCATTTTATCAATTCAATTCAATCATCAATAGACTCCTGAAGTAGGACATGGGTTAAAGTAGCTCTTAGAAACGGCCGTCTCTCACTCGTCCTCCATCTTCCCAACCTTCTTTACCGTCTTTATTATACACAATCTCAGTGGCCCTCTCTGTAGTTAGCTGGAAGCAAACGTTGGTAGATGTTTTTGTGTTTTTTTCCCCCTTCTTTCAAATGAAATCCTTGCTCAGTACCCTTCAGCCCCCTGAGTCCCCCAACACTCCTGTAATGGTGGGGTGGAGATACTTGAGTGCAGGCACCCCGCCCCCAGCTCTTCTCCACCCTCCTTAGAGGAGTGGATGATACGACCCACTATGATGCTCCTGTGGGAAGAGACTGGCGGAGTACCATGCCACCATGGCATCTGGTCATGAAGAGCAGCTCCAGAAGCCTAACCTCCCCATTAGAAATTGATCACCACACCACACCCCCCCTTTCCTAAACCCCACCCACCTTTTTTTATGGTGGCTAACGAGAGCCAAAGATCTCCACGGAGACGACTGACCCCGAGCCAGACGAAAAATGTACGAGATCCCCCAGCAAAGAGCTCAGTGACTTTCGTTACAGGAGCCGCGGGAAGGTAGAGTGCCTTCGGCATGACACCAGCACCTGCTGATGTCTGATGACTAGCTGACAGCACAAAACGGCTAGTAAATAATGCATGGCGGACAGGGGAAGTCAGACTCCAGGGCCAGACACACACAATAATATGCTGGGAGTCCCCACCCCATTTCAAGACAAGAGCAATAAATGACTCCTCCATGTCTTTGCCCTCGTCCTGGCAAGTGGCATTAATTCCAGCAGAGGAGATCATCAGGCACCCGTCCTGACATTTGATAGATCCACAGCTTCAGCTGTAAAAGTGCCGTCTTCCCAGAGTCAAATTCCTGTGTGCGCAAGCATACGTGGCCAATGAGATACGATTCTCATTCTGATTCATGTCCTTCGCCTCTCGTGGGGGTCTGAGTCACTGTATGCAGTCTTCGACCTCGTCCGTGTCCCCATAGTAATCGCAGTGCTGTCCACTCCTTTTGTTGTCACGGCTGTACGAGATTTTGGCGGAAGCTTGCAAATAAACTGGAATGCCGAGATCACTATTAAGTCATGAATTTTTGTTATTGGCTATTGATGCTTCGAAAATCGAGTAGAATACGTTTAAGAGTAGCTCCCTGAAAGAGTGCAAGGCGAGGTGAGATTGTGCTCGGAGAGAACCACGGGAGATGTGCGATTCTCACTCAGAAGGCAGACACCCGTATCTCCCAGGCATTTGGCCGGAATGATTTGCCATGTCATGTTTATGGCCGATGTTTCACTTCGAAGGCGCGATAGATATCAATCTGTAATATAAGAGGTGCTGCCTTCAGCAAAACCCAAGGGATGCTTTCTCCCACTCCTGCTCATGGGTCGGCCTTTTTAATTTCAGGGATGCCGCAAGCCTTGAAAGATGGCGCCTCGTGGTAGTCGCCACGTAAAACGGATCGGTCCGGTAATGGGGTGGCAGCTTCTCCTGCCGGCCTGCCGACCACCATTCATCAGAGAAAGGTCCGCTCTCTAATTAAAGAGGCACCTGAGCCACCGTCAGGGAATTCGCTTTTCGATGGGCCGGATGAGGAGCGCGGTGATTACAGTTGGGTTCGTATCAATTAGGGAATGGTGATGTAGGTACACGCTGTGGTTAAGAGCTGTGAAAAGCCACGCTTTTCAGCATAAAATAGATTGGAATTAATACGTGTCCCCTACTCCCTACAGCCAACCTGTGTCACAAAATTATACTAATATAGAATAATTTTGCATCAAAGTTTTACAGCAGTCTCCTCACCCTCAGATCAATGCAAACAGAAATGGTGATTAAACCAAAATACTAATAAGATAAAAAAGAAAATCCTTTATAATATGATTGTATCTGGCTGCTTTACTGCCCTGAAGTGATTCACGGTTTGTTTGTTTACACACCTATGTTTTTTTCTCAAGTAATTTCCCTTAAGCTCCTTTCTCAGGGGTAAATTAACAGGTTACTACCCCACTACTTTGGCATTACCCCACCTGTGGCTTATTACATATTTATGTTTTTAGACAAGCCTGTACATTTTTAAAAAGCGTCCACCGATGAGCGATGGAAAAAAAGGCAATGATAAAGTCATAGCTCAGATTTACCTTCCAGGCTTGTATTGCCCTGAGGTCCTGTCTTTGTGTTAACCCCTCCGAATCTTTTATCAGTATTGAGCAGCACGCACAGTTAACAGGAAGCCCTTTTTCGGAGAGTGGGGGCAGAGGTGGCACGTCCAGATGAAGGTGAAGACAAACTCATGTTCCACATCCGATTCTAATCAGTAGCCTGGGATTCCTTCTTAGGTCCACGGATTGCAGTTGGGAGGCTGAGTCACGGGGATGACATTTTCCATGTAAAATCCCAGGGATCCTCTACTGAGACACACTTTCTGCAGATTTCTCTGCTTCATGTTTCACAGAAGAATGTGGGATATAAGACACAAGCTGGAATGTGAGGGCAGTGTGATCCACCACTGCCAAGCAATTCCAGCACCGCCCAGCGCAAAAGGCAAATAGTACAACCGAAATCCATCGTTGGCCTTTTCCCCGAGTTCAATCCCGAAATTTGGTTTCAGGTCACATCTGACAAATCAGGAACGAGGATAGGAGCCTCAGAATCATAAAGTGAAATAAGCATCAAATTGTTTAAATTGTACACTTCAACTCTCGAAAGTTACTCAGATTTCTGCGAGAATTGGCCTTTACCAGTGACAAATAACCTCAGCAAATGACGACTAAATGAAAGTACAAAGGACATTTGAGTTTAAAAGGCCAGTCTATATATGTGCATTTTGAAGGCAATAAAGAAAACAGACAATGCCATATCTCCTCCAGTGGTCCCAGAGCTATGTACTCAGTGAGTAAATATTCATTTCGTCAGTCATCACTTTTTCATGTTGCAGTTCCGGCTTTATAAGGTGCCTCGTCTCTCTGGGAGTTACTCCATCGCTGGCATAAGGTCTGTGGCGTCCTGACAAGTGATGTGCTCACAGAGATGGCGTGGCACACAGGTGAATTGGCCTCTGGTTCACAGTTAGAACCAGCCTTGCCCTTCAGGAGAAAATCAATGGCTGAAGAGCCGTGACATTTTAATCTAAAGGTTCTGCATATTTGTTTTTTGGACTTTTTCAGATGATCCCTAATGTAAAGTACATAGCAGGACTCGGAGGACCGCAGTTCACAGTGGAGCCCCCCCC
>JAACJT020000007.1:6019036-6039250 GCA_009936485.2 Gymnarchus niloticus
TCATTTGGGGCACCTAAGAACCTTGCGAATATACCACACCACCACGTCACCTCATTTGTGGCACCTAAGAACCCTGCGAATATACCACACCACCACGTCACCTCATTTGGGGCACCTAAGAACTCTGTGAATATACTGCACCACCACATGTCCCCTCATTTGGGGGACCTAAGAACCTTGCGAACATACCACACCACCACACCCTGACATTGAATTAATCTTTTTCTTTTTTTTGCTGAAGTGCTGCTTAAAACAGCTATAAAGGATAGTAAGCAAAATCTAACAGACCTTTACACGAAGATATACGTGATACTGTAGTATAAATAGTTGTCAAGATAAGTCAAATTAGTAGAACATCATTCAATTCAAGACAAAAAAAACACACATATTTATATATATATATATATGTATAATGTAATACATGTTATTTTGCCATCAGTTTTTTATTAAAAGCCATAAGAATCAGGCCTACGGAGGCGATACCATCATGATTATCTGGTAAAACACGGCTCGTCACCTGAACCTGCTTTTTACCCAGAATGCCTATTTGCACCAATCACGGCAACGTTAGCTCCTCAGCTATTATTACATCTCATGTTTATCGATTTCAGAATGATCACCCGGAGCATTTAGCAGACCTTTGTCCCATGAAAACCAGGATGATATGAGCACAAAAGCTCTAGTTTTGATCCCAAACCTTTCCCTCCACACCCCCGGGGGTCCATACAGGAGGAATTATGGGCCTTAGGGCTTCACTCTGCCCTCGACTGCCCCCGTGACGGATCTGGCACATCAACCAGTGAGTGCTGCAGCCATTCCGCAAAATATATTGTGGGATATTTTGCACTGTCACAGGTCAATGGCGCATGTTATTGGGATCCAGTGAAACGTGGACTGTGCAGTCTGGCCTACTCCACAGAAGTATTTGATTTTTAAATTTAATCGTACAGTCCCACTGGAGGACTAAGCTGCTGGCAATATACTCTATGGTGAAAGCTAAATATGCCCTACCTAACCTGGGACATTGTTGGTCCATTTGTTGTTTGGTAATCACTCCGACACAGAAAGGGCTTCTTATATATTTCTGTTGGGGTCGCTCATATGGAAGCACTGCATGATGGGAAAAAGTCGTGATTGCCAATATATGGAGAACTACTTGTGAGCACTTCAGGATGATGCAAGGATTTTTGGAAAGAAGGACGGGCAGATTATTTTTTGGATGCAAACCGCCAGGTGAACTGGACATGCTTTGTTCATCAACATAAATCATCTACTGGTAAACATCACCGAGCATCACTTACATCACCAAAAAAGCACAGACTAATACAGATTCATAAGTGATTGCTTACCAGGAACATTTCAAACCCAAGTCTGTTTGTCCTGGATTCTTGTCCCATGTCCTATATATAAGTGAAATTTTCAGTTGCATAATGGAAGGACACACCTCTGGGGAAGGACAGACCCAACATGTGCCTGCAGACACACACACACACACACACACACACACACACACACACACCAGACAATACATTTTTAAAGAAGGATGAACAATGAAGCTTAAGTCATTCCATCTGTCCATACATTCTTAGATCTGCTCCCTGATGTCCATTTGTTATTACAGCCTAACACATCACTTCACACATGGGTGTGTGGACAGAAATCAATTCACCAAAGTGAGAGAGTGCCCTGCGTGGTCGAGCTGAGAAATATGGCCCGTACTGGATTTTTCTCCCTCTTGCCCAGGCTTAACAACTACCACGCTGTTCCTCTCTTCGTCAAATACCGAGAAATATCCCTGTAGAAACATACACCTCCAATACACCAGGCTGACCACACGGGTGGCATTCTGCTACCCTTCAGATGCTTCAGTCAACAGAAGCTTACTTCTACCATGGTCCGACTCATTTCCCAATCCAGCTGTTAAGGAACATGATAATTGTTGATGTCTGATAAAGGTACATTAAGGGAAATCGATACATTCTTACAAATACCATTCAAATACAGAAATGTGAATGTTGTTTTGGCCCATACTTTTTATAATTCTCTTTTCCATCTCTTTTTTACGATGCTGTCAATTAGAGTAGATGCATACTTGATAGGTGAAAAAGAATGTCTAATTTTTGTATTAAAGAACTTTGCAGGACCTTTATGTGTCTTCAGAAGAAGGTTTCTTAGAACACAGACCTATGACAGGTCACTGACGCCACGTGGACCCTGGGTCTGTGTCTTACGGCTGCTGTGCTCCCAGCTGTTCCAAGGTTATTACTGGCTGATTTCCGCCCAGGTGTAACAAGCCAGCCCAGGCCTGCCCATCATGACCCCGGTCTACTGCCCCATCTTGAAGCGTGACACTTGGGGAAGTTGTTGTGCTCCGTTGGCGAACCTGTCAGTATAGGTGGAGAACTGCATCGTGGAGGTGTTTCTTCTGATGCCTGCAAGGTTATACTCAGCTATCAGAACAGTGAAAGGGTAGAAAGGCCTAGAAGCCCGTGACGTTACCTAATGCGGAGTGTTGGCAAGGGTATAACAACAACTGAAAGTCGGTAGCAAGTATGTTGTGCATAGTGAAGGATCAAAATTGGTAATTATGCTAATATTTATCTTGCTCTACCTTGTGTTATAAACACTAGGGAGACACGGAATTGTATGTTAACGTTTAGCTGGATGGCAGTGTTACCATCACGGAGGACCAAAGAACACGCACTCACACGTGTGCTCTTGCTGTGCAGCCAGGACGTAGAACCGTACACTGACACCCGGGGGGGGTTTGTAATCGAGTGTGTGGCTGGAGCATGGACTACGAGATCAGGCGCGTGCCCAAACGCATTAAATGCTGCCAGCGAGTGGACAATGAGTGCTACCGTTACGTGCCCCCCCCCCCCCCGAAACGTACTCAAGCCTGCCCTATGTGGGCGTGAGGGAGCCTCTGCTCAATTTGCCGTATTGATTTTAATATGACGGCTCACACGCCCGGGCACACGGCCGTCGGCTCAAGGGACGGCTTACTGAGGCGCTGCCGCTGGCCGGGGATATGGCAGGGTAGACTGCATGGCACTGTGAGTCACAGCCCAGTCCCATAATGAGTGGGGACAGCGATTCTCCGACATGGGGAAACATCTAATTGGCCCTGCTGCAGCTCGAGGAGGCTGGATTGCGTTCAAAGAATGTGACCCACCTGGAGGTCCCTCAGTGCATTTACCGCCATAGCTCAAGGCTCGCAGGACCGCGTCTGTCTTCTACAAACGTGTCTGGATTACTGCCTAAAACCGGCTAACTGTCTTAGAAATCCGCTCCACTGAGAGACAGCTTAACCTGTTTATTCTCTCGCCGGTTCCCATAAAAACCACCAAGTTTGGGCTCAAAAACAGCCTGTCGCTGCTCTGCTCTCCCCCTTATAACGAACATGTAGAAACCAGCTGAAAACAAAACCTTTTAAGACCTCAGCTCAGGCCAAGGTAAGCAGCATCCCCTTTAGTTCCCCCAGGAGTATGGTATTATTTCGACACTGCCGTCCAAGGTCTTTACTTTTACAAAACCTCCTTGCTAAGATATAAAGTCTTTGTGTGAAAGTGGACTTGATTAAAGCCTCGTCTGCTTTGATCCAGTCTTAAAACTGCATGGTAAATGGAACTGGGAGGTGCACCGGCCCAGCATCAACACTTCAGCTGAAGGCTAATTGCAGCCATAGGCCTCAACCCCCAGATGAGCTCATGTTCTCTGAAGCGTTTCCCTCCATGTCGCGTACGGAGAACTGAAGCGCCACCTCACAGAGGGAGCCCTTGACCCGACTTGTTGCAGAAACGATTCACCAGCTCTTGGGCACCAGTAGACCTCAGAGAAACCTCTTTGCGTTTCTAACACGGCTGAGTTAATACAGGTGCCAGACTTGTTGGCTGTTGTTTCATTTTACAGGATGACATAGCTACAGCAAGGTTCAGGAAAGATAAAAACAATGGAAGGGGTCCAAGGGGGTGGGGAGAATCATGTGACCCCAATGATCCTATACTTGTTAAAGGCGCTATATAAATAAAATTGAATTAAATTGAATTAAATTGAATTGAATTGAATTGAATTGAATACTTCTCCTGACCCACATTGAATGTCTAGGTAAAACTCAGGATGCTGTTTTGCTTCACCATTCTTATTGTCAGCCCCATAACCTCAGCTGACCTGTCTGGATTCCTGCTTGTCCCCAATTCAAGGTTGTTTTTCTCTCACCCACCAAACCAGATCCATCATTTTCCTGTTCACGCTTGGGTTTTGCTGGCCCAGGTCTAAGGCCATCCCTGAAAAAGGGGGAAAAAAATTCCCCAATTAATCACTTGTCCTTTCATCATGCGATCCCATTCACTCTTGCAAAAGCCAGCTAAAAAAATAAATAAACGTACAATGTTCAAATTAGTTTATAAATACTGCTCATCGGCTCATACGGTAGTTATATCCCATATATGGTTGTGAAAACTGTTTAGCTAGTCATGTGCATACACTTATTGTTCATTATAAAGGCAGTGTTAATGTGTCTGTGTGCTTTTACTGCTTGTTTTTTGAATTGTCGCACGACATGTGATGCATCACTGCCACCAGGGCTTGGAGGCAACACGTTGCTGCATTACTGCACCTCTCCCTTTTCACCAAATGCATATTTGGGTCAAGGGGAAAGGCAACTCAATGCTTATGAATGAGCCCCCGTGGCCACATGGCATTCCTGTCAGGGTTACTGAGACAATGGGGGCCCTGCTGGAGGTTTGCCTGGCCGGGCCGCTGTGTGTATTGTCTCGGCCCGTCTACTGTGTCTGTTGTTAAATACCAACTTCCCCCCAGTACCTCGAGCAGGAGGGAGCCGCACCGAGCGAAGCCCATTCTGCCATCTTTGTTCCAAATTGAGAACTTTTTTGTGAAAATGCTAACTCTCCCATGAGGGCTTTAAACTGATTGGTTCTGACTCATTTTTAAGAAAACACAGAACCAAAAGTTTTACTTATAAATCAAAATGGAAATTTCATCCATTTTACTATTTTATTATCTTATTTTAAGCACCCTTTCCACATGTTGTCCCAGAAGAACGTCTCTTTGACTGTAACCCTAACTCACAAAAGGGTTCTCTGCTGGACTAGCGTTAGGGGCATTCTGAAGCAGAAGGAGTCACTGCAGGCTTTCCTAATGACTCACACAAAGGATTCAAAGTTTTATTGTGAAATATACAAAGTTCAGTGTACAAAGTACAATGAAATCCTTACTCGAGTGCTTTCTCCGCAGCTTCAGTCAGTCAGCAATAGGTAGTGCAAAATTACAATACAATAAATTAAATACACGGTTCTGCTATTCTATTTAACATAATAACTCAACATACAATACAACATTTACTATCTAACATCCTCCTGAAAAGATCTACCGAGCTGGGACAAGGTTCAGGGTTACTTTGATGCTGGAGTCTATTCTAGGAATCAGAGGATATGAAACAGGGCATGAAGAGGGCAGCAGTCTATCACACACACACACACACACACACACACACACTCTAAATATCTTTAGAAGACACCATATGACAGTATGTTTTTTCTGAGATCGGCAAATACTTCAGGACAAATCATGAAACAGTCATTGAAAATATATGTTAGAGTGAGAAAGCCACGAGACCCTCGGAAAAAGAATGGTCAGAGTTTTGTGTTTCAGATGAGCACTGGCTTTCTTCCCGGCGAGAAGGTCACATAGAAGGTATGAAGGGCTTGTGAGCAGACGGAAGCCTAAGACTGCGTCTAGCAGAAACACATTCTCATTGTTGCTGGCGTTAAACAGCAGCACCATTTCTTTACAAGTTCTTCTCCTCCATAAAGGTCAGGCACCTGATCGGTATTCTGGGGGTTCAGTTCTCATGATTGCGCTGTATCAGCTGTAATCGAACAGTTACAGTAATCTTCCGTGGACTCGCCTCCACACTATATGTGGAAGGGGAGATCAATAAAGCATTTAACCTACTTGAAATATTATGCTTAAATCCCGTTCAGATGCATGATGCGTTCTCCACTGAAGAAAAACAAAAAGAGGTGGATCTTTAGCCTCCATCCGTTTAGTGCTTTTCGAAAGGTCGCCCTGGTTTTGCCGCCATCGTTGTGTGGCTAAAACCACAATAAAAACGTGTTTTCAGCCACTCTTCCGTGAACCTGCAGTCACGGAAGGAGCAGAGGGCAGCTTCAGTCGATGTGTCTGAAACATGCTAATTTCACACGCGGGGTCATGCGGTCGCCTCTTTTTACTGGAGACGTTATTCCACTAATTTCTGGTTCTGAAGACACTGAAGGTGAGTGAGAGTGAATATCACTAACCATGAGCATCTGTCTGTTATTTTCTCCCAGCATTGACAGACCATAATAATGTCTTTCTAGTCCAGGGATTCTTATGCTTTTTAATCTGAGGACCCCAATCACAGACACTTGTGGCAACCCAATATTTCAGAAACACTGATCTAATCTATTGGTATGCTAATCACAAGTAAATAGCTACTTTTAATTAAGTAATAGCTTCGGTAGCATGGTGGCCTCACACCGGTAGGGTATGAGGTTTGAATCCCAGTTTGGCTGTGTGTGTGGATTGCCCCCTTGCACTCTTACTACCCCCTGCAGTCCTAGGACATGAACTGGCATCTGTAAAATGACCAAAGTGGGTGTGCCCTGCGATAGACTGGCATCCTTTTGGGTCACATTCCTAATGTTCCCTTCTTTTAGGCAATACAGGGCACAAAGCGGAAATCCATGTGATAAAGGGAGTGCCCGAAAAGTCCACACACACAGAGTAGGGCTCTGATTCGAACCCCCGACCCAAGACGTGTGAAGTGACAGTTCAACCTACTTGAGCTGCCCATACTGTGTACCATTTAGATTATTGGATCTATCTTTTATATTATTTCTGCTTCAGGTAGATGTACTGTATGTCGGTGCAAACATTTGAGCTGTCCTTACAGAAATATAATCCAACTGAATTGTGTAATATGGATAAATAGTTTTAATGAATCATTTTGAGAAATTTCCCTTCATATTCCCACACCTGCTTCACCTCGACAGGCTTAGGTGGACCAGTGGTGCTCCCGTAAATGATGTGCTCCCGCCTTTTCACTTCGCGCATGAACACGTCTGTTTCCTTGGCCAAAAACCGACCTGGTTTGCCAGGTAAACACACCATTATAATAGCAATCTGCCATAGCTCATGTGCCCCCGCCATTTAAAGGTGAGTTGATGTGCCATTCTGATTGGTTTATTGCATGTCACGCCCAAAACACAGCTCTGAATAATTAAGAGAGTTAGGACAACCTTTTTGCGCATTGTACTGGCGCGAAGTCCGTTTTTTCCACCGTCAAAATAGCAAAATGGATTCGGACATGGTCATAAATGTTACTTGCGCCTTGCGCTTTATGCTAATAGAGCTCTATATGGGTGAAAGTATGTGGACACCTGCTTGTAAAACATCTGACTCCAAAATCAAGGGAATAAATATAGGATGCTGGTCCTTCCTGCGCTTCTGGAAAGGCTTTAAATCAACTGCTGGGGTACTGTTGGTGAGACTTGCTGCCATTCAGCCTTAGACATATTAATGAGGTATTGACATTGGACAGTCAAGACCCTTTTTGTTCACAGGGTGCTATGATGATGTGATGTTGAGTATCACTAACTTCCTCAATATGAGCAATTCCACTGCTGGTGTTGGTTGTGGGACATAGCATGGCCGTGTGTCAGCAGTGGGTGTGACTAAATTATCCAATTAATGGGACTGTCCACATAATTTCAGCCATATTGTGCATCATGGTGAATGCTTTATTTTCATATGGAACGAAATAAGAGTATTTGTGTTTCCTGATGTTAGGGTTTAAGGGGTCATGTAACCTAATTGTCTTTAGCTCAACTCCCAAGCAGCTGTCTTCAGCAGGTGTGCAAAGAAAAACATGCCCTCTCCACTTTTGCTTAGTTAAATAGGCTTTCTGTCCATAGAAAATCATTCTAGGAGAGTTGGAGGTTACTTATTTGGTCAACTGACTGTTGTGATTGGGGGGTAGCAAGAATAAACCCCACCAATTTGTTCATTGATATGCAGTGATTGGTAGCTGGCCAGTTGCATACAATTCCCATTCAGCATTCTAACTTACTTTGGGCTACTCTGTACCTGGTAGAGACTTCAGCAGGGGTTCATGGGAATTGGAGTATAATTGAATTATAACCACAGCAGACTTTCCCACAGATAAAGCATTCAGTGTAATTACTTCCACATCCCTTTACAAAAAGCAGATAAGCAGCCAGTCTGTATTCCATGCATATAGTCACACACAATTCACAGGCTCTACTGGGAAAGTCCCTGCTTTATATATTCATTAACCAAAACCCACCGCATCTGTCTCATTTTGCATGTAAACCCCACTGGTCCTGGTTTAGTCAGTCACCATGCTGACGTTTAATACTACCGTACCAGTTCTACACATGACAGCAGTACCACAGGCCTTCAGTAAACCAGTATAACGAGACAATTAAACATCAGATAAGCACCTGCATTCCAGAGCTGGGCACTGAAATAACATTACAGTAAAGCATGGAGGCAGACGCTGAAGAATGGGGAAGGCTTTAATGGAGGTTCAAATAAAGAGTCGCTACAAATAGACTGTAGCAAGACAAGCTAGGGCGCCAAAAAACACCTTCAGGCAAGAGACAGAAAACATATAGGGACCAAGTTGCTGGAAAAGCCAACCAAGCAGCAAGTCAAAGACCAATCAACAAACTCCATCAAGATTGAGCACCATCAATAGGAAGCCAAGGCAATAATTAGAGAGCTAATGAGTGACCAGCCATTTTCAATTAGTTTGCCAAGCAAGAGTCAATGTTGCCCCTAGAGGTACAATGAGAAACAACAACCTTGACATATACAAAGTTTTAATTGCGGAGTCTTGATGGTTTGCTTGTGCCAAAAAAGAATGCAGATGTACAATTCAAAGTCGGATGTTTATTTAAATATTATTTCTAAATTACAATGTTTAAAAACACTGTTTTGCTTGAGATAATGGCACAGCCCTTTTCAGGGTAAACATTCGCGAGCTGAGGGGATAATACCTCATCCCATCATTCAAATGAATTTTCTTCTTCGAGATGTGCGACTATTTGCATTAAGAAAAGTTGGTCATCTCTCTAGGAAACTGAAAAAGCAGGAACCTAGTGTCACGGAACGGACACAGACCACCTGAACTGCACGTATTTAAGCATCAGGGTAGGAAAAACACCACATACGGCACAGGCTGGTATCATGGCAGGAACAGTTGTCATGCATGGTCCCGGGAGACGATCATTCCCGGTGATGGGCAGCAGTCTCCCTCACCAATTCCCTACACCCTACACCCTACACCCTACACCCAGGGTCTTCCTACTTGGGCCCAAAGTCATCTCTCTCCTTCTGGCTTGTTCTTTGCTTTTTTATGCTATCTGGTAACTAATTTCTGACTGGCTGCAGCTGCAACGCCTTTCTTGTTCAGCACACGTCCTGCAGAATGCGGACTCCAACTAAGGTGGTCATAGGCTGAGGAGCGGGCAACCAGGGGGTGTGGCACCCCCAGATCGCCACGCATGGGATAAAAAGGAGGGATGACATGCTAATAGATTGAACCATCGAGCTGATTCTGGGTGATCAGTTAAAGCAAAGCATGTCGGACAAAAGAAAGACCTGCACACAACTTTGTTAGCAATTGCCGACTGTTCTCCAGTATCTGACCAAGCATAATTTTATGACTGTCAGCTCCAAAACACCATCGATTGGAAGCAATGAACAATGACCCCTGACTTGCTTTAAATAGGCCAATGGGAGGGTCTGGATCTGACCTTGGACAAGCAGTTATGGCGTTACCCCTCCCCCCCAGCCTTTCCGTGCTAATGAGTGGTCGAACATGGCGCTGGCGTCGTCCCGACCTTCCCAGCTGGCACATTACACTCAAATGGAGAAAAATAATGTCCACGCGGATGAGTCAAATGGCAGAGGGGGCCCAGGACTCAGCTGGCCTCACTCGGGCCACTGTGCATAAGGCCAGCTAATCCAGGACTGGGGCTACCCTCAGCGATGCTTCAGGACAGGTCTCTCAGTGTTATAACCCCCCCCAATCTGATGGGAAGCTGGCCCCGGCCAAACTCGGTTCCACAGATGGTCCATATCTCCACATAGCGGGGGTGGGGGTCAATGCATTAGCATACTGTGGGTCTCCTGAGGCTAGGACTGCATGAGATGGAATCATTGTGAATCCTAATGGCAGGTTCCGGAAGTTTTAATCCCAGCATCGGGGGACGTCCTATCCATGCAGATTCTTGCTGGTTGGGAGCACCACTTGGTAAATAAAGCATTAACCCTTCGTCCTTTAAACAACCCTTATAATATCCCTGGCTGTTGTTCCCATTCATCCACAATGTCTTTGAAGCTTGGAAGAGAAAGAAAGGCATGTTGTGTTTAATCTGGAGCTCCCAAAGGGTGCTAGTCTGAATGTCCAAATGTTTTCAGACAGTTTGTGTGTAATTTCGTCCTACAAAAAAATATAAATGCATTTTATATGGGGTAAGGATACATGTTTTCAGCAGCCCTAGCAGATGAGAAAAGCGGCTTCGAGAAATATTTTTCAGTGTCAATGCGGCTGCTAATTTCCCGGCTCAGCTGCGGCTGCCGATATGAAATGCAGTATCAGTGAGACCGGGGATCGATAATTTTTGCACCATCATTTGTCAAATATCTACAAGGGTGAGAATCAGTCCATTCTGCTCCAGTGTAATTTGTCAAACGGTAACTTCTTAGCCAGACGGCCACTGGTTGTTTTCCGTGTGATCTGCTAGCTTCGTTTCACGTCCCCACATACAAATCCACCTATGCAAATACTTGCTCACCCATTTGGTGTTTTTTTGCTGTTAAGCCACCCTTGCTGACATTGATGCTGGAAATGGAAATTAATCGAAGGCTGAGGTGTGAAGAAAACACAGTTATCAGCTTGAACACCTGCAACTGGAGCACAATCACTGTCTCTTAGCGTAAATGTGAGGCCGCGGACTCCACCCGATCCGCGAGCCATGGGAAATTTCCTCACCTCAGTCTTCTGAGAGTATGACAAGAATTTAAGGCGGTACGTCTACGTGAAATAAGATCCTGGGCTCTTTCCAGGGGCAAACAGAAACTACCCACCTGGCACACTGCAAGAAGACCACGTACATACATTTTAAAGAGAAAGACACCACTTTATTCGGCTTCCAAGGCTGGACAGTAAACTCAGTTAAAGCCTTACTGTGCTCTTTTTTTTTTTATCAAGGTTTCCATTACTGTGGAAGATAAATGCGTATCTCATTCTCCCTCATTACGGATCGTTTTGCACCTCAGATACAACCCCATGACATCATTACTATCAATCTTTATTTCAGACAAATAAGAACCCTCAAGAGAGGCCACTTATTTACAAAGTTCTTTTTTTGTCCAGGAGTGCTGGAGCACACAGAATATAACATGCCTGACTGATTATTGTCAGAAAACGTACTTCTAATACCAACAAAAATGCCAGTGAGTGGTTCATTTTGTAGCACTGCTGCCTCATGCTCTCCGGGGTTGGAGGTTCAAACTCCAATCGCAGCTTCTGCGTTTCCCGGTTCTCTCCTCGTGTCACGTGGTTCTTCGGTGTACCCCGGCTCCTCCCATTGTCCAAAGTCATGCTGCTCGGTGAATCAGCATCTCTAAATTGTGCAGAGTATGTGTGCCCTGCAATAGAGCGGCATCCTACCCCAGAGTGCAGCCCTTCTTTTCTCCATGTACTGCACTTGACCACATAACCTCATGCTGAATAATGGCTGGACAGAAAAACAGTCTTATGTATTAGTGTCACAGACTCATTATCTCAATATTGCTGTGCGTTATGTAAAGCAATGTTATAACAATACCCTACATTTCATTTTTTCTTTTATCATAAATGTATTTGAAATATTGAAATATTTATCTGAAATATAGAAAACAGAAACACAAAAGCACAAAGATGTGGAGCCATAGCTTTGGAGAGGATATTACAGCAAACCTGTAAGTACCCCCGGCTTCCAGTAAAACTTCAGTGCTTTTTGGGAGATGAAGGTGCGTGAAGGGCTTACTGTACAAAGGGAGAGCCATTAACCCCCTCTGGAAAGTTATGCATTCAGAACACTTTAGGACTGAGAAGCTGTGTCTTTCTTCTTCTTCCTCTTGTTGTAAAAGGACCCCCGAGTCTTTCTGTTCTGACTATCACCCCCACCCCCCCCTTATCCTCGGCCATTAAGGGCCTAATTGAAAAGCATCTAGAGGGATTTAAACACAGGGAAACAATGGGGTGATTTACTGGAAATTCATGCCACTCATCAGAACATAATGCCTTTCTAGAACATTGTGCTTGAGAAAGTTCTGCATTCCAAGAAGGGGTGAATTAATAATTAAATGAGCCTTTACATTTCTCCCCAAACATATAGATTTTCACATAATGAAGTGTCATTCAGATGATTCATTTGGATGGCATTATGAAAGGGCTCCATCTTTTACCCCAATAAAGAGATACTATGAATGGTAGGGTCTGAAGAGACATTTTAGAACGCTTTTATAAGCAATACTGCCGTGTTAACGAAGACCAAGTGAGAGTAACACATCAGACCCAAGGGATGTTCATGAAACACCTTAAAAATATCAGCGTCTTTTCTGGAACAAGAAAACAAGGTTTGTCCATTTATGTTCATCGATTTAATCCCCAACACGTGTTCTGGGCCTGTTGTGACAAAAACTGAAAGCTTTCGATACCGTTACCGATACGAAGTCAACCTCATATTTCAAAAAACACATAATAATCACAGTGAGGAACATTGAGATCTCTTGAGGGTGCAGTTTCAAGAAATAATTATGCCAACATATTACATTGAGACAGATATATATGAATATGAATCGTAATCGTTAGCCCAAAGAAGTACATGTAAGACGATAGCCTACCCTGCAAACTAGTATAGAATGCCACAATTATGGAAAAGTTACTTCCTGCAGAAATAAACCTAAAACGTCATAACTCTAATATTTCAACTCTTAAGGCAAGCCTCAGTTTAAATTTTGATGTTTTTTAAAAAAGAATTTGTGGGTTCCAAACCTTTCGGCGAAGAGTGACATAATGGCGGAAACTTAGAACTGGCTAACAAGGCCAACCTACCACAATTACCCACAATCAATGTAGTAAAAAAACTCTACTTGCAATTTATGCATGTCTGCTCCATTCTCCTGCCACTTTGATAGTGATGTCTCCTCTTGGAGGCATCATTTGTCATCATTACAGGACAATATGAGCAGCTGCTTCAAACCCATTACCAAAATTGCTGGAGATGATTTCTTCTGTCCTCTTCACACACACACACACAAAATCATTTCCCCTTACACAGCCTCTTGTCGCCCTCCGTAAGTCACTCAATAACAGGCTTAACAAGAAGGTTAGAAACGAATCCAGTTTTTTAAAGATCCGTGAGATGAGCGGTTCTAGTCTGGAGATCAAAACTTTCAGATGAAACATGCACAGAGTACACTGAAGCAGGCGGGAATCCGTTGATCTCGGAAGATTATGCTTGGGGAATCTGCCCATCCTTTACAACTTCCTTGCAGAGCTGCCAAACTTTATAACAAGATATAGTTTGTAAGGCTCAGGGAGTGGCTGTATTCTTATAGTGAGTTCCTCTATTGACAAATCATCAGTTCTGCACTATTTCTGCTTGTAACACTGAATTAATATTATGAATGGACCCAGAGATGAATTACAGCCTTTTGATCAATTACAGCTGAGTATTGATGAGGGATTGACCTTCTCATGATACGAGGAGAGAAATGAACGGAATCTCTGCATTGATTTAATATCAAGTGCAATAACGAGCTTTAATGTTGAGCTGTCCAAATTAACACAGCAACAATTCTAGATGCTGCCCACTAGCCCAGTGGGAAATTAAATCACTTCCTGTTTGGCACTTCAAAGTTCTGCCCAGGTCTCTCTTGGACTGTAATAATGTGATTATGGAAACAAACCTCTCGTGAACGGAATAGGAGCTTTCTTACCATCTTTACAGTGAAGCAGAGAAATAATGTGGTGTCCTATGACTGCCATGTCACCTGAGCTTGTGAGAAGACTCACGTCACATCCTGACTACGAAGTGTATAGCTGACATACTTAAGCAAGAGACGTTTTCACTTTCCTGTGTGCCGTATAAAATATGCTTAACTCCTTTATAAGTAATGCTTTTTTCACCCTTACGTCCCAAATCACAGACAGCAACTTCAAAGTGATTTCGGAATCAGCTGACCTTGGCTGCATTTTTGTGTCGTTGCTTAAAAACCAAAGCTGCCCGGTGTCTGACAAATGAGACCAAATGGGTCCATCCATATTCTGCTCCTGGGATTATTGGTCGAGACCTTCCTGGTCATCCCACCTACCTGACACCTACGGATCATGATGAATCGTCTGTAACTTCGAACCCAGATTGTTTTTTAACATTTAATTTAGTTTCTTCCTGTGCTTCGATGAACATAGCTGTGTTATGGATTTCTGCCCTAATGCACTTCAGCAGGTTAGGAGAAGGGCTGCAGCAAGCCATGGAAATTATAGAGACCGGATCAATAGCTGAGGTCATGACCTGCCCGCCCTGCCCGGCCACCTCCTCACCCCACCCCCTCACTCAGAGTCAAGATCTGATTTTGTATGCTATTCTGCGATTTTTTCACCCGTTAGAACGTTTCTGGCCGTTCTTCTTAAGCCAGAGAGAAGCAGCCCCTGAACAGGAATAGACAAACCAAACCTGGGTCTCCATGGGGGGGGGGGACCTATCCTAATCTACTTCCCCTGTTGTTTGAAGGCATTAATCCAGCCTCTGTATAAGACTTGACTCATCATGAATCTGATTACCTATAAATGTGGCTCATTCTTCAAATCTAAATGATCCTTTCCAGCGTCAGTAGTTAGTAAGTTACAGATGGAGAGACCCCAGGTTCAGCAGAGAGGGTAAATATGTCATTTATAAACATCACTATTATGATTTTTTTTAACTACTCATTCCATTCAGGCGCAACACCCATATAAATAGAAAATATAAGTTAATCTTTGCTTTCAAGCTTCTTGAGGCCTACAGTGAGTCACAGCGTTGGTGTACATGCTCAATTAAAAAATCCACCCTAATTCATACATCAAAAATTCACAATATGGTGTCCTTCATAGAATCTGCTGATAAAATGCACAAAAGTAATTTATTCAGCTAGGAGTAGGCTGAATAAATGGTTTCTACTGTAACATATTTTGGTTCCAACATATTGCCCTTAGAAATCCGAACGTTTACTGCGTCTGTTTTATTTACGTACGTGAACATTCATTTTCTTGTAGTATTCCAGAAATGAACATGTACTTTTCATTCTGTTCATTTAGATGTGGATGACAGGGTTCAAATGGACCAGAAATTAGGTATCACACAGAATGCACCCCCCTGTGCCATCTGGCTTCCTGCCAGGAGACGGGACATAGCTACTGTTGAGTGGCATTAAACCCTTTTAAACCGCAAAAGATTGCTGTTGTGTTTTGACAATGCTCAGTAAACTATCTAAATTGTACAATTTTTATCCTGCAAGGCTGAACCTGTCTTGCCTGACAGGACTTTGCCGCCCATCAGAGACGCGTTTTTTTTTTCATCTGAAAGAAGTTGTTACCATTGCCAGAACTGCCCTTTTCAAAAGTTTTTTTTTTATCACAGATTGTGATTCCCTCCTTCTGTCCAGAACAAAATTACCCTTTTATTTTATTGCGGGCTAAAAATTACGGCCCTGGGAAAATTGGATGTGTTTCCATTGGGGGAAATCAATTTTCTTTTCTGCCATATATGATCAACATGTCAGAAGCATCACATGGATAATAGTAAAGTGCGAGGCAATATGACGGTATTACTGGGCTGTGGGTGGAGTAAAGGCCCAAAATAACACATCCATCCTACTGGAAATACTATGAAAAAACTCAGCCACAATGTGAAGCTGGGAGCATGCCCTTTGGACTGAAGCAGTCCCCGGTGATGTCAAGAACTGATGTCAGCCTGAAGATGTTCCTGTTCCTGCACTTTCTTTTGTTTAAGCCCCTCTGGATATCTTTCAATCGGACTGTTAATGGGTGGCAAAGAGCCGGGGGGGGAGGGGGGGTTATGAAGAGACTAAGGAGGCCCAGGAGTCTGTTTGGAATGAGAGAGAAGCAAGACAGAGTATGGGGGGGAGGGGGTGGACTGCATCTTAATTTGGACACCGCAAACAGAAGGAAGCATCAGATCTGACCTTGGTACTGGTGTTAATGGGTTTTCAGTACAGCACTCCTTGCAATTTAGCATCTCCTTGGCCCATCAATTTGCAAGGCCATCTGACAGGCTCCAAAAGTGTGCAAACACATACACACACACACACACACACACACACACACACACACACACACCTACACATGTTTGTATTTCTAACCTTGTTCCATTAATTTCTGTGGGCCTAACCCTAAATCCTAATCCTAACTATGACAACCCTAACCCTTACTCAGCCCTAACCTTAACCATAAGTAACCTAACAAAATAGAAGACTTTTGGCTCCTTTGGTTTTTTGATTACCTTCACAGATTTTTATAAAACTGAGTTTCCCCTTGTGGGACACGAGTGCACCGTAAATGAAATGTACACGTCTCAGTAGTGTTGTGTGTCACCCATATTTCACACAACACAATTTTTTAAAACCATATATAAGAATTAAAAAGTTTAATGATCACTAGCCTTAAATTATTAGCATTTTTTCCTTGTTAAAATATTAAACTGCTTTCCTCCAACTAATATTGATAGTGACCATAATAAACTACACTGCAACAGCGTGACCTTCACTAGGAAGAATGATATGAAGATGGATGAATGACAGGATGGATGGATGGATGGATAGATAGGTTCAATATTGTCTGCCTCAGGAAGGGAGTGGTGAACAAAGGAATACATGTTTAAACATCTAACATAATATATGAGCAATTTTCTATTTGGCTAAATAAAACATTTAATTAACATGCTGAAAGCAATGCAAAGATTAACCCCCCCATATCATGATCTCATTATCATGTCTGTGTGTCTGATGAAGGCAGATCATATATATACCCTCCTGAGGCATAAAGATTTTCCCTCAAGCCATATTGAAGCACCTCTTACAGACAAACAATTGTTCTAAATCACATTTTGATCACCTTCATATGTTTGGAACAGCAAAGCTGTCTTCTGTACAATATAGTCAGTCTCTGAGTATATCTGTAGCTATTAGAAACAGAGCAGGGTGTGTAACTATGCATCAGTGACAAAGTACTTTCAGAAAGGAGTAATGGTTTTTCAGCGGTATGTAAAAATATGCCACCTATCCTCTAGGCACTTATCCTGGTCACATAGGATGGCCTGGAGCCTCTCACAGGCAGCACAACGTCAGCTATCTATCTAGCTACCGCCATGGCCGCTGTCATGATTAATGCTTATTTTGAGAAATCAAAGACCCGTCAGCAGGCGTGTGAGTGAATCTCAGGTCCACTAAGTGACTCTCAGTACATTCACAATGTGCCTAAGCAATACGCACATGTTAATAGGATAAACTGTGGATTAGCACGACGTCAGGATCTGTCAACGGGACTCTGAGTCTCCACCAACAGTGAGGTGGCTTGAGCTGTAAGGTAGAAAGGGGCAGAAATTAAATCGCATTATCGGTAACTTAAAGGGGCACATGAACAAAAGCTGAAATGGACTAAAGTTAAAGGTGAGGGCAGATCAGGGATCCCTGAGAAAAGCTGCTGCAAATTTTGGGTGAGAGTGATCGAAATCAATAAGTGGAAATTAATATACAGAGGCAGGAATGCGTACGAACAGAGGAAAGGTAATATAATAGAACTCAAATCTTTACTGAGAGAATGAAAAAGAGGAGATTTAGAGAAATGAATTCACTGTTCTGGCTATCTGAATAATAAAAAATGGCTGCCTTGTTGGCATGGTTAGTCAACTGATTATTTAGCTGAATGAACTGGAGCGAGTGATTGCCTTTAAATGTCGCCATGTGATTGCAATCAGTAACTGAATGGATTGCGGGGTTCTGTTAAAAAGAATATCTTCAACTGTTTCAAAAACAAAGCCATCATCTCGCAGTCGCTTTTATCCATGTGTGATAAAACCACCATGAATGCTTTCCAGTTTAAACGTACCAGGAAAGATGAATGTTTAGAAGTCAAATGAAGAAACATGACTATTCTGGACAAGGTAGAGCAGAGAAACATGTATTTATAACAAAGCAGTACATGTTGATTTCAAAATCATAAAAAACATTAAAACAAACAATGATTGAATGTGACACCGATTTCATACATACCATAGGATTCTATGCTTATAATTGCATGACAGATAACAAGTGATGACAAACAAGCACTGTGGAGGCTTAATTAGTCTACGAAGCAGCAAGTCCAGCTTACCTCATAGTTATCTAACAGTAGAATAACACAGCCATCACAAATCCTCTGTAAACATCAAGATAAGGAGCACAGGTTAAGGGAGGTGAGAGGTGACCAAGTCGGCCTCTCTTTCACTTTCAAAAATGGTCTTTTTATTTTTCCCCCCCACCATGAGCTCATCTGTGCAGGTGGAGTAATCTCCTTGAAACTGTTTTAATGATAAACAGTGGTCAATTGTTTACAGCTGGCGATTTCTACGGCAAGGAAAGCGGGTTTAATTGTATCCGAAAGCCGTAGAGTGCCAATGGAGATCAATGGGACGCCATCGACCTGTTTATGCACCTCTGCATGCAGGATATCAGTTTCCGGCTTGAAGATATTTAAAAACTCAACTATTGATCAGCCTCCTCTATGATCCAGTTTGAATCATGTTGGCAATGATTACAGGAAACTGCCTGTTTTTGTTTGTTCAAACGATACCTTTCATCTCTTAAAGGAAATATTGATGCTTGGCCAGAAGGCATGTGGAAGAGGGAGATGGAGAGATCGTAAACACTGATCAGGCATTCCTTTCCCATGCCATTCCATCCGTGGTGGTGAATAAGTTATGACAATCACGGAAAAGTGTCCATGAACTCATGGAAGAATAGACAGACAGTTCAATCACATAAACAAAATCAGTTTCATATCATTCAGGACTCAAAAAATGTTTTCAAAGACAAAAAAAACCTTAGTGACAAGTTAATGAAGAATTTTTATCTTTATTAGTTTTTTGTACATTTGTAATTTTTGCTGATTAAGTTGGTGAATATGGTGTTTGTGAAATAACACATACAGAATTTGCTATCCATCAATCCATCTTCCAGCTGCTTGTAAGGTGCGAGACGAGTTACCAGGCAGCACAGGGCATCATCCATGGTACACCTGGGACAGGATGCTAATCCAGCACAGGTCACGTGTTCTTGGGCTGCGAGAGGAAACACATGCAACACAGGGACAGGAGAATATGCAAAACACACACACACGCACACACAAAGCCAATTCTATTTGTTAAGCTAGAACACGTTGCTGTATACTTCAAAGCTGAGGCAACTGCTCTAAGACTACAAGGGAAGCTCCGTCTCCTCTAGAAAATTTTGTCAAAAATGTACTGTTGTATTTACGTACATTGCTATTACAAAGAGCGTGCTAAAATGTGTTCAACTTCATGACTAGTTCATTCAGAATCAGCAATAATTTCTTGCAGGTCGTGACAAATGCTTCAAAACATCATTTCCAGGGAAGCTCAGCTTCTCTGGGAGTAAATGGGGCAGTGAGCTGGCCCGGACCTTGGGCTGCTGCATGATGATTGGAGGAAGTGTCAGGGGCGGGACCTGGGTTTGATTGAAAGCGTTTTGACATCGGAGCATTTCAAGTTGGGCCCCATGCGTATTTTTGGTGAGTGATTTTGTGAGACAAGCTGCTGCTCGTAGTCTTATTTGCTAGCAATATAGTCCACCATTTTCATTTGTACATATCGTACTGTAAATATAAACATAAATATCATCATTCACTTTCAGCTGCTCCCGTCAGGGGTCACCACAGTGGACCAACAGTCTTCATCTTCTCCTGTCATCTGCATCCTTCTCTGTCACACCAACCACCTGTATGTCCTCTCTCACCACATCCATAAACCTCCTCCTTGGCCTTCCTCTTTTCCTCTTGCCTGGCAGCTCCATCCTCAG
>JAACJT020000007.1:6039350-6060561 GCA_009936485.2 Gymnarchus niloticus
GACAGGGCGGCCTGGCGTGCTGTGGTCCATGGAGTCGCGAAGAGTCGGACACGACTGTGTGACTAAACAACAACAAAAAATATAAACATAAATATAGCATTCTTGAATTTGCACCTTGCTTCAGTTTTGTAAAGTTCATTTGTTTATTTCAAACTAGGTCACAGGGGGCAATAATTGAGAAATTTTATGTTGCAGGTCTAAAATGTGCTTCCCCTGTTTGAAAGACCACCAGCTGCCACTATTTCAAAGTACACAGTCAAACTTCTTTAACCTCTGATTAAGTTCTTTAATTGTATGGAGAGGAATCAATTTTTAAAGTTGAAACTGCTACATAAAAATATACTAAATCACTCAATCCATCCATTCATCCATCTTATAACTGCTTGTCCTTATCAGGGTCACAGGGGTGCCTGGAGCCTGCCCCACACATCACAAGGCTGGAGTGCACCTTGAATGGTTTGCCAGCCAACCGCAGGGCACACACACACACACACACACACACACACACACACACACACACACAGGAGCAAGACACGACCCCAACTGTAGATGCATGATGCAACAGGACTACCCACTATAATACTTGAAAATACAGAACCGGTCTCTTCCATTAGAGATCAGGAAGAATGTATCCCTTTGTAATGTGGATTCATTTTTGATACTAACTTAAAATACTGAGCCACCATGCTGCCTACAAAGAAACTGTGAGGAAATCATTTTAATTCTGATTAAATTAATCAGCTCTTCCGTGTCCATAAACAGGCACTGTGTCTATTTTACGTTTTGGTCCTATTCTTAATTTTGACAGGAGGTTTGCTTTTAATACTCCAGTGGCATTTTAGGCTGGGACCCTGTCTGTTTGTCTGGACGTTGATTATTCGCTCAATCATGACTGGTCTTAGCACAGCGACGCGTCTTTCCAGCTGTTAACACATATCGATCCCTTTGTAAAAACATCTGCTCATAAAACACTGCAGCAGATTTTGTGCTATCGTGAGAGAATTTGAAACAAATCCAACATTTTCATATAATTTTAATGAATTAGACAGAATCAAGAGTCATGTAAAAAGAATGCAAAGTGATAACATGCAAACTATTAACAAATAATTTAAATCTGCAATGCTATAACAGTTTGTAATTGCAATTATGTTGTTTGATATTAATATTCAAAACTTTGGGTTAACTACTGTTTGGAAAGCAGTACATTAATATTTATGTTTATAATTAATATATGTATGTTTATCTCTGATGCATTCCTCATGGACTTTCCCTTTAATTTCATTATTAGTGAACGGGAAGGTGAGATAGATACCTACATGTGTTTAGGTTAATTCTTCAATGCGCTCTTTCAAATGGCCTACAGTTATCTCCCAAGTTCCTGAGGCTCCTGGGCTGATTTGCTCATCAGATTGTGTCGTAAAACGCAAATTCCATTTGTATGTCCACATTCATATGTGTGGAATTCGCAGGCTCGCACTTAGCGAATCTTTAAATGCTCTGAATAACAGGAGCCGCTAAAGGAAGAAAAAAGACCCGGAATAAAAGGAGAAGCGAGATAATTCGCAATGCAGTGCCCATTTATTCCGCAGAGCATCCCTCTCTGTTGGGTGGAGACGGCTTGCGATGCCGCCTGAGAGCACCAACACTTATTACATTTGTGATTCTTCAAAGAGTTTGGCTGCTATTGATTTTGTGTCAAGGTTACCAGCTCATTCAGGCAGAGCGTGCAGCTTTTTAAAGCGACAGGACCTGCTTACAACACACTGTGCTCAATGCAGGGTCCACAACCTTGAGGTAAGGAAAAAAAAAGTAAAAACAGGAAGGGACGTGAAGCCTGGAAAATCTGGTGAGCTTATCAGATGTATAGACAGAGCGAACCAAATGAAGTGTAACAAGAAAAATGCAAAGTCGTCATTCGGCACGTGCGACTGCAGAGACTTGGGATGGTACCTCTTGGGTTGGGAGATATGCCAGTGAGGTCAAGGGAAATTCACAAGGAACACGTTCAAGTTGGTACAAGCCTTAGACTCAAGGTGCTACCTGACAGCTATCTGTGGAGCTTTCCAGGAAGCTCCAACCATTTAGCAGAGCAGATAGATAAATAATCCAAGACAGAAGCAGGTTCTGCTGTGTTGGACTTTAGAAAAGAGGTAATAAGACTTCAGCTTGCTCTTTCACTAGTGGTGAAGGTTCCAGTTGATAATCTGTTTCGGTTTAATATTGTCTTAACAGGTTTTAATTAGAGTGCTGGAACAACATATACTGGGCTAATCTGGATTAGGCTGTTTTTCCCACCTGTATATCATAACATTTTTGATGGTTTAGGTGCAGACAGTTGGAGCACATGCTAAGATCATGATGCATTGCAAGTACAGAAGACCACCAGCTACCTGCTCCAGTGCCGCTCGTAAGGTGGAGATACACACCTTAACGTGATTTTTCAAGGATGAAGACGAGTTGAAAAGATGGGATTTGTGAGATTTACACATTAACATTTGCTTACTAACAAGATGAAAAGAGTCTGTTAAATATGAAGGTGTTCTCTTATCATACAGTTTTAAGAGAACATTAAATTTATTACTTGCCATGAGTTCCTGCAGGGTGACAGACTGACACCTCACCTCAGCCTGAAGCATTAACCCCGTGTCTGCCTATCTACTCCAGACAGCAGGATGTCGGGGGACAAAGGGTACAACCTTTATGAAATATTAACCGCACAGTAAATTACAGCGTGCAGCCTGCGGTTAATTTATATCTCGATGAAAGCTTTTAATGTGTTAAAATCTTGTAACATATTGAGCATTAATAAGTAATGGCGAGGCTGGCAACTGGTGGTAAGCAGTGGAGCCTTCTGTATATGCAAATCCATCCCGGTGAATTTTGGGTTAAATATTCGGTAAGCTAGTAAAGTCTATTTGGACAGCACTATCGCCTCAGACTTACTGTGTCACAGAGGTTTCCTCCTGCAGTTCGACAAGCTGCAGTTAGGCTAACTGCTGTCTTTAAAGTGCTGATATGATCGTACTTCTGACTGTCATCCCATCCAGCCTGTACCTCTGTTCTGTGTGCGCTCTGTGCCCCGGCAGCATTAGAAAGATGCCTGAAAATGGGGTATAACTTATTTCTAACTCACATGCAACGTGAATGAGATACACATGCAAATTATTCTTGATTACACTGCTTTTTAGTTCATAAAACTATTAACACCGTTACCTGATGCTGGTTGTGAGAAATTTTAGGCTATAACCAACATCATAACTAAATGTATCTTTGTCACTGATAGAATGCTAAGTTTGTTCTTTGCAAGCATATATATTTTTTCCTGTTTTCCAAGGATTCACCTCAAATACAAGAACATGTGAATGGCACAGAAGAGAGGAGAAGAAAATTTATATATATGGCCCCCTGACCTCTAATTATTATAAGTTACCATGCACATGGGCAAAAACTTAACCTCTGTTATCAGTTCACCCTTTGTGCTCACAAAGGCTTCATAGAGGGCAGTTGCAAAGCTGGAACTGAAAGCATTATTTGTAGAACTTCTGCTTACAGTAAGTCTTTAGCGATAAACATCAGCTAGCAAAGGAAGCAGGTTTAGGGTTAAATATACAAAGCGAGAGGAACACTCAACTGAGATCCATACCACTGGCAAAACAAAGGAAAACTTCAAGAATAGCTGACAGGTCACAATCATTTTAATGTCGCAAAGTAAAGCGGAACTTGGACAATCTTCCTCCTAATGTAGAGATTTTAAACAGAAATTGTTCAAATCACAGACCTTACATATAAGATGACTCAATGAGTTTGGGGTTCAAATCGCACTCCTAGTAATGCGTGCTCTCCTCCTGTACCAGATGCTTCTGGGTATTCTGGGGTTCTTCCCAAAATCCATAAACATGTCATTAGGTAAACTGGCATCTCTAAATAGCTCATGGTTAGAGCGTGTGTGTGTGTGTGTGTGTGTGTGTGTGTGTGTGTGTGAGCACCTGGCAATGGGCTGCTCTGGGAGAGGCTACAGAGTTACGGAAGATGGACGGATATAAAAATATCATATATGCTGCAACTGCAGGCAGTGATGAGTGAGCCTCTAAGTTCTTCGGCAGGTCTATCTGTGCTGTACCAGAATGTCTCTGGAGGTCAGGTACGGTTCAGGAGATGATAGGTGAGATGTCACTGTCAGGGACCCAATGTTCAGACACCAAACAAATGAAAAGCACTGTTTACAGACACACTTTACAGACGTGATCCAGTTTCACCTATTCCTTTGGTGTCAGACACACCCACGGAAACTGCGCCAGTTAACTGACAAAATACCCAGGGCTGTCGCTCCAACATCCTCCACCAGCAGCCATAAGATGTCGGCTATGTGACAGCCTCGACAGAAAATGGACTCCGATGGATTGAGAATGGGGGGGGGGCTGCCCAAAATGATATCTGTGCATGTCTATACACACCCACACAAACGGAATGAGGATGAAGTCGAACCTGTAAAAACGATGACAGAACGAAGGACAGCCCTGAATCTCAACACACCGCTGCCCCCTACAAGCACAGATGCCATCCTCTCAGGATCCTGGTTCTCCACAGTCCCCCATCTAAACAAAACACCCTCACCACACGAGTGACATGAGGTAAGCAAAGCGATTTACTTATTCATTCATTTATTCACTACTGGATATAAATTTTAAAACGCTGTCCAGCATCAACATCCCATCCTGAGTGTAGCCTATCCTGGAACTAAGCTCACTGTGACCCAGTATAACTGTGTATATAAGACGGGTGGATGGATGGTCAGTAATACTCAGTGGCTAGAACCAGGCAGGACCCACTTTTCTCACCAGAACCGCATCAAGACCACAGGAGCCATTCTGTGCACCACTGTCTCTCTGAGCTGTCCTTCAGCAATTATGGCTTTCCTGTCAGTTCAAACAAGTCCAACCACTCTCCTCTGTCATTAAAATGGCGTTCTTTCCCAGAACTGTCCCCGACTCAATGTTTCTTGTCATTATCACACCATTCTCTGTAAAACGTAGAAGCTGTACTGTGTGAAAATCCCGGGGAAATGCCTGTTTCTGAGATGCTAGAGTCACCACGTTCGTACCATTAATGACGCAAAATTCAGAACCGCTTAGGTCGGGGGCCTAATGCTTAGCCAAACCACAGATGAACCCACCGACCCTGTCTGCATGCTGTACACTGTATATCCAGTTGGAGTCACAGGACTTGCTGCTTGGAGAAGCAAGCTGTTTGCATTAACGAGCAAATAATAATAAATTATAAATAATAAATAATTTAAATAATAATATAATTTAAATAATAAATTTCATGCCTACTGATTAAATTGTTTTCTACAAATTTTCATTCGACTATGCGCGTGCTAATGTGATTATACACCACAGAAACAATCAAATATTGTAAGAGACTTTTTTTTTGAAATGCAAAACGACAAGGAAAAGCTTAACAGGAGAGCTTTTGTAATGAATGCACACAGCCGTCCGAGGGCCTTTGCAAAAAGCCGCAGACGAAAGTTAAATATCGAGTGGAACTGACATTGATTTTGCTCGCATCTGCTAGAAAAAAAAACAAGGCCCCTGTTAGGCAGAAAAGCTGGGAGAAGCCAGGCCTGGATTTTGAGGCAGAAAGCCCTTAAAATGAAAGCTGCCACTGTGCCGGAGAAAAAAGGGCCTCCTGCAGCCTCATTGGACGGGTTAGGGGATCTCAGAGAGGCGAACACTAAACAGAATCTTTCAAACGATAGATTCGTTTAGGCTGATGATATTTTACAGGAAACACCTACGGAGAGAGATAGATTTCCTTCTGGCTTTATCAGGCATAGAAAACCCAGAGATGAAAAGACTTCCCTTTGATTCACCACAGGCTGCACTTTGAAGAATAGTACAAAGGGAAGTTTCCTAAAAGCAACAAATCAGCTGGATATAAATGACAAGCCACGAGAAGTAACTTTGTGCAAGGCCCTGGGACTCTAATGCAGAGCATTGCAACCCTCTGTATTAATTACTTTTAATCCCTTTCCAACCACTGATTTTCAGTTGGCATAATCATCCCGGGGGCTAACCCGTTCCCTGGCTTTAAGGTTTTTTGTATGATATTCTGTGATACAGTGAAGAGCTCGGAGCACAGCAGAAAGGCTCCCAGACTCCTTCACAGACGTTCCTACATTACCTGTGGTAACACTTCCTGCTCACCCCCAATCCGCTGACAGCCAGTCAGGTGGCAGCACACGTCAAATCACGAGCAGGTGCATGGGTTACGGTTGGCCACCCTCCGGCTGAGCCACGCTTACTCCCGGACACCGAGCCGCATGGTGATTTTTCGATATGGAGCGTATATTAAAAAGCAGTAATGAAAACAAAGCAAACCCGTCACGGAGGCGACGCCTTTGATTGAGCGCTCTCGTGTGTCATAAATCAATGGCGTGTTGAGCACTGCTTAAATATTTTATGAAACCACAACCAACTCGTTGCTGAGATCTCCCTTTAATCATCTGGACATGGAAACAATCCATATCTCTAATTTTATGTACCAGTAGTTTAGCTATGTGTGATATATCTGTTGGTCCATTTGTCGGATAAATATTGTCTCCTGAGAAAATGCAACCGGCGCTGCAAATTTATTTCTCAACCGCGACGATACAGAGGGAAAAAAGCGAAGAACTTTTAAAGGAAGCTAAAAGTTGTCTTGCTTCTTGTCGTGGCTGCGTCCACTCACAGAGACACACCGAGAGGAGGTAAATAATTAATGCTGGAGACTTTTTGTTGCTTGTCCCTGGACGACACAGAAGCTGGCGGAGGGATGACAGTGGTGTCAGGGCTAGTGCCACAGATCTGCCATGACAAGCGGCTAACGAGTCTCTTTCAGGCCTCCTACTTCAGCGGAAATACAGCAGCACAAAGGTCTGGGGTAAATACGCAACTGGGGGGAGGAGGAGGCGGGCTGGAATCTTCCTTTACTGTCAAAAAAGCACGCCCTGTCAGCTCATTTTGAATCTAGTGACCTTTGGCCACTTTACGATATGCCCCCTGGGCCCCTACCTACACCACACACCCGCCCCCCCCCAGTGACCCCATGTGCGATCTCTCGTCTCTGCCCCTCTTCCTTTCCCTCACGCTGGCTCGGCCATTCACGCCCGTCCCTGGATCAATACCAGCGATTCTGGGAGAAATGCGATGTCTCCATGGCAACCAAGCCACGAGTTCCCAGTAGGGAGAAACAACACCTTCAGAGGCTGGAGCCGGCCCCCACATATAAAAGCTAACCGTATGGCAACTGTACATAGTTGTAGGACATCACAGAAGCCATATTGTAGCATTAATTATCATTGCCTACATATCAATAACATTGTATGCATCCGTATGAGCTACCATGCTGGGTTTTGCCCTTGTTATTTAATTCACCACCACCGCAGTAATTATCAGAGCAGATGTTGCTGGTCAGAGTCATGCAGAGAACGGGCCAGTGAAGAAGACAGAAGACCAACGGGGGGTCCGTGTGGCTGCAGACCCTCGCACGTGATCAATCACCCCTATTTTCTGAATCGTCACCTGGGGCACAGTGTTCAGTTTTCAGCCGGCAGACGCGAGGACCGACAACAGCCCAGTCACCTTGAATTAGCAAGTATGTCGCTTGTTCAGTCAAATACAGTTCAGCCGTCGTGTGTGTATCCTGGTCACATCTGATAGGGGATAAAATGTGTGGCCAAGCCAAGCGACATCACTTTAACCGATCTGAAAATGTGGGCCCTGTCCCTCGTGGGGAAGGGGGGGGGGGGTTACGCCCGCAGCTGCCCCCTGATCCGTACAGCAGGGAGATTTGGACATCTCCTAAATAAGCTGACAGATCTCAGATATGGATGAAAACATGGATCAACATCCCAGATTTAGGAAAGAGCCAGGGAGACAGTGAGTAGGAGTCTGGGACAGAAAACAGGTCCGAGAAAATTTTCCAAAAGTATTCAAGTAAATGATAGCTTCAGAAATTAAGTGAGATGAGAGCAAACGCATGTAATTGTAACTCTGGCCATTGAATGTGCCGGCTGTATGCGTAATAATGACTGAAAACACTAAGCCATAACACAAAACGTGTCGTGTCTGAGTAAAACATAAACAGATGCTTGATGACGGGGATCGTTTGGCTGTAAACATGATTATGAATAAGCAATGCCGCAAAACATTGATGGAAAATGATGTCTGCGAGCCGGCATAAATGGGTAAGCCCGATACCGACATGCTGGAGATCAGATCTGGAGAAGAGTTAACAACAGAGCAATGTTTTCACTGACAGAAAAAAGACAGATCAAACACAGTAGGAAAACATCCACCTAAATCTGTTCCATTCTTGTGCAAAGTAACAGGAATATGAAATAAACATGAGGGATAGCACATGCTAGGAGGGTAAGCTAGCTAGGATTGTTACAAAGTTTAAATAGCTGTGGTCAGTGTCATCAAGCTGGGTCTACCGTGTCAAGGACCACTGTCCTGATGAATTTGTTCCAATCACAGTAGTAGTCCTTTCATGCAAACATCACCACAGGCAGACCTCAGGCAAGCACACCGAATTGGCCAAGGCCTCTCTCCCTGCACCACAGGCTCGAACATTCACCCATCCACCCTGCCCCAGATCGTAGGTCAGCATCAAATTTATCACTGTTAACGCGGACACCTTGTCAAACGGACTCTCACCTGGGCTCTCGGTGTCCTAGCGGGCGCATCCTTCAGCAACCCCCCGTGACTCTGAGTCGGGACAGGCCCACCGTCACGCTTGACCAGTTTGAAGGGTGATGTGGAGTCACTGAAACGTGTGAAATATGTGCTTCTAAAAATAACCCGGGTCCACCCTACTCGCCTTTGCATGATTTCACCTGGCCTGTACATCCTGAGGAAATATCTCGTGGGTCAATGTATCAAAAGTGAAATAAATAGATCCTGTTAAGTGTTTATTGACAGCTGCGCAATTAATTAGAGAAATCTATACTGACGTCTTCTTCTGCAGGGTGAGGGACAACCTCAAGGTGTGGTCAACACCTCCAAGGCTGTTAAACGCCTATGTGTCTGCCTGTGATTTGGCGTTCTCAGACAAAAGGCCCTGCAGAGGACCATTCTGCCTATGGGAGTATTGATGTTAAAACCACACTCTGAACCTCCCCAAAAACAGGAGGACATGCGCCTTGTTTTTAAAATGGATGTTAATGCAATTACAGCGTAGAGAAGCGTGGGGTTTACACATGTAATACTAGGTGAAAATAAAGCCTCACTGCTGGTATTTTGTGTAAAATAAAAGGTGACGAGTGGTCCGAGTGAGAGGCAGTGGGATGAGATTAATATAAATAAATGATGAATTATGAATTATTCGGCCTTCCTGTTGTAGGGCTTGCCGGGTGCACGGAGGATCCCCCGGGTCCTAATGCCCTCAGCCGGTACCCCAAGTTTAGCTGTATAAATACAGGAATGCACAGATTGAGTGGTTTACACTAATTTTGAAACCTTGAAGCAGGTCTTCTACCCTCCTAATAGCTATACCCTTGTCTGCGTCTGAAGCTGCCTCCCCATTACCTTTTGAAACGGCAAACCGGCATGAGAAATCCTAAAATGGGGAGCAAGTTGATGAGAGGTGCAATTGGAAAGCATCAGCAGGGACAAGTGGGATTATGCCGCTGTGGCTTGACAGGCCCCGCATTATTGGCATAGCGCCCCCCCACTGGTGGGAGCACAACATCGAAAGACCACAAAGCTGCTTCTGAAGGGAGGAACTTTGGCCAGACCTCAAACACCACTTAGTGTACGTAAAAAGAAAACATTTTGAAGTACATATCAAAACGTATTTGGCAAACCAAAATAAATTTGACTTTTTTGACAGGGTTATACCATACATCATCCACTGATCCATACATTACAACAAAAGATGCAATTCATTTCCAATGTGGAGTAATGCCACCATCATTCTCAGTAATTCAATAGTAAACAATCAGACAAAAGCAAAATAAAAGATTATGCAAAATGAATCTCTGCCATCACAAACAAAAAAGTTTTGCTCTGACGGTGGACACTAGCTGGTTTGCAAATCCTCTTTAATGCTAAAATTTCCGACAGACTTCGTTTCTGGTTCTGGGAAATTTCTATGGACTGCTACTAGAAACAGTCTATATATTTTTTTATGTGATATTCTGCACTTGAAAAAGCACACTGCTTACCCTGTAAGAAGCGTTCACTCTGAAAGCTGGAGATCACTCATGCATGGAGATTGCTCTGTCATGGCTTTTGGAAAAATGCCCATTTAATAACAAGATATTTTAGTGGTTTGCATTAACATACCTTGATATTTAATTAAAAAAAAAACAAACATCCAGTTGAGTAGATGAGATTGCTGCACAGACAAATTAGTTTACATAACGACTGTCCAGTTTTAGATGATCCAGAGAAAAACATATATTGAAAGCAGGTCAATATTAAATTATGTATGTCCATTGGCTGAGCATTCATTACTAATCTTTGGTCTCTTCAAACAGCCTGGCTAAACAAAATGACACCATCAAGGTAACTTTCTCTGTGGTCAGCTAACATCGATGTCCACAGTGCTCCCTAGAGCCAATCCAGGAAAACACAGGGCATCGGACCCCCTGGATGGGATGCCAGTCCATTGCAGGGCACACAGTCACACACTGTGGGCAAATTAGACACCCAAAATGACATAATAACTGACCACATCTCTTCGAATGGCACAACGAGACTGGAGTACCTTGAGAAAACCTGCGCAAACCAGAGAAAGAACGTGCAAAATCCACAACCAGAAACCAGAATTGAACCCACAACTCAAAGCACGAGGCCGCAGTGCCATTATGGCACCCGGCACTTACTTCACCTATCAGGTCTTGTCAGGCACAGCTGAAAGGTTCCCTCCTTATTCGTGGAAAAAACTGTTGCGTTCGTCCCCCTACATGCTTTTCGAAACACCGAAGCGGCGTGCCTGCTCTGCACAACGATGCAGCCCTCCCGCAATGAGCGCAGTGGTTCTGCGACGGTTTAATAATAAAAAAGGCAGATGCGAGTGATCAAATTTCAGATGGAGACAGTGATGCACAGGATCAATCGATTCCCTCGGAATTCTTTTTCGGGTTGCGGTGCAGGCTTGTCGCAAAGCCACTTCTTTCCCTCCGTGTCTTGCATCGTCCCCGTTAAATTATTGATATTACAACGACCTTCCGGACGAAACTCTATCCGTCATCATTCGGCAGGATCTATAATGAAACCGCACCGCATGAGTCTGACCTGAACGGGTAGGCCGCTGGGATGTGTGTGGACAAAATAAACGAAGCATGGGCAAATCGGGAATAACTGAAACACTGCGAGATTTTTCTGAAGTGTTCAGATAAAGCAGGCACTACTTAAATGAGTCATTCGAATGAAAACAAAATGTCTGCAGGCTGGCAGCGTGTTATTCAATCACAGCTCTGAGGCTATCTGACATTTACAGTGTCAGGAGCATCAGAGGCTCCATCTCCTCTGACCTCTGGCATGGCCTGAGGTGACCCAACACCACCTTTGCATTCAGGCTTCAGGATCTCCCGTCTAACAGCCAACGGTCTTAGCAATTAACGAATGGCCTAGAGGAATGAAATGAATGCTGCTCTCATTTCAGGGGCATTTACGACGGGGAAGGCTGTGGAAGTCATGTGATGGAGTGAAGTCAGCTGACTTGCCACCATTTTCTTAATGACGTAAAAGTCTCCTGTGTTCCCACTTGTCCCCAAACTCCACTTGTGTTTTTTATTTTATTCTACTCCATTACTAAAACCAAGATTGCCATCTTTTGTTCTGGTTTAATCTCCTTCGTTTTAAAAGTCTGAAAACTCCAATAATGTCTCCTTTCAATCCTTCCTTTCCTGAATTATGTGGACTGATTCTCCATCCTGACAGAAACAAGTCTTAGTAGTACAATCGCTCATTTTAAAACACTTAATGCTACATTGTTTTTGATGTTTTTAAATGTGATTCCCTATTACACGTTTACAGTTGTATGTCACTTTATTATAATGGAATAGTTTGGTCCCAAAACTAAAAATAACTTTAATACTAGTTTAGACATTAATATTTAAATAAAAATCAAACAATTCTACTATGTTGTTAATTTCAAAATCACTTTTGTCAGTATGATTCTTAAGTGGTGAAAAACTGGCTTTAGCACTGATTTTAAGGTGATAATTATGAATAGGTGTTTGCTTTGTTCTGAGGATATTAAAACTCAATAGTTTTATGTATTTACATCCGTCATTAAATATATTTTATGTATTCCTGTAAAGAAAATAAACGTTTACGTGAAACGAGATATATTGTTATGTACTGGTATATAGAATTACACATATTGCTGTATTTCTGTTCTCTTTGCAGAGGTACCTCACTTTCATTATACATTCATTCTCTAATGATGATGAAACGCTCTTTAAATGTGTGAAATCTGTTGTGCACATACACCTGAAACCTTAAACTGTTCTGTAACACCGAATTCCAGGTCCAGCCTGAATACCTGGCACATTACTCCTGTGGACCTATGAACCCCATTTACGAGTGTCTGTCCCAGTCGTCATGGAAACTGGGGTAGCCGGACATGCACATTGCCTCAGTGATAGTAGCCTGCCTCCCTCAGACCCCAGGATGTCGACACTCGAACCTTGGATATGGTTAAATGAGAATGCACTAGATTCCCACAATTACCCTGGTCACTTCAAAATGCTAGTCTATTCTACATATCATTGCTGTGCTTTTGGAAGGTGTTTGGACACAATACTTAAAGTTTTATTATTTCAAATGTAAAAAGTTGTGACAGTCCACGGAATAAAGAAACAGACTGAAAATGCCTCAGGTGTGAAGAGGATAGGTGGGTAAGAGGAAAATGCAAAATCATGGACTGAAAAAGCAGAATCTTGGGTAAAAATCAAGGTCGCTCTTGCCCCCCTCCATGGGGGTCAGGGTGCAGCAGTGAATAATAAATGACAGCCACTGACCCTCTGACCGAAAGCTGAGAAGGAGGACGCCAGCCCCCCGCCATATGCTCGGACCACCTCAGAGGACTAATGGTGTTCTGGACGGTGGGTCCGAGCAGGAAAACATAAACAGGGGCCAGTGGCTGAGCACGTGTCACTGATTTGTCGTGACACTGAGACTCCTTCTCACCCCCCTTGTTTCACCCAAATCACACCAGGCATGATCACAGCAGATGTATCTCTCCATACAGTAAACCACATGCCTTGGCGATCGTTAAGCTTGCCGATGGCAGGGAGGTGAATGTTTGCTTAAATTTGCTTACAGTACAAATTGTACATCTTTATACAATGAATCTGTGATGCTTTACTAGCATTTTGTAGTATGTGGGTAGCATGGTAGGTTCAAACTGATGTACTGCTACTGGAGGATCATCTTACTTCTCCTTCCAGGAAAATGTCGAGAGGGAAAACCGTCTATGAAGCCCTGTGGTGGAAACCTGACAAGCGCCCCTTACCTCCATAGGGTTCCTGCTTCCTATGGTACGCCAGCAGGTCAGAGATCCATTATTGACCGTCTGGCAGAGAACATAGCCAAGCGGGGGGCCTATCAACGGAGGTTCACTGCAGAGGGTCTTGATTAATGGGATTAACCAATGCCAAGTTTACCAATGGCCTGCTCAAGAGTTAGCTAGGGGTACCTTTGGCGCTCCAGTCTCTGTAATGATCTTGAACCCACAGCCCCCTGGCTTACCCACAGCTCGGTCAACAACGTCATTCCTGTTGTCTTTCCCAGCGACAGCCAGTCCTCCTGCCGCTGTATTTCTTTTCATGATTTCACTCGCACCGCAATTTGCTTCAGCCTTGAACGTCTTCACCGTCACACCCATCTTAAACCCCTACAAAAGTAGGTTTTAATAGAAAAGCTATTCTTCCCCGGCCAGGTAGCTCACTGAGCAGCACGGTGGTCTCTTACGTACAGGGTTGGGGGTTTGAATCCCAATTCTTTTCGTGTGGATTTTCTGCTGGGTTCTCAATCACGAAAATGGGCCTAAATTTCCAGTGTGTGACTATGTGGCCAGCTATAGACTGGTATCCTAATCCCCCTCCCCCTTAGTCCCTGTGCTTCCTGGGATAGTGTGTCTCACAGCATCCCTGTACTGAAAAGGTGGTTATGGGAGATGGATGGGTGAAACAAACATGCGATGACCATAAAATATTGTTTTGTGTACATCTTTGACCCCAGAGTTCTGGTTCTCGAAGACATTGGGACACTGCCAGATCCTAGATGCACTAATGTAAAGGGACAGAATTCCACCCTCCTCCTCATTTGTCCCCATACCACGGCGACAGTATTGTCACACCTTTCCTACACAGTCATGTCACCAGTGATGTAAGCAAATCCGTTCTGTGGAATGCATCACTGGAGGATACTTCATTCTCTCCAGCACTATTCATCAAATGTAACATTTCTCCTTCTCCCTCAGCAGAAAGCCCCTGCATTACATGGGTAAAGACTGCAATTGGATTAGACTTGGCCTGACACCCTTCCCCCCATTTTTTCACAGACTGGAGAGTTCTTCACGTTCATCCATGCATTCATCTTTTCTTGCAGAGGTTGGGTATGCACTGGTTCCCAGCTGTTGTGCATTTAACTGTAAGACAAGCTTCTCTCTCTCCACCACCGAAAAAACAGCAGGATATTTTAGCGAGGGGGAATTTCCTTCTTTCAAAACCGCCAAGTTTTCTGATTGAATATTACATTCATCTCTATTTTGCGCAAAAGGTTTTGTTTTACCAAATTCCATGGGGGAAACAGACCTTGGCAAATGAGGCACACTTTGCGGAATTTACAGTAGATTTCATTATGTAATTAATGATTTCCTTTAATGTGATGCGCGTGACGAAATGCACATGGGAATGAGACTAACCCCAGTGCACAGCCTTAATTATAAAGATGTACAGCTCACCACTCATGCTGAGATATGACCAGGAATGGACTGGCCATAATAATACCAAAGTATTTCAAAAACCTCTCAAAAAAGTGTTCCATCGATTAGCACATCAAGTTCCTTGTCATCCTTAACATTGTTGAGATTTCATGGCTGTAATGTCCTTACCTACCTACCCCACTGACCACCTGCTCCTACGTCAAGGTGGCTTCCTGTGAACGTGTACCTTTGATCTCCTGGTCACCTTGTGGGCGTTGACTCATAACGTCAACCACTGATGCAACAGCATTAACCCTTGAGTCACCTGCCTAATATTTATATATCATCTTTATTTGGCCGATAAAAGGAATTTATGTAAGATTTAGCCAGTCTGCATTAGATATTTCGTTTGCACATAAGCATTCTACCCTCAAGCCATTACCCTCATAAATAGCTGAACCCAACCATCTGCTATGCTACAGAGTTCCTCATTCAATACTGTATACTCAGACATCAATGTTATAATTGTGTTCCCATACACCACGCTCGTCACTGTTGTTTGCACTAACTGCACCTTATTATTATGTTATTCGTCTTGTATTTAATCTGTATATTGCTTGTATATTGTATATTGTTCGTAAATAAGATGTTTATTGCCTGTATACTTTCTGTATTACTTGAGAGACACCAACAGTTGGAATCAAATTCCTTGTATGTGTCAACATACTTAGCCAATAAATCTGAATCGGATTCTGATATGAAGAACATTGGAATTGCATATGAATTAGTGAAGAAATCTGTCAGTCGCACTTCATAGTCATGGTGTTCTGGTAATCCAAAGATGATTATTTAAGAAGAACCTGTGTTAATGAAGATGAGAACTGTGTCAGTCTCATCAATGGTAGCTGGGTTTGGAGGAAAATCTCATGGCTGCAGACTGTTGTTGCTTTATGGAGATGAGTTAGAGCACAAGACTGGCCAATGAAACCATTGTAACATTTTACTAGGACAACACAAGCTTGTTACTCACTGCCTGACCTTTATCTAGCCCCTTTTAGAAAGAGTAAAGGAGCTATTTCCTAATAGCCTAAACCTAATTCCATGATGGAATGGCCACAAAATGGATTGGTATACCTGAGGAAATGACAGGATGCTCCACACATGCTTCAAGGCGACAGAGGCGGTAAGAGGGATGTTTTGGTGTTTTCGTTAACGCGCCACCTGCAGTCTAGGAGAGTGCATGACTCAAACATAAAAAATGTAGCTTCTCATCATTTGTCCAGTTTAGGTGTCTCTGTTTTGCAAACACAAACAGACAAAGTTGTTTTGCAATTTCAAGTGAAGTTGATTGTTTGTAACAATGAGTGGGATTGTTTATTAAAAGTGACACCCAATATTTATGCATGTCTACTAACGCATGCGTGAAGAATGCATGCAGCCCAATGGTGATCCTACGCCAAAATCGAAAACTTCTTCCACCAGAACATCCTGACACAGTTACTCTTGGCTGACTCCTGCTTCTCCACTGAGAGTGAGCACTATAAAGGCCAGCTGTGGAAGGACAGACGTGGTGTGCTGGGGGGCACAAGCACAATCTGGCGATGTTATTGTGATTTATTCCATGACCACCGGTCCATCATTTGTTGAGTATTTTGATCTAGCTTAGTTCAATCAGGGGCTCCTTTCTCTTGCTTCATTCATAAAAAAGAATCTCGTTCTTACTTCTAGAGGGCTGATTGCCACTCTGGGTCCTATTTTACGCCAGTGGAAAGCGCAACGCAAAGTGGTTTTACTAGTTTCGTACCAGCGCATTCCTCATTTTCACGCCATTTGTGACAAAATAACAAATGATTTTGCACGCGCTTCCCACTGGTAGGAGTGGTCTTTTTTAATTAAGGTGTGGCTGGGCACATTGTCGGTGCATTGCTATTTTAAGGCAGCGAAATGACATTGCGCTTTTGACTAACAAAAACCACGTCTTAAGTCAGTGGCGTATTGTGAAACGATATTTAAGCAGCGCGTTTTAGAAACGTGCCAGTGCACGACGCTCGTTACGAACACAGGTACACACTCGAAGTGCACTAATGGTTTTTGTTATTTTATTTTATTTCATTCATATATGTTTTATTATAGCGTACAACTTATGGAGAGAAATTTGTCTCAAAATGAATCATTTTGAGACAAATTTCTCTCCATACTCCCACACCTGCTTCACCTCGACAGGGCTTAGGTGGAACAGTGGTGCTCCCGTAAATGATTTGCTCCTGCCTTTTCACTTCATGCACAAGCATTTCCGTTTCCTCGGCCAAAAGCCGATCTGGTTTGCCAGGTAAACACACCATTATAATAGCAATTCACCATAGCTCATGCGCCCCTGCCTTTAAAAGTTTGCGAAGTTTGTTTTTTCCACCATTAATATAGCAAAATGGATTTGGACACGCCCATAAATATTACTTGCGCCTTGCGCTTTACGCTTTGCGTTAGATCGTCAAAATAGAGCCTTCTGTTTGCTTTACTCGTGCTTCACCTCCACTTGCACCAAACAAACGCTGTATGCTCATCTGAGGTACCCACCCTTGTTTATTTAAAGCCTGCACCTTCCAACTTTTCTCAAATTAAATGCAAAGTGTAAATGAGCCATTTTCACACCTAGAGTACCATCAAGCTCACTTATACAGGATGTCCACGTCCTCCGATCTCCTTCATGAACGTTGGCTTAATTGACAGCAAAACAACCATTTAGAGGACCACCCCCTTTCCAAGCCCCCCGTTTTAAAAAAGAGGAATATCTCAAAGACACATTTCAATAACTTTTAAAGAGCCAGCATTATTCACTATGCTGTGTAGGCAATTTGTTGCATATTTTAATATGACACAGTCCAGATAAAGACATAATGAAGAACGTAGCACAAAATGACATCCACTGGCATGAGCATCAGACATTAACGGCTTATTAAAACACCAGATCTCGGAGATTAACTGTACACATACAGGGTCCACTTTGCTGACACGGTACCAAAGTGGACCTTGCCGGAGCACGACTGCACGGCTTCACTACACAATGGGCATTATCAGCAGCTGCAGTTGTTTAAATCACACCGCAGTCGATCGCAACTGTTGAATGAAGGCTCCCCCATTGAATGCAGACGAGCGGCTAATCTTTTTTTTCTGAGTCTGTGGCCCTCGGCTCATGCTGATTTGTCACAATGAGCCACAAAGGGATGGTGTCAGCCCGCATGCCAGGCCGCTGCATCTTAATCTCCGTCATTAGACACCTCGGCACAATACTCGGCCATACGTTCGGGCTGCAGGAGAAAACAAAAAAAAAAAAAACAAAAAGGAGAACGCCCCGAGCGGAAGTTGGCATAATCCCTTTCCGCAAGAGACAGAAGGTGCTCACATTCGCTATCGCGGCCCCAGAGATGAAAGGGAGATTTCAGGGTGGAGTGTCACCTCCTGAGAACCGGCTGCATATGTCACTACAAAAGAGGGCATGCTAAGAGATGAGGACTCAGACCACACTGCTACGGTCGGAAGCAGGTCACCAGAGGAATGACACTACTGAGTGTTTGGAGGAGGGTGGGCCGTTGGCAGTGGGGTAAGGTGTTGTTATGGGGTAAAGGTAACCATGGCAGCAGCTCACCCCCTAGTGTGGAAGTGTGTGCATTGCCCATATTCCGAGTGAGCGTAGCCTGGCTGCAGAGGCTCACATAACAGAGGCATGAAATTGGAGACAAGCTGTTTTGCACATGCGTGTGCATTGCGACATGTATGCATGAATGTGTCTGTGCATACAAGGGTGGATGCAACAAAGCCCCCTGAAAATAGACGTGTCACATCCGGCTAAACCAGCCTTTGCCCACAGGCATCGTAAACATTTGATATGGGCTGCACAAACCAGGCATACAGCAGCATTAAACACATTATTGCACAAACATGCACATATAAAATCTCTGTCTTTTAAGCCTTTAGATTTTGAGCTTTTCATGCCCCATGGTACATGTTAAAATTTCACGCTTATCAAAGTAATATTATTCTACAGTCAAACACCCAGTGGCTGACAAAGCTTTATTTATATAGAAGTTTGGTGTACTGAAAGGATGCAGGTGAAAAAAACAAGCAAGGAATATTAGAGTCCTTCAAAATAAACATCAGCCCAACTTGCTTTGTAGTTATCTTTTCCAATAGCACAGAGGTCTCACATGTGTATATTCTTTCAGTGCTCATACCGCTCTAATAAACCTACTTTGAAAGCCTTCCACCCTCTTTCACAGAGCCCCTTTGGGATGACACATCTTTTTACAGTCTGAGAAAGACGGAGGTGGCGCCTCTGCAATTTAATTTACCTTAAAAAATACGCACTGAATCTAATTTCTGCTGCATTAGGGACCCCTTTAGTCAAACAGTTTGAAGACAGGTAGGGCGTCCTTTCGCTAAGTTTGTCTATCTCTCTTAGCACTGCCCTGTTGATAAAAGCATGCTGTAAATCGCAGCCTGATTGAGTAATTGAGTAATTACACATAAAAGACAACTTTACGCAGTGGCGGGTGTGTTAAATTGACAGATCACAGCATCAAGGTAAACAAGAGGCTGGATCTCAGGCTGGATCTTATTGCCTGTGAAGCAGATCACAATGTCATCCAGAAGATAGTAAGTTTGTATTAAAGCAGTCATTACTGGTCACGGGATCATTGAAGTCTCTGAGTTTGCTCATCCATCTGTCATTCGGCTTAGATGCTCTCTATGGTGGAAAACTCATTAGGAATTCAGTCACAATTTTTAGAGCACACAGCATGTGATGTTTCTTATCATTTGGCCCAGAAATACAGGAAGACCAGTGCTTGTTTCTGGAATATTGATCACCTCTAGCTGACTATTGGAAATTTAAAAAGTCCTGAAAAACCAAATCTATAAATTTCTGCTTTTACTGGCTGACTCGTCGTTATTCTCTGCAAATTTCATGAGCCTGCTGCCTCGATTTTGTGCCATAGTCACGGCCGGACGACTGACTGATGTCCTCAAGGTTCTCTGTGACCCATCTGAGCTGTTGCCAAGTGAAAAACTATCCGTTGAAAATGTGGCAGTAGTTCAAGGTTTGCTTTATTACACTACACTTATGAAACTCAACCCCCCCCATCCCCAGCCCACCCCCATTCCCAGCCCTGTTCGGTACACGTCACTCACTTTTTTCAGTACAGCAAGGTGACAGTTGGTTTAAAAAATATCCTGGCCTGAAACTGCCTCCAGAAATTTCCTCAGCCCCCCGCCTTCAGAAACAAATAGTATTGCAATAGTGCTAGCATGTTTTGAGGTGGCATCAGGGCATTGAACTCAGCAACCACTGAATAACCAGGAAACATATGTATATTTGCTAAGACTGCTTGTACAGCCAGCAGTTGTTGTTGATTGTGTATCGCATCTCAGGCCACATGGAGCCTTAGAAGCCAGCAAAAGCTAACTCTGGTAGTCTAGCCAATAAAGGATCTTTCTGAATGCTAACTCTGAATGAACTACAAGACTCAAGGTGTGCTTGGGATCATTTCAATGGATGACTGCACTATAAGCTGCTTCACAAGCCCATATTGTGTATGTTTGGCAAAAGGATGTGTCACTAATATTCTTTAGATTGGCTTTATATGCAGGCTCAAAGAGTGCTGGTAATATTTACCTGTGTCTTGCATTTCATCGATTTCATAAACTTGCTGCACTTCAGTGGAAGATCTTTTGACATCTTGGAATGTTTTTCATCTCCATAAATTTCATCTGAGACCGTCCATTAAGAGTTTTTCCTCAGAAGGCTTGACCTGTTTTGTCCTTGTGTAATGGGGGCAGCTGCTCCACTTCTGAAGCGTCTGTCGAAAAGGTATATCTGAAGTTTGGAATAAAAAGAACAGGGGCAGTTTCTGTGTATACATACATTATGAGTGGATGAAAGGTGTACAGTATACCAATACCTTCTCTGGAGAAAAGTCAGTCCTGGATGCGAGTTGGACTAAGGGGACAACCAAACTCTTCGGGAAACACTTTTTGCTCAGTCTTGATGTTACCAGTCTGACACTGAAAGGCAGGGTTGTTAGGGTCTAAGTAGCGTGAGGACTGACAGGCTGTCTTATCAGGGTATGACCTTCCAGGCTGGTCAAAAAGGAGCAGATGCTCTTCAATTCTCTCCCCCGTTGCCCCATGGCATATGCTCAGATGGACCCTGTGGCCCCCTGTGAACCCAAACCCAAAGCCTTCACCACCAAAGTTGACTGTTTCCCTCATAACTTTTTCATGGGAAACCTTCTCA
>JAACJT020000007.1:6060661-6093467 GCA_009936485.2 Gymnarchus niloticus
ACACACACACACACAACAGCCTGTTCTGTGGCTTCGAGCATCGTGTAAAATACATTTAAAAATAAACAAAACAAACAAACAAACAAAAAAAATGCTATTATTACAGGAAAATAAACAAGTAGACCTTCACGGCACCATGCAGAAGAGACAGTGTCCTTCATCAGACCCTATTCAGTAAGACCTGAATCTGTTCGACATTTAAATGGACTAAAATGTGGTGCCATGCAGAGAGGTAAATCGATAGCTAAATGGATAAACAGCTAAACACAGCCAAAAAAGGAAACCTACTAAGGCGAACATACAAAAACACTTTCTAAACACATCCAACTGCCTCTGCCAGGGTATGTCAAACCTCTAAAAATACATTTATATTGCTCTTTATTTTTGCATTTTAAGAATCTGACCTTCCCAAAAAGGTTTCCTTAGTGAAAATTTTATCTATTTAATTAGGAGATAAAATAGGAGATAAAACTTTTGCTGTAGGGATTTCTGATCACTAAAAATGATTACAATAATTTGATTTGTTGCGATGTCAAAACTGCATTGCTGTACCTGTAAAAGAGTCGTTCTCACAGACGGAGAGCGTTTGAGGCGATCCCACTTTTTCAATCAAATTAAGAACATGGTAACCTGGATCCATTGGAGCTTGACCATCCTACCTCCTGACCCTCCTTAACAGCACCTAGAAACTGGGATCAGAGTACAATCAACCATGGAAGTGAAATAAATTGAAAATCTCCTTCACCATTTCGTATGGCCAAATGTCCTTTGACACATGATGTAACACAATGGATTTCGAAACTGGGCTCCTTGCCTCTTGAGAGAACGTGAGAAACCCGTCCTTGTTTTTTGGGGCGTTCTGTTTAATCTGTACCTCACACATGTTCTTCTCATCCCCACTTAGGTACGAGGACACTCAGAACGGACGAAGATCCTTGTTCGAATTAGAGCACCCTGGAGATACCCCAGAGGTGAACCCTGACATTTGTTATCTGGTTCACGTGTGGCTAAATGTCACAGCTAGCGGCTCTTTAGGGAGAAGCTATACAGCTGAGGACAGACTGGGGAACACACAGAAGACTGGATATCGAGGTGTTATATCCACTGTACAGTTTATTAATATCACCACAATGGAAAATGCTGGGCTCATGTCCATAATTACCGTCCAATGGTGATAAGTAAGTTAGTCAAACATGAAAAAACTCACTCAGGAAAAAGCAATGAAGAATAAAAGTGACCAAAATGTAAGGAAAGTAAGAGAATCAAATAAAATATTTAATAGTAATTATATTTTATAAAATAAATATTTGGAAGGAACTAATACACGGAACTCTCCAGGCTACAAGAATAACATCAATAAAAAATATTAGAATAATAACTAGATTGTGCAGATTGACAGGAACTCCCTTGAACTGTATCTTAAAATGTCATATGCTGCTTGACCAATAGGAGTGGAACATGTAACGAGATAATGACATGCAGTAGGACATCTTCAAGCTCTTACTATAAAAAATGAAACAAATTCATAAAATGTTAACTCAAAAGAGGAATCAATTTTACAATGACGTTACATGCATTTCTGATGAATGATGACTTTAAACAACCAGAATGAAACACCTCAGTTTTACAAGGCACCCGAAGCTTTCACTCAACACATGATAATGTACATTAAAAAGGAAAGTGTCACTGAAACAGCACTGATTCATGTTTGCACATCCACTGTTGTGGTTCAGAATCACCAGCAATCTACCTGACTGAATAATGCTCATGTCTGTACTTCTCTTTACACACACAGGAGAAGACAGTCGACAATGACCCGGCATAAAGTCTGAAGGAAAATATAGGGTTAATTTTTTGGACAGTTTGTGCACCAGTGTCAGAAGCAGTACCATTATCAGCTCCCCACAAGACTGCTCATCAAAGCTCTCCTCATTAATCAATACCTCAGGCAGAACCTTCGACCTGAACAATGCCCCCCTCCCCCTTTGGTATCTCCTTGGGTATGGGTGTTACACCTCGAGGTAGAGGGTTCGAGGGGAGAAGCACCATCCATCATCAGAGCTTCTGCATGAATCCCATTCCTGCCATCCTGCCTAGCCCCTCCCCACCATGCACTGGCAGTTCGTCTGCGGCCCCTCCCCGAGTCCGCTGAATCCCCAACAGGTTCGAGTCGCCTTCAATGTGACTCCATCATTTCACAGCTGATTGCAGGTGGGCCTGCTTAAGGGGGATTGTGGAGGACCTACAGAATCCAGGCTTCCACATGTTAAGTCCCTTAAGGCACTGAAAAAGTCATCTGTAGAGCAAAGTATAGATGAACATATTAAAAGAATCTCCATATTGTCCCCAGAGGCTGAGACTGCCGTGTGAGATCTCTCACAGAAACCTGGAGGAGGCCTGCCCTGCAGATGCGGGCTCCGGACTGCAGGCGGATGATTGGCAGCTCAAACGCCAGATAGGCGAGCAGGCTCTCAGTCCACAGCTGCTGGACTTGACTCATGGGGAGGCCGCTGGCCTCACAAAAGGACATGCCTCACGCACCTAATGGCCGGGATAACCAAATGGCCACCACGGGCCTCTCCTAGCAACCGAGGCCCATTTTCACAACTGGGCCACGGAGAGCCTGTCTGCTCCAACTATGGAGGGGACCAGGAGGACAGACTAGTAAACGAGCAGGTTGGGCTATGATTGAAAGGTCATGCTCAGCCAGCTCAAGCCTTCCTCCATGGAGCTGAAATGCTCTGACTTCTGCCTGAAGGGTCAAGGGGCTCTTTGACCTATGTCAGTTAAAGTCATGTGACCAGTGGTCATTTCATGCAATCTGAGCGAAACAGATGGAGGGAAGCACATGGCAACCCCTCCCCCCGCACGATATTGCTGTTCGGAGTGTAAATAAAAAATAAAAAGAATACCAAATTTCATTTCATTTTCAATGGGCTTGTAAACATTTTACAACAGGGCTGCTATGATAAACTCTGACTGAAATTCACATGGGGATGGGAATAAAGCTGATTTCAAATAAATGAAACATTTGGGAATTTATATATAAATATCACTTTGGTATATGAAGACCATGCTATTACATAACAAAGAAGCAACAATAAAAATAAAGAAAATATTTCAACATTAGATATAGCATGCATTCCATTGGATTAGTACTTCTCGTTAAGAAAATTGCCACAATTTTCTATAATGTTCCATTTTCTAAAGATTACTTATAGTGGATCTCTGCCCGTTAATTGGAATATAAATGAACCCTTCAAGGAAGAGTTAATTGTCTTCATCTTGAAAGGATATTCATCTAATTACAGCTTTTAATTAGGAAGTAGGCTCATATGCATGGCAAGTGCTTAAGAGTTACTCTGATACACCATTAAAAGTAAATAACATATGTTGTTCTTGACATAGCAACAGGAAACTGAAATACATCTCAATTAAGATGAGTGAAGAGTTATCATTTTTGTTTGTATAGACATAGATATCTGTCTTCAGGAACCATGGTAATAAAACCTTGACTATCTGCTGATAGCAGAGATAGCAGATATGACAGAGAAAAGATCAGCAGTCTTTTCTAAAAGGAAAGCTAAATGCATATTTGAAGTAAAACAGAAAGAAAGGAAACTATTTCAAATGCCTTGTCAGATTTCAGATTATAGATTCAAGCTTCAAATCTACTTTTTCCTGACAGTGGTGGGAACTGTTCGAATAAAGGTTATATCAAATATAATTTAAAATACTTTAAATCACAGGCTTGACATATACGAAACAATATGATGTGAAGTTCCGAATTTTATTACATCTGGATTTTTGGGTCTCCCATGCAGTACATAGTGTGAGACCATTGTATTTGTGTAGATCAATAACTAAACCAGATAATAAACAAATGAAAAAGAGTGGATTTGATTCCAATTCCGAGTTTTAAACGTGATGGATATGAGCTGATTATGACCCTTTCTGTCAATATCCATGGTCATTGTCATACGAGTAGCTGTTTGCTATAAAATCTCAACAGCTGTCTCAATTATAAATAAATGTCATTTCAGGATACAAATTTGGTCAGACAAGGATAAAAGCACATTTTACAATATAATGACAAAATATCTCCTTTAAAAATTATAAAATGAAATTAAATTGGATTAAAGAAATCTAAATTCAGTAATTAATATATTACTAAATCTTGCTCGAGAGTTGCATTTCAAGTGTGCCATTTCATTTAACCAATTTGCACATGCATTTTTTTTAATCATTAATATTTTAGTGATGTGTTTGCCATATGTAACTTCAATTCTAACACACAATTTCATGTTATTAATGCAAAAGCAAGTTTCAGTTTGCGTATAACCACCCGTTATGCCAACAATAACACACATTAACAAACAAACACAATGTTTTTCATCTTCTCCACATTCATTTGTAACTTTCAACAAATAAAATCATTAATTCATTTTTCTACACTATATAGTTATGGACTGTTACAAAATATATGATCGGGCCTTTTGTCTATAGGCTACAGTGGGTCAGATTCAAATAACCTCTAACAGCAACAAATAAATACAGCATGGGTCGATCATTAAAAATTCATTTCAGCCGCCATGCAAGGAAAAAAGGAGGTGCGAGAGAAGGAGGGAATCCGTGGTGCAGGGCCAGCAATGCCGTTTGTCAGAGCCATGCAGAAAAGCACACGCAAACGTTCGGGCATGGCGTCGTAAATCCCCCTCGCCTTCTCACACAATGGGTGGCACTTCACAGAAGAAGTATCAAGCGGCAATTCAAATAAATGCGATCTCGGGGCCTCTGTCTACAATAAACTGGGGTTGTCTTGTATAAATCATCAGAACAGTGAAAAGCAGGTTACCGCGATCCCAATATTGATTTTTTTTTTTTTTTTTTTGTGGTGCAGCGCTATTTAGCTGCTGTCAAAGCTTCTTTCTGCCAGCTGGAGTCAAATTGCACCATTTTACTGCAAGGGTCTTGTCAAGTGGACCGTATGTGAGCTCACAATACTCCATTCAGATGGAGTTACACCGTACAAATCGCCTGTTTGAAGATAAACTTGTGACCGTGACAAAAGCTCATCTCCAAAGTTTCTTTTTGTCTTTCTTTCTTTTCTTACGTATTCCACATCAGTGCACCGACCGCTCTCCGCATTGTCACCCGAACAAAGCCTACTTTAAAGTGTGTGCGTGTGTTTAATGTCCGCAAACTTCAATAATGAACAGGCGGTCCCCCTCCCGCACGGCACGTGCAGCAGCACGAGGCACACGCGGTCGCGGGTCGCTGTGAAATTGTGCACCTCTCCCATTGTGCGTCCCCTTTATTGCGGGACAAATGGCTTGTCACTGGAAAGACTTTGAAGCGCTAATGGGCGACGCCGGAACCTCCCGGAGACTCGAGCGGACTTTTACAATCAGGCGGCCGTAACGCCGCACGCGAGCCCGCACGTGGACACACAGGCATACAAGCACGCGAGTCACTGCAGTCGTTCACCTGGTGTGTTACACGTAAAAACCACCATAGTGAAGTCTAATTCTTTATTATATTATTTGGAAGCGCATGCTGTTTTGGAAATAAATCAAGAGGGATTTAATATTTGACACAGCAGTTTAAACTCATTTTGAAATTTTAATCGCAGTTTTATAATAGAAAAATGCTACTGTTATTAAAATAATATTAGTCATAATAGCAATAATAACAAGGCAATGTTGGACATTGATGTCACTACTATTTTCTTAATAATCAATAACAGTCCATCCATTTGTCTCCCAACCACTTTTCCTGGTCAAGTCAAGTCAAATGGGTGTTATCGTTTTATGGTCAGGGTTGTGGGATGAAAAATAAAAGTAAATGAAAGTAAACAATATGATTTATGTGAATTCCATTTTCCCAAATGGCACATGAACCCTGTAAACACGGGCATTTCTGTGTTAAGTAAGTTATAAACAGTGAATCACACATTATGTGTTGTTTTCCATTTACTCGACTGGTCACATGACTCAACTATATACTTAGAATTAAATATTTAATTTTTTATTAAGAAGAGTTTAAAAATAGCTTAAAAATGCTTTAAACTATTAACTGTATCCTACTCCATATTTATTCTCTGCCGTCGTCTAAATTTAAAATTTATATACTGCCCCTTTTGTACAGTTAGCAAGGAAAAAGTTTAAAGATGTTTTTGTTTTAACCAGAGATGTATTTCCCACGCTATATATATTGTTTGGAGGACATAGAAAAACATGGGTTACGTTAATGAAATATTATCTGTCTCTGTAACAGATATAAATACAAAAGCTTTCATTTTTTCTTACATGACTAACAATTTTTTTTACAAAACGATCTAAGTGAAATTCCTTCTTCCGTCAATCAAACGGCTTACAGCAAAATTAATAATACACATATAAACTATTGTTTGATGGTCTCATATATTGACAAGAAACTGAAATTATAGCGGTAATGTGAATAAGGCAGTTTAGACAGGATTAAAGTATTTTTTTCAATAACAGAAATAGTCATAAAATTTATGGACTGATATTTTTGTTAGGTATGGATATTCAGATAGAAGTAGAATCAGTATAATGTCATTTTACAGCTTCTTTCACTTTTCTATATTAATTAAAAGATAGCACCATTGCAGTTTTAATCAACTTTTTCTTCTTTTGTTTTGTGTGGAACACTTTCTCTAAAAACCCTTCTAAACTCACGGAGATACTGCCTATGGCTGGGATTTACTCCAGAAACATACAGCGCTAAAATCGATGTTATTAAATATCGGGGGGGGGGGGGGATACACTGAATACTCTGCTGGCACAATAATAACAGTGGGATCTTTGTGTCAGTTAGCCAGCAAAAACCATCTGCTGCCCAAGATGCTGGAGAGAGGAACCTTCTAGAAACATATCTCAGCCGGTGGCCTAGCAAGCAGTCTACAATAGCTTGGTTCACCCTTCACCCCTTCATCAATGTTCGAACCGAAACCACCTCGTCGTCGACTTGCCTGTTTAAGTATGTGCAGCGATAATTAAATTAGAGTTCTTTTTTAATCACTGAAATGACTAAAATCACATTTTTCATAGTTTCTCCCCCTTTTATATATTGCCGTTAGAAGAATCCCTAATTAATGATCATTTAAAGGTTTTATATAACGATATCATTAACTCACAAAAAACAGCTAAATAATAAAATACGTGAAATGCAGTATTCTAATGACTAGAATTTTCAATATGCCTGAACAGGTTAGTAATTAAACAGAAATAGCGCTAATTACATAGGCATAATCAAGTACAGTACTTCAGAACGGCAACAGCATATAGAAATCTTATATCAGACACTAATGAGATGAAAACATTCTGAACAGGATTTATACCCCAGGGTTTACACTACACAACAAAATTAGTGCTGCTAATTTACCACGCAGCCAAAGGCCTGTTGTTTATATAAAAATCTGGCAATGACATCATGCACAAAGTTAACATTTCACAATGTTTCATTGCTGTTATTGTTAGGTACAGTAAATAAGGGCCATTAGAGAAAGTATTTTCCTTCTGCTGATGATGTTTTGTCTTTCATTCTAAGAATTTATTGTAGACCATTTATCGTAGATGATTTTTAGCCGTAAATGCATCCAACCAGCTTCTGTCAGATTCATCAGCTGCTTTTGTTTACTACTTGCATTCAAATGTCCAGCTTAAACACCTTGGACAAAGAAAACAACAGGTTGTGAGTCAGATCAGTGTGTGTTGGTAGTTACATGCATTTTTGATTATGTGGGTGTGTGTGTGTGTGTGTGTGTGTGTGTGTGTGTGTGTGTGTGTGTGTGTGTGATTCATGGACAGTGAGTATACGGGTGCAGTTAATGTGCTTTTGTGACTACAAGACAGGAAGACCTAGAGACAGAGAGGGACTGGGAGAGAGAGGGAGAGAGGGACTGGGGGAGAGGGAGAGAGGGACTGGGAGAGAGGGAGTATCTGAACATGCTCAGGGTAGCAGAGAAGAGATAAACAGAAGCCACAGGACCTACTCATATCTAAATCTCCTACCTTGTGCAGTCCAGAGATGGCTGCTGCAGTGCTGTAGAGAGGAGGCGTGGCCAGGCAGCCCTCCTCGTACCATAGACAGGCAGGCTTCGCTCCTTCTCTGCAGCCGTCTGTGGGTCTGGATCAATTATCTCTGCCTGAGATTGATCACAAGGCCATGGCCAGGCCTGGACACAGACTTCGGTTACACCGACGCTATAAAGGTTTCTGCCATAATTAAAATCACACATAGCCCAAATGTAGCGCTTAAAAGGTCAGCAGCCATTAATAGTTATGGAACAACTATTTGCTACTCATATTTGGGTGATGCACAAAAGACCCTTCTATAACTCCTTCAATAATAGTAAAATCATCTTAATAACTCCTTATGAGATTAAAAAAATACAAAAAGGTAAAACCAGCTTGTCAATATTCGTTTTGCATACAAAGTTAACAATCCTGAAACCACTGTTCTTTGTAAGCATTCAAGCGCCATTTGAAGGTGAGGCCTTGAATTTAGTAAAGCTTTGAGCGATTTTATGGACGTGCCCTGCTCTCCGGAGGTTCCTGTAGCTCCTTCGTGCACCACGACGGCTCAATTAACAGGTGGCCTTTCTCTTCACTCATCTACTGCAGCAAAGATAGAGGTCTCGCAAATATTTATGCTTGAATTTATATGTATTTTATTTCTGCAGTCATGTCTGTAATTTTAATATTTGTTTAAGTTCAGTGATAATATCACTGTTGCGCTAATTTCTTATTTCGGTAAAAAAAATTTTTTTGGAAATGGAAGGCATATGATGGATGGAATATGATTTATATAGCTATATTACTACATGATTATGTATGAAATTATTGCTATGGCTATATGTATGTTTTTGGCCATATATGTGGTTTAAAATTTTTGGCATTGTCATTCATAAATATTTCATGCTAAAAAGTTCTATTTTGCAGTGGGCTGGGTTGAAATTTAGAGCAGAGAGTATTTTCATATTTTCATATTTACTTACATAATCAATGGATCCAGCATCGTCTCGTTGTTGTAACTCGTGCTTAAAATGACACAGAATCTTCAAGGGTATGTTAGGATGAACATTTCAAATTTATATACAAAACAAAGAGAATACTGAAAAATCACGAGTTCCGTTATAAAATCTAAATTTAGAATTAAATTTAGTTATTCTACTTAAACAAAATACAATATATTGTTACTGCCTGTAAAATCTCTCTTAGTTTTGAACTTTTAGAAAGAAGAGTGGATGCTAACTTTGCTAATTTTACTTACTGAGATTCATCTTCTTTTCTGAGTTTTCATTAAAATGTGTACTGTGGGACTTTTTGAAAGGGTTTTGAAAGGAAAATGTTAGCATCATTTGTCCATTGTGAGATTGTTATGGTTAAGATTTTGTGCAGCTTAGCATATGGAGTGTAGCGCGTGGAAGGTAAAAGCGAGGAGTTTAGGAAGAATTAGCTCATAAAGGCTTGCCTTATTGATAACTTGTGGAGGACCATGGCTCGTCTGAAGTTTCATGAAGTTCCGTGGATTTCCTATTCTCTACCGAGAAATGCGCTGCTGATAGCCGGGAACACGTTCTCCACTCTTCTCAGAGTCACACGCCTCTATGTACTCCAGTTGCATGTTTGCATGAACGTCAGCCCCGATCTTCGGGTGCCGCCGCAAGTGCTGCAGATCCTGCTATTTAATGCAGGTCTTTGAACAAACTTTAATTGCGGTGGCTGCATTAGCTCCATTAAGCAGCCTTCATACACGCCTGCCTGTGTACTCAATTAGCTGGTGGATTCTTCAAAGCATCAACCAATCGATCAATGTTTATTTTTTATTTTATGATAACACAGTAGCACTTTTAGCGAAATGAGGACTGAAATAAACATTCTTGGTTATATTTAGCCCCACTGACTCATTAGTTCTATCCCAGATGATCTGCCACACACTCTCACACACTCTCACAAACTCTCACACACATGCTCTTCGACCCCACCTCCCAGTGTTTGACCTCATCACGGCTGCAAGCCTGTGATGATGGCCACCCCCTATGAACTTTTGCATAATCGATGACAAACTGGAAGCATGCCTTACCTTCAATGGCTTCTTCACCAACGTAAATGGCCTTGGAGAGGAGTTAAGTTTGGCTCGGACCCAGCTCCTTAAAGTAATGCAGTAACAAATTAGTGTTGTTTGTCCAATGTTAGTAAACAAAATGGCAAAGGAGCCATATTTAATTAGAAACTGGAGATTTATCTTGATGCCCTGTGGAAATTTTCTGCAGATTTCTTGTATTACTGTGTAATTTGTTTCTTTTCCCTCTGGGCATTAGCAGAGAATATGCCTACAAGATATACCATAAGGACAAAAGTATTGGCACACCTCACTGTGCAATATCTCATTCCAAAACCAAGGGTATAAATGAGAAGTTGGTCCTTCTTTGCCTCCACTCTATGGGAAAGGCTTTACACTAAACGTTTGAATATCGTTGGTGGGTTTTGCTGCCATTCAGCCGTAACAGCATCAATGAAGTTGGGTATTGATATTGGGTCATCAGGTCCCTTTCTGTTTGTGCAGCCTATGATATCGATGAACTCTTGTTGTTTATAGAAGTTTCCACATCACAATCACTTCACTTGCAGTTAACCAAGGCAGAAATTTGATACTGACTTGTTGGGAAGGTGGCATCTTATGATGGTGTCATGTTGACAGTCACTAATCTCTTCAGTATGACCCATCCTGCCACCAGGGTTTGTTGCTGGAGATTGCATGGCTCTGTGTTTAATTATGTACCTGTCTCAGCAATTAGTATGGCTTAATTACCCAAGTCCAAAAGTATGTGAACCCCCCATTAACTGGTGTCCCAATATGTTTGTCCATATACTGCATTTATGCATATTTATACAATTTGTAAAATTATGTGAACAAGATAAGATTGGATATCTCTAATTTCCTGCTGCCTGAATTCACCTTTCCTCTTTCGCATCTGCTGGCCTAATGTTTGTTGGTCCATCTGTTCTTTTTTGGGAAAGCTGGGTGAACCGCAGGGACGAAGGGCTATGAAATGAAGAGATGGTGTTTTGTTTTTCTCTTCCTTTCTGGGGAGGCCTCCATAAGAGAGAGTGGTCTTTGAACTGCCTGTAGTAATCAATAAAAGTGTCAGCACTAAGCATTAGACAAGGTCAGCATGATCCAATCAGAGAGCATGTTTGCCTCTCCTACGACAGGCATCTGAGGTCAGTTTGTCGCAATGTTTGCAGCTAATTTATTACAAGTGTCATTGAGTTCTACTAACTTTTGGTAGTTTATTTTACACCCCCCCCCGCGCCAGCTGCGATCTGCATTGGATCCTTGTATTCTGTGACAGTGAAACTGGACCGATCTGCTCGGACAACATCAGTAATGTGACTATAGCTTTCCTAATTAAGCGAGGAGTCATCGATTCTCCTGCTGCCCGGCCAGAACGTCGCATGTGATTTAGTGCTGACCCTGAGAAGCTCTCTCTCCGAAGCCGCTGTACTCAGTCACACACACACTCTCCACCGTCCATGCCGCTATGAAGCGAGTCTCCAATTCTGGTCGCAATAACATCAGGCTGGAGGGATTGACCTCGCTTGCCCCAGTCCGTTTGCTTTACCAGGACACCCACATCGATTATGGGCTCACTGAAATTTGGATAAGAACTGTAAAGGTACCCCAGAAATGTGGCACTTTTGGTGCTGTGAGACAAATTCTACAGTATCAGATTTCCCACTTGGTGTCATTTTTTCCCAATAAACTTTCTAATTCAAGACTGAATGAAAAAATTCAAGACAGTACGTATATCAACATGGAAATGGATGGATGGATGGATGGATGGAAAAGAAGAAGTGGGTCTCCAAAGTTGAGTCAAGCAATACCCCGGGGACCGACATGCCTTTTTTACCTTTTCTGTCCATCTTATGCTCTAGTCAACAGGCGTAGGCGATCATTTATTCTGGCCTTTTTAAGGGGTTGGGGACAGGTCAGAGTCTGCAGGCTTAAAAAAAGCCTTCAGAATTACAGACCTGGTTTTATTCCCTTATTGTTAATTAACGTTGTTGTGTTGCCGAAGGACCATTTCTATTCTCGAAAGATATTTCTGGAAGGTTCTTGAGATTTTTCATCTTAAACCCGCTGGCAAAAATATGTCAATATAATGAGGATTTAATTTAAGCTCCCTGTCACCACTGAGGATTTCTTAAGCACAACTGGTGCACAGTGATTCATTTGCCAAAACAGAAGAACCAGTAAATCGCATGCAGAGGTTTTCTCCTGAGTGAAAAGCAGGTGTCAAAGAGCATGTGTAGAAACTTCTCACATCAGGAGAACAACATGTAGCCTTGTTACATCGCCACATATTTAACAGCTCCTCAGTTTTTCTTCTATTCCCTCCTTAAGAGTGTTTCATAGCTTCAGTTGGCTTTTGGGAGAATTGATTATTTTCATGCTGCGTGGCTCTATCTGAGAACAGACAGTGTAGACCATACGTACTACAGTGGATATTATATATACAATATCTTATCAGACAGCACGCTATCTAATGTATTTGTTCGAATAAATTGGCGATGGCCACACAGTAATCCAGAACATTTTTAATTTCAAAATAGTCACTCCTGGTTTAAATAAAACGATTTGTCATGTAGACCTTCTGTAACCTAATAACTACACTAACCAGTAGGAAAATGATATTTTCAGTTTCTTGCTGTCGAGCTCAGGTTAATCAGTAGGTACTTTGTTTAGTCTCAGTTTTCTGGATAGTCCATGGTCTGGAGAAAAAACAAGACAGATGGTTAAAAACCTATAAAAACTGTGCTGTCAGAACTTATGAAAGGATTTCAGAACATTAATTATAGCAGACAACCTCATTAGATGATTAAATGCCAAGCATTTGTGGTATGTTGCAACATGTAGGAACTCCTTATCTTATGCAAAATGGTCATATATGAGGAATCATTATAAATTATTTATAAGTTGTTATAAATTATTTAATTATACAAATTTCAAAGCTTTTCGTAAAACTTTCACTGCAAGACTTTGAATAGCCTTTGTTTAAGTCGTTTTAAGTAGCAAATAGACTTTTTTCATATTTTATACTATAAATTATTTTCTATATTCATCCTTCTCTGAGCATCAGTTACTACATTTTATGGACGCATTTGCATCTAGCTAATTTAAAGAGTCAAATTTGATGTTTTATGGATATTGTCTGCCGTGTACAACTTGCAGTGTGTAATCATTTATTATCAGTGCTATCTGTGGTTATGTAAATGTAATGCAAACGAAGTCACTATAGTTTAACGAGAACTGGAGTGGTTTACTACTATTGGCAGCCCAGAGGAATCTAATTCCATCATGCTGACCCTTTTGTCCTTGCAAATTTGACCGATTTACAGTCTCTACCCCCCGCGCCTCTCTCCAGGTCATTGGTCAGAATGACGTTCAGAGTGCAGGGAATGTGCTTCAGCTGATAAATCCAGCCTCTGCATTTCAGAGGCACACCGGAGGCGGTGTCAGCTCCGGGCTCAAGGTCACAGTGGTCGTCGGCTGCTCTAAATGCACCCTGCCTGGCAGTTTGCCCCCCCCCCCCTCATTACCGGCTTATTAATTGATGTGTTGATGGGGGTGGGGGGTCCAGTTTCCATCTAGGTCTCTACAGGAAACAAAAAGACCTGAGCCCAAAGTCTCATTTAGAGCACTGGTATGTGATTATGGAGGACGATTTGGGGTGTCTCCATGACTGACATCAGCACACGTCTCGTGGGTTGATGGTACACCCTCAGACGACACACGCAGCCCGGAGGTATCACGGAGCATCCTGCAGGTTACAATCTTGTGCACTACAGTGGCTCTGAAATGGCAGACACACTACTGCTGACTCATATCTGCTGTTAATGGACAAATCTGCTCAATGAGGCCAAGAAACCTATCACCCTCATGGAAGTGTGGCCTGCGACAGTGTATCATCTCTCTGAAGACATATTTTAAACGTTTCTCAATTACTGTGTTTTTATTTGAACTGTTTGTTTACCCTGCTTTGACCTGTAAAGAGAGGAGGAACACTCTGTCACAGATCTGACAGCAGGTATTAATATCATCACCATGGTGAATTCCAGTTATAAAATGCTAAGAACTGGCCCAATCCTGAGACAGGTATCTGGGGGATACCGATATACTAGCTGGACGGCGTGGTGGCTCAGTGGCTAGCTCTTCTGCATCTACCTTCTGGATGCTGCCCCTGTTGTATGGGTTTCCTTCTGCAGTTCAGTGAGGTTAAGTTAACGGCTGTCTCTACATTTCTTATAGCGCATGGGTCCTCTGCATCCCACCTAGCCATGTGCCCTCTTTGTGTGGGATAGGCGCTAGGCAACCAGAACCCTGAAATGCAGTTTAAAAGTGGATGGATGGAAATACTGTTACACTGGGTACTAAGCTGAACAAGCTGCTTGTTTGTTTGCTAGCTGCTTTATTTGATTTTAGCTTAACGATTAAGTTTGTGTGACATATGATCGATAATTATAAAGACTGAAAATTATCCGGCAAAGCGCCGTCGAAGAAGGTTTCATGTAAACCTATAATAACGGACGTTTATGGGAGTTTTTAAGACAACCAAATCATTTTCTGTCTGGTATGTTAGCATCCGGTCTGCCAGACATTTCTAGGCAGGTGTGTACATCTCGCCTGCTTCTAATGCCGATGTCATGCAAAAGATGGAGCCACAGCTTCGCCTAAATGCTGAGCCGGTACCACCAGGGCCCCCAGGATGGTAAAGACGGTGATCCTGATGTCTAAACAAGAGACCTCCAAGCTGCCAGCAAAGATAGAAGCCCCTCTATTTTTATGGGGTGGATTATGTTTACAGCTGAATCGTCCGCCCTGTCTTTGAAGAGCCACGCAAGAACACCGCAAGACCTGAGCGCCGTGCGTGACCCCTGGCCATCAATCCTGTCACATTCCAGTAGCGGTCAGCGAGATGACCCGGCAGCAGGAGCCCGGCGTTTTCTCATAAAAGGGAAACTAATATCTGGAATTTGATCAACAGTACAGTAGAAGTGATAAAGTGAAACTGGGAAGGCAGTTTAGATGCGACAGCGGTGGCAGATCCATTGTTTTCCAGATAGAAACGATGTTTAGCGATGCTGCGATCGGCAAGGCTAGTGTTACAAAACACGAAGGTAAAATAAAAATATAAAAGTAAAATGTTAATCAAAAAGGTTACAAAAAACTATTTTATGTCCCATTCATAAAACCAGGGGAATGAGGAAAGACTCTTGAGGTCCCAAATCATTCTTTTGTTGCATGTGTGTGTTGAGGACACGATGTGGTTTTCTCAGATGGATGCTCCGTGGGGTCCCCACACATGCATGCATTGTCTCTTTCTCTGTCCTTCGGCCAGTGACCACAATCCATCGGTATCAAAAAGCAGCATAAAAAAGTGAGTGGATGTGTCCTAATCCAGTGCCCAAGTGGGAGCCAATGGCTTAATAAATGCTGAAACGGAGAAACTTGCTGATGGGACCGGCTGTAAACCCATATGCAAAGTCGGCTGTAGGGTAGTCTCGTCAAATAACTTTCAGCCCCAAGGGGTATTATTCAGAAGCCGGAATATTCAGTTCTGCTTTAAATTGTCCATACTGAACCTTGAGTGCCACAGCTAAGGGGGCACGGTGGCTCAGTGACTGGCACTGTTGCCTTATACCTCTAGGGGTGGGGGTTTGAATCCCACCTCCCCTCTGTGTGTATGGATTTTGCTTTATGAGGGTGCCCTGTGTTGTTTTGACACCCCATCCAGGGTGCATTTTGCCCTAAGCTGCCTGGGATAGGCTCCAGGTCCCCTCTGTGAACCTGCCTAGGATAAAGCCATCTGCTGAATGTATGGATGGATGGATGGATTCTGTGGGGGGTGGGTCATTTGAAATAAAACATCTCTGTGTTTACAATAATGGCTGAGAACTCATGTCCTGTATTCAAACTGCAGCTTTTGAATTCCTGCGAATGTCCCAATTAGCTACTCCTTTCTCCTCCGGCCTTGATGGAAAGAGACTCCTGATTGGAATCATCCGGGAGGCCTTCCCCGTCAACAAACGCTCTTTTCTAAACAGCAAATTAAACCATAATTTAATCCAAATCTGAGCTGGCCTTTATAAGGCATCTGAGGATTACAGCCGACGAGTGGAGTTCCTATCCGATCTGCATGTTAATGGCAGGGAACGCTAAGATGTCCTCTGTAGAGAGGGCTGCTGTCCCCCCCCCCCGCACCTCGATCACGGTCCCCTCCCTAAGACTCGGCCCCAGCTGCCTGGTTCTGCATGGACGGTCTCATCCGTCTGTCCCCCGCTGTTCCACACAAAGGCCCCGCACTCTCGCTCTCCACAGAAATCTTCCAGAGGCTGCAGGTTTTGTTTGGGCCCTTTGATGGCGTGTGACACGGTGCCATTTCCTTTAATAAACCTCCCCAAGTTCGTCTAGTACAGGTCCTCACTTTGGTTCCCCCTTTCTCGACCCACCTGTCAGCCAGCTGGTGTATTTTTTTTCTTTTTCATGGCCGCATCTGCGTCAAACTGAGGGACATTGAGGGGGGGGACGGGTGGGACTTCATCTTGACTCCCAAACTGTGTGAGCCAACCCCCCATCCCTGCCAGGATGGCCCTGGTGGGGCATCTAAGAACGATCTAGCGGCATCAAATGGTGACACCTCGCTCCTGATCGTCCCAATACGGCTTTGTGAATGCCGGTTCTGCCCCACTGCTCAGCGTTTTCCGATTCTTTGTGAAAGAAAGTCTGGTTTCCGTGAATTACAAAGACAAAATAACAAAGCATTTTTAAAGTCTTTTTGAAAGGAAAATGGAACATAAATCTACAGGAAATAAGCTACAAAAGGCTTAGCAAATTTCATGCAGGAATAAGGCAGAACACTCAAATACAACACTTTGACCAAGATCATTTTAATCATGTTCAATAACTCGGGGGACTGTGATGCTTTGAGAATGTGAAGTCACTAAGTTACAAGGGCTGGTGTTAGATCCCTCTTATAGCAGAAAATACGAGATGATTTTCAGACCTGTTGATGATCATAGACTGTCCACTGAGCACTGATAACTATTGCTAGGGATTAAAATCGCACAAGTCAGAGGACAATTCCATCAAATCATTCTCAGCACCTAAACCATCCAATCAGACACTCACAGTGACTTAATCACGACAGTAAATGATAATCAATATAGAACTAATTAAAACAGCAATCTTTTCTACACCAGGCAGACTTGAGCTCTTTATACAGGTCACCTAATGCCATACACAGCAGTACTCTAGGGGAAAAAAATGGCAGAATTTGCATTTATTTACATAAATTTACGCCATAAAAGCTAAATATATATATGAAAAATGTCTTTCATTACAAAACACAAAGCTTCAGAAAGCACGTAAGTGTGAGAAGCACTGTACTTCTTTTCACCTTTCAGGTGAATCAGTGTCTCTAAGTAGTGGTAAAGGTAGTGTGTGTGTTTCCTGTACCACGATAAGCTCTCAGGCCACTGTCGCCCGAAAGGGGTACATCTGAGACAGAGAGCTCCTGAATGGTACCGCTGTGGCGTTATAAATGGTATTACTGCTCCATCTAGTGGCCACTATAGCAACTACCACTTTTTTTCGAAATCATTTATAATACATTGCCATTTAACATATCAGAGAGTGGATTTAAAGGCAGACACGTGTGTAAACTGAAATGACAGACTATAATTGCAAGTGCAGCTCATGCTGCTGTATTACACGCTACAATGCTGCACGTTTTTACATGGCGGATATCATGTTCGCATTATTATAATGAATTTTTACGTTATGTTACAGTTGTCCAGTCCACTCCATTGCTTGAGGCTTTGATCAGAGTGAAACTTTGGTGTTTCTTTCAAATACTGAGTTTCAGGGCTAGCTGAGACTGATGAAGCCTCCGTAAAAGTGTGAGGAGAAACGTGCTCCTCCCTGTAAAACACGGCTGACACAGAGAGCGATTATTATGTCTCACAAAGTCAACATCTTTGTCTGTCAACAATACAATTCATAGAAATTCAAGGCACGGTTCTCATGACAAGGGTAATCATTGGATTCGGATTATCATAAAATCAATTTCATATAGAAAAACAAATTTATACGGGAAACTCCGGGGATTTCCACTCTGAGCTTGCAGACATTATGGGCCTAAGATGGAGACATTGGAGGAGGAATATGGCAGCTAAATTAATTTCTGTCTCAGCGACACTGACTCACTGCTTGCAAAAAGGGTTAAGACTGATTGTGTCGCTCAGAACAAACGCTGTTAAAATTCTGTCTGCTGCCCGCATGCTGTAATTTTGCAGCCAGCTGGTAAAAATACTATGAGTTCTCAGGCACCGGGCACACAGAAGTTACTCTCTACATTCTGTAATATTGTGGTCTTATCTTCTACAGTGTGACTGTGGGGTCCTTCGGCTTACATGGGCTTACAATATGAATCAAGCACGCAGAGAAATAAGATATCATTACAGAAATGACCTCATCTCTGATTATTCTGTAAAATATAAACCATAATTATATTTGTGATGAAACAACCATTTTGGCAGAAATGGTGGCTTTTTGGGAAGCTCTCTTACATCATACATCCAGGTTTGTTGATTTGAAATGCAGATCCCATTTGGAATTTTCCATGTCACAGTTTTAATTGATATTTGCTGTAACACCCACATTCCTTAATTCGTGAAAACTATTTCGCTTTTAACATATATCGAAAACTATAATTGACCATATGTGTAGACTGTGTATAGACATACAAAATATATTAATTTTTAGATTCTAAAAATCTCGCTGTATTTTGGCAAACCAACAAATACCAAGCACGTAGTTCTTCATTTGTCTTGACCACTGCTCTCATAATGCCTTGATTTTGGTGTTTTTCCAAGGCTATGTGATGTGGCAGTGCTCAGGTTAAACAAAGGCCTTCCCACATGTCATGGTGGCGAAGAGCATAGCACTATCCCTTCACTCATTCAAGGTTGCAAGTCTCACCTTCTGCTCTGTGTTCACCCTCAGTCTTCACATGTTTCCTCTCATTGTCTAAATACATGCACTTGCTGTCTAAATTGGCCATTTGATGCAGTTAGAGTCTGGACCCTGTCATGAACTGGCATCTCATCCAGGGTGTCTTTACTTTGTACCCTGGCCTTTTGGAGGCAGGCTTATACCTCACTGAGAATCTGTGTTCATTAAGTGGATATGGAAGATGGATGATGTTTTTAGTCTGATGGTTGGCTGTATCAAAACTAGGCAGCAGTACCATCTGCTGGACATTATCGAGCATTGCATTATCGTTAGTAAAACGGCTGCCAGAGACGATTGCCGTCCGCGACTAATAGCGCCACTGGTAAGCAATGAACTTTGAATTTTGACATCTCGGCTCCCATGAGTGCTAAGTAGGTGCTCTGGAATCCCTAGAGTTAGGAGAATTAAAAAGTCCAGATTATATCTGATCTATTTATGTCGAGTGCATTGCACTTGAGAGGTCACCACTTTCCCTAATCTCACAGAATGGGGACACTCCTATCCGTTAGAGTTAGGGATCTGTTCTTGTGTCTCTAAGGTTGTGGGTTCAGATCCAGTAGCTGACAACCATATCACTGTTGGGATCTTGAATAAGGCTGCGTCACCATCATCATCATCATCGCCAACTACCCCTCTTGGACGTATAGGCCACAATCAAGTGTCCCCACGGTGGGTCTGTCCTGTGTTTTCTTTCCAGTTGACTCCCATTCATTTGGTGTCTGCCTTGAGGTGTTTCTCAGCCACCCTCTGTAGTTCTCTTGCCTTGGGTGTTCTGGGTCAGGGCTCGTTTAGTTGTGCTCGTCAGAGGCTTACAGAGACTGTGTCTGATCCACCTTCAACATCTTCTATCTGATCTGATTTCAGCGTCTTGAATAAGGGACATCCCTCACAATTTACGCTGACTAATTATACCTACTGATTTCCATAAGTGCAAGGTCACATTTATCTATGTTAATCTCAAATATCTGATCATATCTGATCATTGATCAAGCTCTTAAATATGTTTAAGCTACACCCATGGATTCCAGGCCAGTAATCAGGATATTTTTAATGTTTTTTTTCTTTACCAACACCTACTGTATATCATCAGCTATGCGATCACAGTGCATTAAATCATGATGGATGAGTTTTCCGTATGATCGTCTCTGAGGCCTCTTACAAAACATCATGTGATGCACCTGGTGTTTATAAACAAACCCATTCAAAATTAGGAAGGAAGCAAAAAATATGAAAATCTACCCAGGGCTCACAAAAATGAATTATGGTGGAGAGATTTTTCCGTTTTGCCTGAGAGAGTTTGCATGTTCTCCCCATGCTTTGCAAATTCCCACAGGGTACTCACATTTCCTTCAAAGGCACGCGATTCAGGATAAGCGGTCCTTCTAAATCGCCCATTTTGCATGAGGGCATGTGTGACTGTGCTCTGGGATGGGTTGGCACTCCATCCAGGCTGTCCCCTACTTTGTGCCCAAAGCAATCTAGGATAGGGTTCCCCCCCTCCAAAATGGAGTGGTTTGGAAAGTGGATGGATGTTCAGGTTGGAGCAGGGAGTCAGACTATCATCTCATACCTCCACCATTGGGGATTTATATCTCCACCATACCCCTTGTGTGTTTTCCCCTTATTGTTTGGGTTTCCTTAGCCTCAAAGTTGTGCAGGTAGGTGAGCTGCTGTCTCTAAACTGTCCAGACTGGGTGATGTGTGTCCTCCATGATGAACTGGCACTCAGTTCAGGGCGCTCCAATGCTGTGTGGCACAGGCCAAGGTCCCCGCATGACCCTGCATCATATCAGTGTTTGAAGGACGGACAGATAGAAACTGGTGTTCAGTACCTGATTATGTATTTAAATGTAATAGCGCCAGTCAGTATCTAGGCTGGGGATACTGGGTAGTTAGGAAGGAGATGAGGTAATAGACAAGACAATAGTATAAATAATCCACATTGCTATGAAATAAAAATGAAGTCCACTGAATGTTGAAGGGGCAACAATTAAAAATTAAAATTCCATTTGCATAAACTGTACACAACGATATGGCAAGTAACATCTGCTATTGTATTATTAAATATTATCTTGAACCCTTTGGTGTAATGAATAAAATTTATTAAGCAACACTGGATAATGTTTTTTATGAAGTAAATTTAAAGAATTAAACACACCAAATGTAGAAAGATTATGTTTGTTTGTTTGTTTTTTGAAAGAACAAAAATCCGTTTGCTATACTTTTATTTATGCTGGTTTGTTCTATCAGTACATTCCCAAGTTCAGATTTGTAGTTGAGGGGATCAGTGTAGCCTTTGTTGCAATGTCTGTCACTTACAGTCGTGTAAAAATTCTGACGCGCCTTCAGAAGCTGCTGCCCGGCGTGTTCATCGCTTTTGCATTCTTATTAGGGCATCGTTTCAGCCTGCGCTGTCGCCTGACTGTAGTTAGACATCCAGCGGGACTCGTTCAGCATCCCCAAGTGGAGTTCAGCCCTTGGGCATCGTTCACAGGGCTGAAAGACACGGAGCCACCTGATTCTTCATCACTGCGGGACCCGTGCGCTTCGATCCCCAGATCTCAAGAAGGATCGACTGATCCAGGAACTTCGGATCTTTATTATTATTATTAGTAGTAGTATTATTATTATTATTTATTTATTTTTGCTACGTTCATGCTGTTGCCGAAGATGTATTTGCTCTGTATAAAAGGTAACGTTAAATTAAAGGTTATTACCATATACGCCTTGGATATTACACCGAACTGGATGTCGCCAGATTTCCGAAGGGACCGAGATGGTGGCGTAAATTAATTTAGTTCATTCGTTCTGATCGAAGCCTGTAATATGATTATCCTCCGGGAACGGTGGTTAAAGCCCACCTTATAATCATTGGGTGCGTCGCTGACAATTAAAGTCATTTGATCCCGCGATCCGGTTCAACCGAAAAGAGGCAAATTAGAATCCAGTGACATATATTCGTGTTCCCTGTTTATTGACCAGCTATGTTTTCTATAGTGTGCATTTCTGAATGAAATAATAAAAAAAAAAATCCCACATATGTGCTTAAACATGAGGTTTGCGGGTATTTATGTTGCGCTCATTTCTTTGTGTCATGTTGTATTATTTCCTTTACAGTAAAGAGAGGAAAATTAGATGGACCGTCCGGTAAGCTATACATACAGACCAATTTTATTCCTTCGCTGTGCTTCAAAGTTCACCCGACTTATCCGACGTGAAATGTACAGTAAAAAGTAAAGAAGTTTAAAACAAGATACAAATCAAGCTGTATGGGCTGCCCTTTTCTCATATTTACAAAAATAAATAAACAAAAACTCCATAAGTATGAAGTAAAATCCTTTTCAAATACTGCTGCTGCTTGGCCAAGACAAAGAGGCGACTCATATTGTAGCTACCAAAGGCAACTAATTAATTGCGAAAAATGTATGTCAGGATACTGGAAATGAACAAGAAATATATTTGGCTCTAAAAGTGAGCGTAGCTTTCCACCACGACTGCTTCTAAAGAAATGAGAATGCTTTAGTAAGTGACTTTGGCTTTAGCCCTGGGATATGAGCTCAGCCCTAAGTGGTCTCCAATCGCTCTATGAAAATGGCGGGAACTTTGCCAAGACTTCATACACTGTTGAGGTTTTGCTGCTATAAATCATTCAAGTTAGAGAAAGCCTGGAGAGCAATGCCAGAACACGGTATAGGAAATTTTAATTTAAGGTAGTTCAAGTCGGGGGCAGTTTTTTGTTGTCTAAACTTCAGTCTGATCTTCCACAAGACTGTAAGCATGGATAAATATCATGTTTGAGAGTATCTGGAGGGCATTCAGGAATACTAAAATTCATGCTGAGTGTTGAGCAGCCATTAACACACTTCTTTTTTGCTTCTCAGATAAGTTCAATGTATATGTCACATTAAAAGTCCAGAATTTAAAGGGCATCACTGAAGCCAGAAGAGGCAATGAACCATCATGGGATCAGGACTACACATTGTGAGTATGCGATAGACAGAAACTTGCCATGAAGCGTGGAAGCAAATACTAAAACTCTCCCAGATTCAGTGTTTAATTTCATAAACTTTTTCCTAGAAAGCGTGGTGTAACAACATGGTGTGTGAGGAATTGAGAGGTTAGCAGGGCAGAATTACCGGGTTGATGTGCAAGGCAACTATTTCTAAATGAACCGTACATTTTGAGAAAAGGCCAACATCATTTTTACCCCCACATTTCATGTGTCTGAGGTTCATTTGGGTCATTTAGGCTACGCAGAGTTTGTTGAAGCTGCTTTTGACAGTACAGCCATTTAGCTACAGTTCAGCCATGGTCCACCGGCAGGTGTTTAAGTTGAACCATTAACTGCTGGCTCGTGAATGCACTCCTGCTACTTGTGCTGAATCCAGTGCAGAAAACAGGAGCATGCGAGATGAAGTGATGCGTGGATGTGATGAGGAAATGGGCTCTGTTTGTTGATGGGGTGGAGATGAGTTTCTCAAGACTGGGACAGTGGGTGGTGTGCATGGAAACTGGCTGGAAATTGGATTGCAGAAAGGACAGGGAGGGCTTGGGCTCCTTTTCTGCAGCAGAGGGAAGGAAGAGACAGGTGATAAGGTACAGCAGATGTGAACAAATATTCTTATATGACTTTGCCTATTAATATGTGACGGGTAAGGAAAATTTAAAAATTACGTTTATTAGATACATCACAGGAGTCAGTGGAGCGTGTAGGCAGGATTGTTGGCTTGCATGATATGATGTTAGTGATGTTGTGATTCTCTTTACTTGCTAATGTTATTGTGTACAATGGTGACCGTGTTTTTATTGTTTTATTTCAGTGAAATTAATAACTTGGAAAAGGGCATTTTTGTGGAAGTGTGGGACAAAGGACTAATATGGGACAGCCTGCTGGGCTCTGTGTGGATTCCTCTTACCAGTGTAGAACATGGGACTGAGGTAAGTTTGGACTTTGGGGAGCATTAGAGGAACTTCCTGCAGTCTCCCGGTAATGTCTGGAAAACTCAGATTCATTGCTGTCTTTGGAAAAGTAGGCTTCATTTTAAGATGACAACTTCTCAAGTTAATTTTATATTAGTGTCTTTGCATGGAAGTTGCACCCATTTGGTGTAACTTTGTCATACGTTGGTTTGGTGAAGTTCTGGTATTTTCTTCCCTAGGAGGGCCCAGGAAGGTGGTGGCTCTTGAACAGTGATGTCGTCATGGAGGAAGCTGAAGTCTGTGGAGTTGAAAATCCAACAAATCACAAGATCCTGTTGGATATCTACTACGAGCTGCCAGCAGGTAGGCGGCTTCTTGCGTCGTCTTTTGTCAAGGTAAGTTGTTCGATGATTTGATGTTAAGTTGTTCATAGGAACACAAGTTCCAGTTAAATGCAGGTAGGACTGCAGAGGAAACACTATGCCACTCTTTGATTGGTGGAAGTTAATAATCTTACATAGTTCCTAGTGGCTGCATGCTGCCTGTGTTGCAGAGGGTTCTGTAGCAGGTGATACCACAGGAGCGGTGAAGGTCCTTGCTAGCTGTGTTTTTATGTATCTTCACTCGGGCTGATCTGTTGATCTTAGTCTTTCTGCGGTGTGTCCTCTCTTGGTGTTGGGTCTTCATGTCTCCACAGGCACCCTAGTGCCTAGACATTGCCTAGACTCTGCTTATGGTATTTGCATGTTCTCTTCATATTTGCCTGGGTTTCCTCCCATAGTTGAAAAACACAGTTAAGTGAAATGACATCTACAAATTGACCATAGCGTGCGTGCGTGTGTGTGTGTGCCCTGCAGTGGACTGGTATTCTGTCAGGGTGTTCCTGGCTTGAGTCCCTTACTTCCTGGAATAGGCTCCAGGCTCACTGTGACCCTGTAGGGAGAAGTATTTATGGATGGACGGATGGATGGGTGGATGGTTGGGTGTATGCTACTTACGACGTACCATTCCTTCTAGAAATGGAAGACTTGGTTCATTTGTCGCTCTAACACCCTCTTTCAGAGATTCCAGAAGATGAAGCTAATTTGTTAATACAAAGACTTCTGACATTACATGTAGGTGAAGACACAGAGGTGAGATGTTTTGGTTGCTGCTTGGGCGTAAGTTTGAGAATAAATGATTCGGTCAAATGACCAAAGTTGCGATTAATGCATTTCATTTTAAGCACTGTCCTGTTAAGGAAGCCTGGTTCTGTTGACTGAAGAACATTAAGCTTTCTAATCAAGTCTCCTTTGCTTTCGTGAAGGAAAACTTTGAAATCTGACCTAGTTTAAGTAAAGGAAAATGCAGCAACTGAGTGGAAATTAGAGTCCACAAATTGTCATCAGAATAGTCTGTGCTGATAAATTCGTAACTTTTACCCATTTACGTGATTTTTTTTTTTTTTAAGTGTTCTGAAGACGATGCCGAGTGTGACGAGAGCTACACGAAGGAGCCAAAAGACCTACCATTGTCACGTAAGCTGATATGCAGTTGGCTTTTTACTGCTGTCCGATCTATTGACATGAAAAAATGTGTTTGGAACTAAAATGTGGCTGGATAAATTATACAGACAGATGGAGAGCAGCGAAAGTTGTGGTATTGGTCAACATCTCTGTCAACCTTAATGCTTGTGTCCATTCACATTTGAAATAGCCTTTTCCGCCCAGTAGATGTCAGTGTTGTAGCATTTCCTCAAAGTTTTGGAAGACTCTCCAACATTGCTGCAGGAAAATCACTGTAGCACACACAGTAGTCATCAGATAATGACGATTATTATTATGCATACATTTAGGAGCTCATAGAAATTTTACTACTAATACAAGACTAATGATTCTGCTTAGCGTGTTGTTGGGTAATTGTAATTTTTAAATTGTAATTCAGTAAGTCTACAGCATGTTAAAGCGACTGCTCATTATTGCACAACTGTAGGGGGATCTTTGTGGCAAATGTCAGGGTTGTGTTTTTCCTGGGGCTGCTACAGTCTAGATGCCTCTGTGTTGGGCTTGGGTCCTGGTATCCCAGTGACATCTCACACCTCTGGGATCACGTTCATGTTTTTGACTCTTGTTAGGATAGAGCCCCAGGTTGTAATTCTGCCACAATTTGTCCTCTTTGCCTTTTGGAGGATGGAGTTGTTTAGGGTAGAAAAAGCACAGGAACAGATTGAATTCAGTAATGATGGTAATATGTTTCCTGTCTGTTCTTTCAATTGAGTTGAGTAATAGCTAAGACTCGTCAACAAACTGGATATCGTGTGAGAAGATGGTCTATAGTTACGTTTTCTTTAACAATGTCATGGTTTTTCCTTCAATAACCAATAATGTGTGTTGTAACCCTTCCAGAATAATGCATGACTGTGTACTGTATGCCCATGTTCCTGCTGTGTAATCGATTGCAATGAAATGGTTATGAATTGTTTGAATTTAAGCTGTATGAAATAGGTCTGCTTTCTGGGAACAATGTCACTGGGAGTTTCCAGTGTGAACAAACACCAGATACTTGTGACTATAATGTCGTACCGTTCGTTTCTTGTATCTGGATTGTGCTGCTCCACAATCCAGATACACAGATTAGCTCATTAATCCTGTGATCTCACGGTAGAGAATTTATCCAGTGAGCCAGTTTGTGAATGAGACGCTCTTGAGCACGAATTTCTGAATGCTGCTGTCCTGTTGTGTGACATGCTTATTATAAGAGTGTGTCGGACCCCTGGACTGCGGGGTCTGTACGGAGGCGGGGACTTGCGTTTGGTGTGTGTGGCATTAATTGAGTCTCCATGAAGTGCTCACACTATCCCAGTTTCAGCTGCTCCTCCAGAGGCAATCGTAAGGTGGAGGGAATCTGGAGATGAAGGCTTTCTGATGTGATGGCACACCACTGCGTGACTCCACATCTCTAATGCAGGGACCAGTCCTTTTACAGTATCTGTTGCTTGCTGTGAGGAAACTCTGCTAAGTGTTTCATGTCGTGTCTCTCTCAACAAACTCCTCCTGGAAGCTCTGGCTGAGTGTACTTCAGAAGACCAAGGCGGTAGCCTCCACAGTGACCAGAGCCCAGCCTCCGTCATGGCCACCTACCAGCCCTCCCACGTTGGGGCAGTACTGCAAGGGTCACATATGCTAAACGACATCCCCAAACACAGGTACAACGCCAACAGTAGTGAGCCTTCTTACACCTGCGCCTTGTCGCAGCTGCCCAGCTTAATGGGGAAGTCCAGCTCAATTCAATCTGATGCAGTCTAATCCAATCAGGTCTGGTTTGGCACCGTCCGGTCCAATCAGACGCCACTATGGGAGGTCTGGCTGCATGGTTGCTTAGACACATGCCCTCTTGAAACTAGCCGAGGGAGATACTGTGGAAGTTTTCCCTCCTTCTGAACTGGAGAAGGAATTGGCAGCAGTTGCTTTGCACAGACGTTTTTCTCATTTTTTTCACAGTTCTTGTCAGCCCAATCCTTCATTATCCGCCCCTCCCCCATAATCCCAGGCTCGGTGTTCAAGCTGAGTCCCGCACAGTTTCACGATGTGCCATGTCGGGCCCGTTTTTGTAATTAGCGGGCTGGTGCCGCTGGCTGACACTGCCCCTGTGAGTCGGCCATTCCAATTATTATTTTTTTTAATCTCTACATTTTGATAACAGGTGTCTGGAAGCGAGAATCATCGCTCACGATTTTTTCGCGTTGCCCCACTTTATCTCTCGACCGCCCAAATAAACGTTTTGGAAAATCCTGCTCCTCACAATTCCCCAGATGGTAAATCGGCGTGATTGATGGAAGCGTGGTCACAGCCAGGCCCTGCCAAAGATACTCATTTGTAGCCGTCAGCCTGGCATAGTGCAGATGGCCTAGAGATCGTGTGATGCAATGCTGGGCAAAGCTTGGCATGTCCGAAAGAAAGCAGTGCAATGGGGGAAAGTCTGGTGTCTCAGGGAGGTCCATACGCTTCTGTGGTGGCAATATCTTTTGGGGAGCCCTAGTGGCAAAGACTGTTAAAGCCTATCCTTGTGGTCTTAATCTTGGTGTGCAGAATCTGGCCTGATACCAGGGCATCCGTCTTTTTATAGTCATGTTTGTGCTAGATGAGGTCCATCGTGCGGTCAGAAAGTCCCTGGCATGCAAGAAGCCTGTATGCAGGGTGAACCCCCTGTGTAAGTTTTGTCTGGTGGGCTGACTCAGGTCGTTCGAATTTTCCGGTAAATTAAATTCCACTTTCATTTCCTTTGGGGAGTTTGGCGACGGCTGAAGTCCCTGTGCAGCTTTTTTTCGGAGGAGAGGTTCGGGTGGCTAGCCGGGTGGTTCCTGAGATGGGACACGGGAGCTGACACCCTGATAGATGATCGGTCGGAAGAAGTCATGGCTTTCGATTGCTTTCTGTACTGCCTTCGCTCCACACGCACGTACAACTCGAGCTTTACCACATTCAGAATGAGGATCTCAAGAGTGTGACTAAAGTAGGAATAATTATTTTTGTGCCTAATCACTGTGAGTGTGCTGCTGTTGGCAGGAGGCCCACTTCTGCACCTGAAGTTGGATTGGATTGAAGTACATTCAGCTGTCTGCCAGTAGTGGTCTCCCAGCACATTAAACCCCCCCCCAACCCAGGCTCTGCTGGACTACTGTCGTTCTGTCACTAGGTTGTGCATCTGGTGTAACTGCTTTCCCTGCAGGGATCAGGATGAATTGGACATGGCCCTCAAGTCAAAGAAGGACCTAGAGGTTTGCTCCACCTGTGGCTATGCCCTAAGGGCACACGCCTCCGTGGAGAGACAATCTGTTCTGGCCCTGATGGATGGGTAAGTAAGGTTCATGGCTTGTTGAAAATTTGACTTAAACTGTTCAGATACTGTGGTTCCGTGGTTAGTGCTGTTGCTTCAACCCTCTGATATTGAGGGTTCAAATCCCATGTCTGTCTTATGGATTTTCTCCCCCAGACTAAAGATGTGGTTTAGGCTGGTTGGGTGGAATCTCTAAATTGCCCATAGGGTGCATGTGATGGCTTAGCACACCAGCCTTATGCTCTGTGTTTCCTGGGATAGGCTCCATGTATAGGTGGTTTGAAGATGGATGGATGGATCCAGGCTGCCTTTAAAACGAGTAGAGTATCAAGCTAATGTAGCAGACTTCCAATGGATTTGATAGCGTGTGGGTTTTTCTATCCCAGTTAACTTGTGGCACCCCCCGAAGAAGGATTTCCGCTTACATTAAAGACACCCAGTAAATTGGCTGACCCCGCAATGTCCATTTGTGCCCTCCTGTGGGAAAGCAAATGACCACGATGCATCATTAAAACAGCAGCTCTCTGGAGAATTCCTGAATAGATACAGTACTGAATGTCTTCATTACACCTGGCAGTCTGACAGTGACGTATCAGGGTTGGCTTGGCATCACACCTTAAGGTCCATTCTAAACTCACTCTCAGTTATGTTTTACATCCTGTTGGCTGTCACTACTGTTCTTTATTGCTGCAAAGTTTCAGTTTTGTTAAAGATTTGATTGTTGATTTGTCATTATCTGTAAGTTAAAGGGCATATGTTGCTGGGTAGGGCAGTTCAGAGGGTAACGCAGCAGCCTCGCTGCTCTAAGGTTGTGGGTTCGGTTCCCCACGCTGTGTATGTGTTAACACCAAGTCTGTTTGGGGTTCATCTAGGAGCTCTTTGTTCTCCTCCCGGTCTAACAATGTGATTTAGGCAAATCAGTACCTCTAAACTGCCCAGAACGTACGATTGTATGAGTCCAGAGATGGACTGCCATCTCACCCTTGGTCATGCTTTGTGGGATAATCAGCAGGATTATTGTGACCCTGCAACGAGCAAGCGCTTATGGAACATAGGTATTTGAATAGCTTTTTAAGACAGCTGGTAGAGTACCCTGTGAAAGCCTGTTACATTCAGTTCTGGGTGGAGGTTAATTTTAGCACAGTACTTCAAATTGAACGGCTCCAGAAATTTTGTAACAACGATAGCATTCTCCCACAATTCCATTTAATACAGACTGAGGCAAACAATGTGAATGAGACACAAGATATCCAAAAATGCCATGTTTGTACACTGTTCTATGTCTGGGATCTGATTCCTAAACTCCTACAGTATAAACGATGCCAAGTTGTGACAGTCTGACGGATTTTATTTTCTTTATTTCCCCGCGTTGATGAAGTGGACAGAGACGCTTTCTGACGCGTCTAAAAGGCATGCTACAGCCGTTTAGCGCTCCTGGCACTCATGTGGCGTACACCTCTGTCTGCCTCTGAGGCTCGCCGCCGTCATAATGGTTGATGGCGTCTTTCTTCTGCAGTCACGGAGAGACGCTGCGCTTGGCAGAGGTCTGGCTTTCACGGGAAGCGTGTCATCTGGCCGCCTATGAGTTTCAGTTGCTAATTGCTAGAGGAGGTCATAGCGGAGGATTCCATGACTCGTCAGAGAGTCTGAGTCCTCGGTTTGTCTAAGGCTGAAATTTTCTGGTTGCCTCCACGCCTTCGTCCTTTCAGGTGCTCGGCGGAGAGTGGAATATGCTGCTGTGCCGAGGTCAGCGAAGCCGGCCTTCCAGTGGCCGGTTCGAGCCACGTATCGGCCGGCTCAGAGGAAAACCCGGATGCCACCGTCTCCTCCCCCTCCAAAGGATCCCCGCCGCTGCCCGCCGACTCCGCTGCACCCACCCACCAGACTGACGAGCCCCCCATTGGGGTCTCCTGCTCGGATGAGACGGAGGCCATTATCATCCAGGGTGCCGATACTGGTCAAGAACTCAAAGTGTAAGTGACAGCTATGTTGAGCTACTGGTTGACCTAGATGACTCTAACTAACCCTAAACCTGGCTACCATCTGGTTAAGAGCATGGGTCCTTATTAAATGCATTCATTTGCATAATTGCTCCAATTCCATTTGGAAGCCCAGACTGTGAATGTGAACCTGGCATCAAATGATGCTTTTCAATTACCAGAAAGTAAAGAACATTTAATGCAAGTATGGAATCTTAAATGTGGTGCAGTGAGTTCAGGCCCATCTGTCATCCCTGTTCTGGCTCTATAGACTGACGCATTGAGTCGTTTTACCTCTGAACGCGGTGGATTGAGTCCATATTGACCCCTTACTGTATTGCAGCTCTTCAGATCGATAATCGATGTCATCTCTAACAGCTGGGCCAGGCTTCCTTTCCTTCTCTGCTGTTTTTTAGGAAGACAGAGAAAGACATTAGAAGGATGAACCATCTTAGGTTCTGATGACTTTGGTTCAGAGAGAATGTCTTGACTTTATTAAGCTTTGTTCCTCATTATACTAAAGAACATGAAATGAAGGGGAAAGGTTTGAAATGTCAGCTTAAAACAAATGAAGGTGTCACAGTTTAGCCCCGCTTAGCTTTTCGGAGTACTGTATATGCAAGTGTGCTATATATGCTATGATTAAGTTGTGTGCCATGAATAAACCTGAAAGAAATGCGGTCAGACCAAGCGTGGAAAAATTTGATGGACAATTGGTTTCAGCCTTCAACCAAATTAGCATCCGTGAAGCCTCTGGATTCTGTATCATGACTTTCGGATGGCAACTGAAAAGCATCCCCAGAGGTTGTACGCACTCACGGCATCCTTGTGACTGTCTGGTGCGGGCGGACAGAAGGACTGACGTTTTCACGGCGACACATCAATTATGCTGACAGGGAAGTGATTTTAGAACGACGTGCTGGAAAGTGAACCCTTCAGAGCTGTCCTTTGTGTGGAGATGATGCAGAGCCATGTATGTAAGTCTGGGGAAAAGGTTTATGTCCAGGGAAGCATATGTTCCTTCATTCTATGAATTGGGATTAGAGATTATGTAATGAATAATAATTTGATCATGAGATGACTGGTGCAAGTAGAGGATCTGTAAGGCGGCCACTCTGACATTAGTCTCTCCTGCTGTACAAACTAATAATAAAGGGCGTGGGTTTGGATTGACTTCTCCGAAAAACAATTTTTCTTTGCCTCTAATCTGCAATTTCAGATCGCCGCCTTTTTTAGCAGGACAGCCTGTCCTCTCAGTATTTGCAGGAGTCGCACAAAACCGTATGCTTCTCTTCCAGTTGAACCCATCAGCAAACAATATGGCACTCGTGAGTTATGAGGACGAGACGCGCGATTCATCATTAGGAGGGTGGGGAAGGCACTGTTAATCACTTGATTGCAGCTTCTGGCTTCAGTCCTTCCTTCCTCATGCCACATTTTAGTTCCTTAGGCTGTCAAAGTGCGCTGTCTTATGGGGAATACCGGAAAACGGGGGCGTGACATCATCCAGGGCTGCTGGTGCGCGAAAACTAGGATTCACGTGTTACCAATCCTCATGTGATCTGATGGTCCCTTCTACAGTTTTACTGCACTGAGACGGCAGCCTTACTCTCGTGATTAATGGTGAGATTAACAGCGTGCAACTTTTTTTAATGTAGCATTTGCGGATCAGCTGGGAGGTGAAACTTTTCAGAGCTATAGAACTTTAATTCTGGTTTATCGCCTTTTTGATGTTATTCCTTCTGCCTGAGTACACGGCTCACATCAGCCGGAATTAAGGTGCCGTGGATGTGCACTAAGTCAGCCTGCTTTATTGGTGTTCAGCCGAGCGGCTCTGCTGCTCACTCCCATCTGGCGGGTGGTGTGATGAGAAGAAGGACATATGTGACACCCCCCCCCCCCCCCCGCCCCCGCCCGTTCCCCCCCTTCGCTCCGCGTTGCCCGTCTTGCCTCGGCTGGGGGTGGGGTGGGGGGGCGGTGTGCCTCAG
>JAACJT020000007.1:6098853-6115136 GCA_009936485.2 Gymnarchus niloticus
GAATTAAGGTGCCCGGGATGTGCACTAAGTCACCCCGCTTTTTTGGGGTTCAGCCGCGCGGCTCTGCCCCCCCCTCCCCCCTGGCGGGTGGTGTGGTGAGAAGAAGGACCTATGTGACCCCCCCCCCCCCCCCCATGGCCATGTCATTCTCACAGATTCAGTACTGTTTACTCTTCATGCCAGTGCTGGTGTTGGTATCGGGTTTCCTGATCACTAAAGCCTCTCAGAAGTCGTCTGAATGATCTGGTTTAACAGCCTAACAGCCATGCCGTCACATCGCCCCGTAGCCGGCAGTTCTCTGAGTAAACCTCAGCCCCTTATAGACAAACGGCTCAGTGTTGATAAAGACTTCCTCAATGATGCAGTACAACAAGAAGCATGCTGCTTCTGAATCCGTCTTTGACACCTTTTAATGTGGTCAATATACTGTAATACCATATATTTAAAAGCTATGCTCCCATCCTTCTGTCAGTCCCAAGTAGCACAGGGCACAAGACAGGACAGCTCGGACTGGATACCGGTTTGTCACCAGTCACACAGTTAATGTCACGCTGTGGGCAGGTCACCTAAGGACGTGCCTGGACTGTGTTAGGTAACGAACATGCTCAGAAGAACCCAGCATTAGATGCAGGGAACACGCGTCTGCACACACACGGAGCATGGGCGGGATATTGAAAAGTTGTGCAATTTCATATGAAATTTATTTTTCAAGTGATAATTGAGAGTTCATTTACTCTCACACTTTCCCGACAATGAAAAATGAGGCGAATAACTGATTCATTCATTATACTTAATTTTCAGATGGGCACAAATTAAGGCAGGGGAAACTTGTTTTTTCGACTAGATGCAAATGCATCTGAAAAAACTTAAATAACTGTAAGGTGAAAAGTAGGCGAACCATATCAGGACTAGGCCTGTTTCAGCACATGGTTGGGGTTTCACGTGAAGGGTGGTCCTTTTCATGTACAGCTCCCACACGGGGCTTGCTGGAATCTGGCTGTCACGGCCGAGCCCTGTTATTCGGAGAGGTTGTCTGCAATATTTATGCTTAATGAGATGATGCAGCAATAACAACAACACGAAAGTTTCATGCATTCATTATAGAAAAAAGCATAATTTTTTATGAAGTGGGTACATGTAATCAATTCCTTTCTTTCTTGTAGCACATCAGAACCACCGCATGCTAAATAATGCATGCCGTGTGTAAGATGAAAGGACATGCTGGGTTTTAGCAGCCTTAACAAAGTCTTTGGAAGTCCTTCACTGCCAATAGGTGCAGTTTACTGGATTACATGGCTGTAAATTAACGTGTCAACTTGTTTCTGTAGTCATTCAAGCACTCAGAAATCAGTTCAGTGTTGCTGTCTTAAACTGTAGCTTTCAGCTACACTTTGCCAAATATGTGTTTTGGTAAATACCTATTGAATTAGCATTAAGAATTTATTTTTAATTTCTGTGCTGGTGTGACTGCTTGATTTATTTCACATGCAACAATAATTGTTTTTTTTTTTTTTTTTAATGTCTTCCAAAATGATTCCACAGGGGTGGTCGTTAGTTACGTGGTCCCAGGGAATGTAGCGCTGCAAAAGGTTAGAGGGTAACGTAGCACAGTTTCAGCTGCAGTTTGCCGTTTGGGTTTGGAGAAAGTTTTTGCCCGTAACAGTTTTGGACATCGTGATTATGTGTGGAAATACATTAGCTTCCCTGTAAGTAGATTAGGGCTCTATTTCGTTTTTCCTATTAAATATCAGTTCAATCACAATAAAATTTGTCAAGCCTTGTCCTCCTGCTTTAATCTCTTGGGCGTCCTGTATGGATTTATGCTGAAGGGTGTGTTCTCTTTGAAGGCCGCAGTGGACGTTGTCCGTTCTCCTGATCCTGCAGTCATACGTGCCTTTCAAATGAATCAGGTAGCCTGTTGTGTTCTGTGTACAGTTAAGCGCACGCTAATCAGCCCTGGCAATGTTGCCGGAACTGGATCACAGCATTCTGTGGTGCTCTTCTGTATTTGATGCATCAGATTTCAGCAAATAGCCCTTCATCGTGCCTGCTTGTTCCCCCCCCAGTCATGTTTCAGATATGACTCAGTGGCTTTTTAATGTCCCTTAGTGTGTCCCTGCACTGCTGTGACCTGGCCTGCTGTCCCGGAATCCCAAGCAGAAAATGGATGGATGGTTTGGTGATGGATGGTTGGGTAAACCTTCACATTATACTCCTGAGACTCAAGGATGGGCAATTAAAAATTAATTACCTGTGTCCTGTTCGTTTATTGACAGTTGATATTTAAGCCATTCCAGTTGGATATATTTGTGAAGGTGTTTGCTCTTGTATGTTGTTATGTTTTTGCGTTAGTCTAATTCATCAGTGATTCATACCTTTTCTGACTTTGTGCTGTAGGTTGCCATGGTGGTGTTACAGTTATCACCTGCATTGATTGGTTAACTCGGGATACTCCTACCCACCACGAGTTTTGAAGTCTCATTTAGTGCCAGCATTGATTGGGTAGTTCAGGGTACTCCCACCCACCATGGGTTTTGAAGTCTCATTTAGTGTCAGCATTGATTGGGTAGTTCAGGGTACTCCCGCCCACCATGGGTTTTGAAGTCTCATTTAGTGCCAGCATTGATTGGGTAGTTCAGGGTACTCCCGCCCACCATGGGTTTTGAAGTCTCATTTAGTGCCAGCGTTGATTGGTTAGTTCAGGATACTCCCGCCCACCAGAGATTTCAAAGCCTAACTGGTCCCATCACTAGTTAGAGTTAATGAATAGTAAGAATGTCTGCCTTTTTATCTACCCAGGTTAAGTGTGAGTGTTAAAAGAAGAAAGAGCCCTACGGCTGACTGTTTTTTGGCGGGTTGCGACATAGCAAGAACCCGCCGCGTTCCTCCCACTCGCCCTTTGCCAAGAAGGTTGCTCCTCTTGTTCGAGAGTTTATTTTAGAAAGATGAGGAGGACGACGAGTGTGGGTGACCCGCTTGCGGGTCGGGTCTTGTTAAGTCCACGTCAGCCCTGTACATGACAAGGTATAGGCCACCCTGCAACATCACCCCAGGATGAGTGGGTGATTTTGTCTGGTCGGATTAGGGACCGCTGCTGCTGTCCGCCTCCCGGGAGCGTATCACACACAATGTGAGGGATTCCCTGGAAAGACAGAGTCAGGAAGAAGAAAACGTGGCTGTGCCTGCTGCGAAGTACACAGCTGAAGATCAGATTTTTAAATTATTAATTCGTCCAAATTATTTGAATGCTTAACCAATGTAAAGCGAGGCGTGCAGCGTACAGCTTTAGTCCTTCATGCAGATGAAATTTTTTACTGATATTTATAGTTAGTGTGTTATTCAAAGGTACAACTGACGAGACTGGTAGCCTTGAGGAAAGTTTGCATCCTTGCCCAGTTTCCCCACCTGCTTGACTATAATTATAATTCAGGTAATGTCTCCATGGGGATGGGCCACGTTCTGGCAAGTGAGTGCCACTACATAGAAGGTGTTTATTATTATTACTGATGAATTATGGAAGATTCTGTGCATGGCTGGGAACCGTGCACCGTCCCAGTGCGACTAGGTGAGGATCCTCCAGCACTGCTGGCCCGCTCGGCCTTCTGGGTAATCCCACTCGAATGCCTCCCCCATGGCCCCCTGTGCCCCAAAGCATATTCAGGTGCTGCCTGCTCCCTGGTAGTCTGCTGACCTGCTTTGCAGTAGGCTAATAAGCCATGGTGCCTGGCTAGGGTCTGGCAGCTTGGCTTGGGGTCTGAGAAAACAAGGGAGAGTATGAGTGGCAGCTGGTCTGGATGGGTGCTGTCATCCACCATTCATAGCTCCCACCCAGGTGACGGGCGTTGTTGACAGCCTCTCTCAAGCTTGGCCCACCCCCGTGTCATTAACTGACGCTCATAGTGTCAAAGGCTCTTTTTTAGAATTGAACTGTGGAAAAAGGAGCAATCGCTTGTACTCCTGGCAGGGCTCTCTCACCATGGCAACACTCCTCCTCCTCCTCTATTCCTTAGACCTAGCCTGTACTTTCCTCTCTTTTTTCAACCCTACCTGTCATGACGGTAACCCGGAATTAATTATACCGAGGAGTCTGTACGTATGACGGCGGCGATGGTCCGATCAGAGGCTGGAAGGGGAATGTGGCTGTGGGCTGAGGTCTCCATCTTTATTTCCAGAGTGTCTTACCATTAACTACGTCTCGTCTTTCCCAAGCCGGCTTACAGTGTCTGTGTGTGGTAGAAACGAAAGGGCGTCGAACGTTTGGGAGTGTGGTAAGAGGGTTCTTGGGTGCCCCCATATGATGGCTATGTGTAACTGCAGCCAACTAGCCACTTGTAACTTTTACATGTAGTTGTGTCAGTCAGATTAAGGTGTAATAGAACTAGCACAGGAAGAAAATGCTTGTGAATGCCCGTGTGAGGATGATGAATGACGTTGTCTGAGTCTGTCAGCATGTGAATCACTTTTTTTATTTCAGGGAGAGTGACGTGTGTAGTGCAGGCAGCCGTACCAGCAGGTGGCCCACGGTCCTTCAGAAGGTGAGTTCATTCTTATTCAGTTTATTAGCATTTCCTTGTTAATGCTGATCAACTACATGAGTAAAATTAAACTGCTCACACTGCAGGTTTTCAGTCATTATGATAAGGCCTGTGTTGACCTAGAGAACCCAGCAATAGTGCAAACAGAACTCTTACAAGTGGATGTTGTATATTGTTGTATACCACTCCTGTGTCCGTGAACTTGTCCTGCCCGGTGTCGGCCAGAGGAGGATGGGCCTCCCCCTTGAGTCTGGTTCCTCCTGAGGTTTCTTCCTCCTGAGGGAGTTGTTCTTTGCCACTGTCGCCTCTGGCTTACTCTCTGGGGACCCTGGGCCCGGGACTATGTAAACCGCTTTTTGAAAGTGCTTCTCGTTAAAGGCGCTATATAAATAAAATTGAATCAAATTGAATATTCAAGTTATTTTGCAATTTCTTTCATTAATTTATTCTTTAACTTTGAAGGAGGAAACATTTTTTGTTACCCACCTGACTATTCATTGCCTGATTAAGTTTAATTTTTTCAGATATGAAATAAAATAGCAAGGACAGCATTTTCTAATCTTGAGTGCAGGCATGCAATTCATCCTAACAACAAACCCTGACTGTATTGGAGTTCCACGTCAATGAAAACCAACACAGACAGTGGGCTAGAAAACTGTGACAAAACTGCCGTTAGATGTTGTACTTGTGAAATTCTCTCTGCTTTTATGATGCCTGCTGTTTGAGGTTACAGTCATTTACGTATACGCTTTGGTGTCCTGAAGAATCGTGCAGAGTTGAGTAACACGTGCGAATTCCCTGTTTCCAAATGCATTTGTGAAGCATTGACATCCTTCTTCCTCGAATTGAAGCCATTCCATTTCCATTCCTTATGGGACGTGCGAAGGCTTGCCGTCGATGCGTTTGTCTGAAGTGGCGAGTGCAGTGCCTGTGGGTGCAGGTGCATCGCTGTCATTCCTCATAAATGGTGTTCTGAGGTTCCCACGGGTGCCGTCTGCTTCCTGTTAACTCTGCTTAGCTCAATTTCCTCCTCCTTCCCGGACTCGGATTGGGCTGCTGCCCGCCCGTCGGTGGGTCCTGCTCCTTGTGTCCAGCACTAAGTCCAGCATACTACTGCCTTGGTGTTTGTTTTAATAATTTGGTGATTATGTTAACTAGGGGCAGTTTCCACCAGGAAATGGTGTTCGTGTGTGTGTATACCAATGTTTATATTACGTTGTGGGGACAAAATGTCCCCAGGAGGTAATAAAAACCAGACATTTCGACCTTGTGGGGACATTTGCCACACATGTTAGTTTTCTAAAAATTTGTAAATGCAAATAAAAAACCAAAAGAGCAAAATTCTTGTATTTTTTGTTTACTTATGTTTGAAGTTAGGGCTGGGTAAGGGTTAGGGTTATCATAGTTAGCATTAGGCTTATGCCCATAGAAATGAATGGAACGTCCCCACAACATTATAAAGACACACCTGTGTGTGTTAGTTACAGTATATCGTAGGTAATGGTAAGGGTTAAAAGCAGAGGCACAGGAGCCATTGTTTGAGTAGCTGTGGGCAGAGTGAGTCTTAATGTCTCTTTGATAAGTGGTCTCCTGCTTTTTACAGCCATGCCGCATTAATTTCAAAGGCAGTAATATCAGCGATTGGCCTGCTCTGCTTTATGAACCATAGAGTTCTAGCACACAATAGCACAGAATAGCGCACATGTGTGAGGTCTCTGCGACTGCGTGGGGCCCGGACGTCTTTACTGGAGGAGGAAAAAAGACACTGCGAGGACAATGAAGCTCAGAAGGGAGAAGGGACAGAGAAGATGCAAATCCCTGTGGCCACCTGACTCATCCCCCTGGGTGAAGATATTTTGGCCACCACCTCTGGTCATGATTCGTGTTTTCTTCTCGTTTAACTGTGTATGTACGGAACACAAATGTAAACACAAGAAACTGATTAGTGGAAATCCAACGGTTCAAGTGCAGTCATTAGGCTCTCTTGATTGCGGACGAGGTAGGTTGTGGAGCGTAATTCTGCTGTGGCCACTGTTTGTCGGTGGTAGTGTGACTTGTCACCTTGGCATGGAGCCTGGCGTGTGGAGTGCCATCCCACTCTTCTCCTATAAGTCACCTGATATGTGTGACGGCTGGAACACGGCGTCATATGTGTTGACCCAGAGCATGCCAGTGATGTTCGGAGGGTATCGGCTGATTATCAGATTGGATTATCAATACACTGAAAACCTTTTACAAAAAACGCCACTACATAGCAAAATTTGAGCCATACCCCTGTGCCTACAAAAAAACTCTTGGATGTTTCTTTTTTTCTTGAACCACTGTAAAAGGGGAGCTAAGCCAAACGTGTTAATATTTTTGATCGGTACCGAGCAGCATCTATATCTGTTAGCTTGTCGAATGGAAGTGTACTAAAGGCTTTATGTTGTGTTCAGTACTGGCAGTGATATACGGACCTCAGCTATCAGAGTCGCTGTGGCTCCGTATGCGGATGATCGTAGCGTCCTAGCATCCGTGGGAGGGAAAGAGCGGTCAGCATGTGGGACGCCTCAGGGTACCTTTAAATCCTCACTCCCCATTATTTTATGATGCGCTTTTCAGCCGCGAAAGCTGTAATGTCAAAGCGTTCCACCTTCTCCCCAACCTTCTCCAGCCAAAATACGATTCTATGTTCCATTTGCGACATCAGCACATTGACAGCGGCTTCCGAATCCAGTTGGCGAGACTCTGCTTAAGAGGTGTTTTATAACTGCCTAACTGGTCCTGTCCAACAGAGATTCTCTTTGCCTTTAGCTTGTCTCTTTCAAGTGACAGAGACAAAGCTTATGTAATGTCATCTGGCCCAGAGACAGTGGGATATCCAGATTTGCTCTGTTGGGTTTGTGTGGAGCACGCTGTATTTGCACTGTGGGCTCTCACCTCCATGGTTGGGGGTTCGAGTTCTGCTCCCCGAGTGTGGAGTTGATGTCTTCTCCCTCTGCTCACTTGGTTTGCTCCTGCAGTCCAAAGAGTAGGCATTAGGTAAATTGGTGGTGATTAATTGCGCGTGAGAGAGAGCTTCCTGGTCACTTCCTGCCTCGTGCTGTGTGTTGCCTACGAGAGGCAGTACTGGATGGGCAGTTACGTTAAATGCCCTGCTGTGATGGGCTTGTTTAGAAACCTCCAGGTTAAAGAAGGAGCTGGACATGTGTTGGGAGTGTGGGGCTAACAGATCACATACGCCTTCATTTGTGTTCCTGGAAATTTGTGGTGCTAGGGAAATGGTTTTGTAAACTTGCTGCTGAATAAATTAGTAGTGATAGTCACTTCTGGTAATGAGTATAACAAACACTGAATCACTACAATTTCCTCTGCATCATTTCCTGTTTAAAAAGGGGTGGGGGGGGGGCCTTTAAGTCTGCCTTGGTAGCTGCAGTTATTGCCAATACAGAGAAGTTGGCGGGGGAGAGCAAAAATTGACTAGTTATTACAATTTTTGCCAAACGCTTGACTCTATCTGAGCCAGTGAAATTTGTCCTCCTTTGTCCTTTGAGTTATGACATAACTGCTCAGTGGATCTGTACCGATAACATTACAGTTCGACTAAATGTCACCGAGGGAGTTGCTTCTGCAATCTCATTTGGATTTGCGTTATTTCAAATTGTATTTCACATCGCCGCTAGCAGCCACATACAGATGTTTTGTTTTTGTTTTTGTTTTGTTACCTACGCTTTAAGTGTCAGCTGTCATGGGCCCGCTTCGAGGGACACAGTGTACCGAGATGTTACTGTAAATACTCCCTGAACATCATCGTCTTACTGCTGAGTGATCTGGAAGTATGTGAAGCATTTGTGTGTAACATCAGTAGAAATGTCTGGGAGATGTTTTGAAATGTCCTTCTGCAAATTATGAAGAGCACAGATGGAAATACTAATAAATAGAACCTTTTAATAATTTAGACCGACTGCTGTTTTTTTAAAAGGTTTTAACGTTGCTGTTAAACTTGTAGTTTTTACTCTGTTAAAAAAATTATTGCAGATATATTTTGGCCAGTGTCTGGGCTCAGTGTACCTATTTGTTAGATTAGTGGCTTTGAAAATGGCTGCATCGGTGTATATATAAGCTGTTTGTTTTGATCTTGTGGGTCTGTTTCTACTTTAATGGGTCTCTAAAGTATCTGAATATTTAGAGCAGACCAATATGAAGTATGCTTTGGTTAATGTTTTGGTTTTTTTTTTTTATTATTTGGTATATTTTTATTGCATGTGTAAGTACTGTATTGCTGTAGTGGAAATCATCCTCACTGCTGTGTGTGTGTTTCACGTGATGAGTATTAAGGCATCTTCTACTTGTATTGCCTGGCCAGCGTTTTGCATTCAACATTCTACAATTAAACAAGGCTGTGACATGAACCAGAAACTAAAAGTCGTCACCCTCTTGTGTGACAACGTCGTTGTCTTATGACTAACGAGATCATATAAACTCGGTGGCTGAAAACAGCTGGATGTCAGTTTGCTGCATCCTGCAGCCCGGGTGGCTCCTAGTTCAGATCTAGTCTGTGTGAACATCCAGCTTATGGATGAGTCCTTTAAACCTAACCTTTTGAATGACCTTGTTTGTGCTAGCTGGTTAGCCTTGTGCGTTCCCGGCCATGCCAAAGGACTGCTAAGTTCAGAGGGTACTCTTCATTCGTCCCAAGGTGTGTGAAACGGAACAGCCGAAGGTTCTGTAAGAACAGTGCGACTTGCAGGGGGATTTCTGCCCATCTTACGTCTCCCCCCCCCCCCCACCTTTGGCTGTGTTACTGCACAGAATATAGCAAATTATCGGTTCTACAGATCAGTATGCTAATGTGTGTAGTCGCATATGATTATCATATAACAGAGGTCAGAATGGATGAAACTTGCTATATTTGAAGAAACTGTACACTCGCTTTAATGTTCACTTGTCAAGATGAATTTAGGGCGATACTCCAATGCGGTTTATTTTTGTTTGCTTGCGCAGGGTTGATTTGTGCTTCTGGGATGAAATGCGAAGGAATTTCCTTGTCAAGCTTTATAAGGACAGTGAAGGGTGAATCTGTCACTTGTCGTTAGTTTCAGGATTTATTCTCGCAGTTACACCGAGTCGTTTCATTATCTGCCGTCGGGGTCACAGCGATTGTGTAACTGAGCCCCGGCGTATTCTCCGGACTTGAACCCGGAATCACTTTTGAAAATAATGTGTAAGAAACCAGGTGCATTTCATGGGCAGGTTGGATTTTTAAAATGTCATTCACTTTACAACACAAAACTATCTGCCTGCTTGCAAGAGAGAATTTTGCCAAATTATCACTATCTTGTAGGACAAGCAAGGATTCTATGGTCAGGACATGAGGACTGAAAGGTGGAGATGTGGCCTCGGGGTACCCTAGAGGCAGGGAATGGTATCCCGGGGCAAGGTGCTTGGTTACTGAATTGGCTGATTACAGGAGTGCCAAGACGGTAACGGCGTGCCCCGGCATTCTTTGGCCATGCAGCTGCGGTATTATTGGTCAGCAGCATATACAGGTAAGGGGAGGCTAACTGCTGCAGCAATGGGACCTCAGCCACAGGCGACTGTATTTCAATGAATTTTAAATAGGAATCCTGTCCTAGATTATACCACGTGTCTGGTATCATTGGAAGATGGCTGCCATCTTGTTTCATGTGGGTATGTGACATGGTGAAGTGTCAGCTTGGTGTGCTGGTTTAGCAGACAGGCCGAGAAAGCTTTCCTCTCCTCGGTATGCAGTGGTGTGTGTGTGTGTGTGTGTGTGTGTGTGTGTGTGTGTGTGTGGTTTTTTTTTTAAATTTTATTTTATTGGGTGGTTTTATTATTTACGTATATCTGTTGCCTTCATATAGTGTCAGATTATGTTGACTCTTGAGGATTTGCGTTTGGGAAAGTTTACAAGGTAACCAGATGTCCAGGATAAGCGGACGGTGGATGGATGAATGAATGGATGGACTGTTCTCCTCCCTCGCCATGAATGCATGCTTCCTCAGGATGACTGCACACCACAGTGGTGCAGCATTGTAACGAGATGGCCATTTAATATGCAAGTTAAAAAAAAAACAGCATTTGAGACTAATGAATAAATCACTACGAACACAGATGGAGATTCTAATTGATCAAAATCCATGCTGAAAAATATCATGCAAATGCACATATCATCTGATCTTCCTGTAATGTGTTTTTCAGTGTGGGCTGTGCTGGATTGTGGTGGTCCCATCTGTTGAACCTTCAAAAGTTTACTAGTGAAATATGTGGTTCAGATGATCGGAGCTGTCTTTGTAACAGAGCAGGGTACAGAGCAGTGTATCTGCATGAAAATATGTGCCTTTTTGTTGGGTGTTTGTTTTCTTTTTTGCATTGGGGTGTCTATATAAATGATGTGTGTGTGTGTGTGTGTGTGTGTGTGTAATGGTATAAGCATGATAAGGAATGCTAGATAAGCACATGCTCTAATTAATGTTGCTATTTCTTCATGCTGTACTGATGCATTATGGGAAAGTCATTCATTATTCATAACAGGCTGATGCATTGTGGGGGAGCTGTAACTTTTCTCAAACCACCTGAGTGAAATGTTTTGGCTTGGACCTGAAAGAAGGTATTGCTCTTCAGGTTATTATTGGTAGCTCTGGTGAGCAAAGTGTTTCCTGAAACGTTCTGAAGGAGCAAAAGTACTAGTTTAAATTTAAAAGCCTTCAGTGTTTTGGAAGGGGTTCAGTCTTTAGAACTGATTGATCTAGAGCTCAATGGGGTATGGGGTATGACAGCGTGCACTAATTTATGAGAATGAACGGTTTTAGCTAAAGAGCTTTCAGGTGAAGGAAACGGCCGCTCACTGCTGGCCTTCCTCTATGAGCTTCATAATCCTGAGCGCCAAAGCATGCGTGCCCCCTGAACTCGCCGTGCGTTCCGTGAGGTCAGGTCACGTGTCATGCTTTCTGCACAGGGGATTTTTAAAAGCTCCTTGGCCGCTTGTTTGTATGAAACACATCTGACTAACCATCAATGATCTCGCCTCAAACCAAAACTGATGACCTTTAGTCAACATAAATACGCAATCATGCATGGTGAACTGCAACTAATGGGAGTGCATAATTACAGAAATGTTTAGGTAAATAATAATGTAGATATATACACGTCAGTACTCTTAATACCCTAATAGCAATAATAATCTCTGTTTATTTATGGCTGGTGTGAACTGAAGTACTTTAAAAATACCTTAACTTATGGTTTGACACCATTAAGAAAATGTGAATGTAATTAAGGTGAGTCAGAATACCTGTTTGATCATGAAAAACAGGCAATAGTCCTTAATTAGCAGCATGGTATTGACCTCATGGGGTAGTAAACTAATTGTGACATTCTAATTTTCTGCTTTAAGGTATTCCGGGGATCATTTCTGCATCTTAAACTTATTTGAATAATGGCTTAAGCAGTGTTCTTTAGTCCCCTAGTATCGTAGCTTAATTATGTGTATCGTTATCTTGGTGCTGCAGAAAGGTCAAAGCTTCATGCTGATATACTGCAATTGTATTTATAAGTTATTTTAATTATCGGATGTATGGCTGAGGATTTCTTTTAATTTAATGCACTGGGCCGGCTGGAAAATGGTGAAATAAATTTTTTATGTCTCAATGTGCATCACATTTGCGAAAAGGGAAGATTATATTTAAAAAAAAATTGACACAGTGGTTGCTTTTTGTCAGGTACTGGGAATAAAAATGGATTGTAAAGAAATAGTCTGAATACCGGTTTTTAAAAAAAAACTCAGATCTGTCTGTGGAGGTTTTTGGTTGCCTTAATATGACTGGAAGGTTGACCTCAAGTTACCAATAGTGAACGTGTGTGTGTGTGTGTGTGTGTGTGTGTGTGTGTGTGTGTGTGTGTGTGTGTGTGTGGGCATCCTTATCATCACGTTATGGTGAAATGAAAACGCGTTACTTTTTACCTTGTGGGGACATTTACAAGGGAAAACTAAATCTTGAAAAAATATCTGAATGCAACCAAAAAGCCAAAAGAGCCAAAATTGTTGTATTTTGTTTGGTTACATATGGTTAAGGTTAGGGCTGGGTATGGGTTAGGGTTGAAATAGTTAGGGTTAGGGTTAAGCCAATAGAAATGAACGGAACATCCTGTCTGTGTGTGTCTGTGTGCGTGTGTCAGGGTGCCCTGTGATGGAACTCCCCCCTTCCAACCCCCGACGGGGCTAGACAGGAGGTTGGTGAAAATTTGACTACAGATGTCACAGAACAGTCGCCTTATGACGATTTTTGGGTAGTTTTACCCTTGAGGCACCTGTGCAAAAAAAGGTAAATGTTAAATTCTAAAAATACAATGACTTTCTACCCTCCAAAATTGTGACATTGTAATCTTTGTTTGTAGACCATTCTATGTGCTAATGAAGCAGTGACTTCCAAGCATCTGTTTACTGAGTTAATTTTGTGAAAAGAGGATGATTGCCTCATCAAAGCAGGCTGCTCCAACTCTATTACTATCAATTTCCCCTAGACATGAAATGCTTTGATCCAGGTGTTTTCCCTGGAATAGAGTACGTTGTAATTTGCTGTTATAAAAAAAGCACTGAATAATCGTACTGTTTTTACGAGAAGGTTAATGCGTGTATGCAATACGCAATATAATCTAAAACTTTATAGTATATAAAGTTTCTTGTAAAATGATTCTCACTGAGGGTGAACTGAACCTCGAAACTGCATGAGTATGCATTTTAAGATTAAATTGAGGTATTTGATGTTCAGATTATGTGAAGTGCGTGTGACACTTGTTGAGAGAGGCTTTAAGTGCCATGTAATGTTCCCCTTGTGCTTTGAATGTAAATAAAATACCAAATCGATAGACAGAACTAATCCTATCATTGTGCCGCGAATGGAAGTGTAGGATTAATATGCTACCATAGCCATTTAAGGAAATCGTATATTTCCACGAAAGGCTTTGCTGTAAATCACTGAACAAGCGATTATTTACAGTTCCCATAGTATGAGAAGTGGTGTCACATGAAATGCATTTTAGTAGCATCACCATAATAAACAGTTTTTTTTTCTCACAGATTTTACCCGGAAGCCTAGTCAGCATTGAAATGTATTGTGCTGAAATGTCACGTTTTCAAAGTGGCCCTCGACAGCCAGCAGAGATCTGCATTGCCGTTGGTTGGTCTGAGCCCACTGTGTTGTTTCGTTCCGCTTGTTTGCAGTGTCCTTTCTCGCTCCTTCTAATGTCCAGCTTTCCTGAATGCCCCAGACGATGGCTCACTACGGGGGGACACGGTGGCTCAGGGGTTAACACTGTCGCCTCACCCCTCCACTCTGTGGGTGGAGCTTGCATGTTCTCCCTGTGCTTTGCGAGGTTCCTCTGGGTACTCCGCTGTGCTCCTCCAGTCCAAAGATGTGTTCTAGGTTAATCGGCATGGCGAATTTGTCCATAGTCTGTCAGTGCATGTGTGACTATGCCCTGTGGTTGGCTGGCACCCTATCCATGGTGCTGCCCGCCTTGTACCCTAAGGCTGCCTGGGATAGGCTCCAGGCCCACCCAGGACCCTGAATAGGATTCAGCAGTTTGGAGAATGGATTGCTTGATTTCCATTGCTCTATGAAATGGTGATCCAATCCTTACAATTGGAGCCCGGCTGTCTCCCGTGCCCATGCTAATTTATTTTTCCCTCTTCCCTCTAATCTCGATTCAGTTGTGAGCATTCCTACCATGATTGAAACAGAATGTTCAATAAGCATGGCAAAGCCAGCAGATGAGGACATTTTTAAAGTTTGATTATTAATGATTTAATCGAGTAATAAGGAGAACTAGGACGTTTATGAATCTGTATGTTAAAACCCATTCATCATGTGTGTTGTCGATGATTTTCATTGTGGCGTGAAAAATGGTGCTGAATTGCTCGGCCCGTGCCTTCATGTTAAAAATGCATGCTGTTGTTTACAGCTTTGTGCTTCCTCCAAGTTTATTTTATGTGTTTATTTCAATTTTATATCATACTGTGTTTGCTGAGGAGCATGGAAATCTTTTTTTTTTTTTGATGTTACATGATGCAGTATGCATGTGTCCAACTGCAAGCATCACAAAGAGGCGTGGTGGGAACTTGACGACGATGATGGTAATCAGGATGAAGTCTTCCATAGTCAATAAACCCAAAACAGAGATGGTTGTCCAGTAAGTCAGTTTTGAGAATTTTTAATCATGTATAATCAGTTCTGAGACTCTATAATCCCCATCATAGTACTTTGCAGCTCAGTACCGTCTCGCCCTGTGAATGATTTCTAATAACAGCACTGCCATCACCATTTCAATCCTTGGGTTTTTCTCTCTTTCACTGATGTGTGTTTTGTGTGTCTGTCAGCTGAACGCCCTAACCCACAAAGCCAGGAGAGAGAAATGAACACAAATACGTATTTCTCAGTTTCTTCGGTTCGCCGTGCAGCACACGCCGTCAGGCCAGCGACGCGACAACATTCTAGATGAGTCCGAGGTAACGGCTTTGATGCAAAGACGCTACACGAGCTGCATTGAAAGTAGCTCATGAACAATGGGGGGGGGGGAGGAAGCCTAATCGACTAATGTCCGTATTTAACGTGCTAATGCTGTCCCATGGTGCGAAAAAAATCACGGTCAAGTGAAACTGAAAAGCTTTCATCCCTTCCGACGGGAGACCGGCTATGCTGGACCCCAAGGCTAACTGGGATCTGGAACAACAGGCTAAGCCATTCACAGTCGACAAATGACCATCACCTAGTATGATTGCATTATCCATCAACTCTGGTAGGCTGAAGAAGGATGTACAGGGCAAAATCAAGTACATATAGATATGAAAATTTGATTAGGGTTCCCTGCAGCAGTTACAATAATAAACTCACTTGGATAACAGCATGATTTATGACTCATTATTGGAATTTTTACCCATAGATGACTGTTTCATGATCGGGTAATTGAGTCACAAATATAGTTATGAAGTCATAAACACTGAAATTTACTTGGCTGCAGTTTTGCATTAGCATGAGTTGCAAAGAACTGCCATTAGACAAACATATAAAATAGACTGGAAATTGTGTTTGACATCCTGTCTCCTGTCCCTGAGTTTGTAGACATTGTAACAAGCAGTATTGAATAATGCAGCATGTATAGAAACTACGTTTGATCCATGAGGTTGTGTTTTGAAAGCTAGGGCTGTAGACTGTTTAGAAGAAAGCAAGTTAGGCAAAAGATCAGTATTTATATAAGACGACATTTATTATTTTACAAGCAGAGATCACTGATGAGCCACTGGGTAGAAATATGTTGGAGTCTACTAGGAATTGTACCAATGTGTGGCTGTTGGTGCGGAACGTGCACAGAATATATTTACTCCAAATGACACCAGCTTTCTGTAGAACCACTCCTCCTGTACCAGAACGGAAATGACAGTCCACACATACACAATTTCTGTTTTTTCTTGTGCCATGAGGACTATACAGGAAAGCCCATTATCTGATAATGTTCAGTACAGGTGCCTCAATGGAGGATTACGAACAGGTGCAGGATTAAGAATGCAAGTCTTAACACTGGCCAGGTATTGACCAGGTTCAGGGTTAAGAATGCATGTCAGCACTGGCCAGGTATTGACCAGGTTCAGGGTTAAGAATGCATGTCAGCACTGTCAAGGTATTGACCAGGTTCAGGGTTAAGAATGCACGTCTTAGCACTGGCCAGGTATTGACCAGGTTCAGGGTTAAGAAT
>JAACJT020000007.1:6115236-6135124 GCA_009936485.2 Gymnarchus niloticus
CAGGTTCAGGGTTAAGAATGCACGTCTTAGCACTGGCCAGGTATTGACCAGGTTCAGGGTTAAGAATGCACGTCTTAGCACTGGCCAGGTATTGACCAGGTCCAGGATTTATCATACATGTCTTTGAGTAGGTGAACAATAAAGAATGTATCTCTCAGCCTTGACTAGGCATTGACTGTATCCAGAATTGGGAACGCAGCATTAACCAGGTGAAGACCCATCTCGGCCAGCACCGAAGTTCTGTTTGTCTGGCTGGGGGATGATGTTGCTGCCAGGTTGAAAGGCAGATTTGCAAAAGCACCCTTATCCAGAAAGGCTTTCTGCAGCATGTACTGGCATATACAGTATACGTGATATAATTTACAGTGAAAAGTCACCACAGATGAAAGTTGGATTTATTTTTTCTCAGGGGGAGATTGGCATTTGGATAAGGTGGTACCAATGCCCACTGTTCAGAAAAGAGGAAGCAGAAGTCAGTGGAGACACCATCTGTTTTCTTCATGATTTCCTTTCTTCACCTGATAGTGAGTTCCTGTACTGTTCCCTTTTCTTGTTAAGAGCCGCAGGGGGGAAAGAAAAACATTACTGTGAATTTCAGCCCTCCACTGTCGCTGTTCTGTGCATTACGTAATTTTTTATATGGCGTGTACAGTCTCGATCTGAACTCAAGTCATACGTACCTGGGTGTGAGCTGGACTTCCTTCTTGAAAATTGGTATTGACCTTATGACCTTAAATTTCTGCGTTGGGGATGGTTTCGATTGGACCAATCAACATTGGGTGCTGACCTATGGTGCGTGATCTTCCTGGACCTCTAAGCTAATAGGAGAGAATAGGACATTGGAGTAGCATTCATGGCCTTCAGCTGTAGACAGAGCAAATACTGTACTTAGACCAGTTAATTCTGCTGGTTTACTTTTCTGACTTGATCTGGCATTTTGGTGTCAGTGTCTGACCAGCAGTAACTCATCCTATCAAATGTTTGACTCGCCTTATATTCAGTATTGATCACTGCAGACATATATCGGTCCTGCTCTGACCTGACCTGACCTTGCCAGAGTGATTGATATAGCCAAACTTAATAAATGTGTATTAATAACATGAATGCTGGATTTAAGCACACTTCTTTTCATCTCAGCCTGCCAGAGCTTTTATGTAAGAATTCCAAGCGTTTTGCTTTTCTTCCTCATCTATGTGTGGTTAAAGCTGTGTGTTTGTCTCTTTAACTTCTCCCTGACGGATACCTGGAGAACAAGCGATATCCTATCCAATTTCAGTAAACAGCAGATGGGTGTTAGCTGTGGGAGGCTGCCTGAGCGGGTAGGTCTCTTTTTTTGGCGGAACAGGAGCGGATCCATGGGCGCAGAGGATGCCAGGGAGGAACGCACACGGTTGGTAGTCAGGGTCAGGTCGGTTCTGGCACTTCTCGTGACCCTTGACCCCATGCAGTTAGCACTGGCAGCTTGGGGGGTGTGGCTGCTGTGGTTGTCAGGATTTTGGGTCATCATAAGGCCTGTTCTGTTTTCCTGGTAAACACACACTTTTAGGAAGCCAATTTTATACGATGTCTCACTGAAATTTTTTTGTAATTCTCCACGGATTTGTTTTTATTTAAATGAGCAAGTTTGACTTAGCTTCATATTACTGTATGTTGATAGGAAAATTACAGTGCTGTAGTGTTTTTTTGTAACTAATTGCAAATTAATGCAATTGTGATACATATTATATATTTTCAGTATTTTATCTAACAATTTCATGGACTGTATTATCCATGACAGTTCATGTGTTTTGCCATGATATGGAAAGATTATTCTTGCTATTGTTGTTTCTATTCTTAGAAAATGATCTTCCTTCTGCAAAGATGGGTGTTCTCTTTGCCCTTGCCCAGAGATGGCTTAGCTAGAGTTCCTCCTTCAGCTTGTGGGCCGTAGACATGACTTTGTGTTTCCTGGCTTCTGGACTGGCTGCACACACCGTCACTGTTATCAAGCGGTGCAAAAACTAAAAGCCGACTTCAGGATTGGAATCTCAACAAATCCTGAAGCTTGGTTTCAGTTTTCTCCAATCAGCATTCTGGTTTAACTATTGGATAAGTTAAACCCACTCTCTGGAATACCCCCCTGGGGTCAGTTCCTGAAAGCAGGCTTAACAAATACTATAGTCAAACCCAAATTCTGATTGGAGAAATTCGGGAAGATTCGGGGAAGTCAACAAATCCTGAAGTTTGGCTTTCAGAATTTAGCTTTAACTGTAGGATTTGTTAAACTCACTATCTGGAATGAACCCCTTGGTTTAAATTAAGCACCTGTCCCACCATTAGCACGAACTTAACCTAATCATATGTGAGCTTTCAGGCCTGAAAATGAATAGTTATTATTTGAATAGGACTCTGTCACCGTTGTGGAACTGTGATATTTAGGAATTGACAGTCATTTTTTTATTGCTTTGACAGAATAAACCCCTTCAAAGTTTGTAATAACGATGACGTAGCAAAAGCTATGCATACAAACTGGCAGCAGAAATGGCGCAGCCCGCAGTTATGAGTGAAAGTTAGTTAAACTTAAGTTACCGACTGGCAAAGCATTGAAAATGGGTGCTGTCCCGATGGAATCTGGTAGAATTTTAAGTTCTTCTGTGTGGAATACCAATTCTGACAGCTGTACACACATAAACCCGACATGTTCACTCGAAAAGTTTGATGAATAGGCTAATGCTGTATGGCTGAGTCATTTTCATTCACCGTCCCTGATAAACGACACTTCCGTGGCCAAGTTGCGCATGAATCTTTTCTGTGATGAAGGCCACAAACCCATTGTGCTCTTTTATAAAACCTATCCCAAGTTTCAACTATTTACCTGAGATACTGTTCTCTTATTCAACTATTTGTCTGATATGTTGTTCTGATAGGCTCTCTTGGCCCTGGTGTTGTTAAGGGATGATTAAAGCACATACTGGGTTTGTATCACATGAAAAACCATTTGAAAGAGGTATGGCCATTATTGTTGTCTCAGGGCATTTTATCTGGGTAATTTCTATGGCACTGAAGCTTTTGAAAGTATAGAAGTGAAGTATAAAGCTTCAAAGAATCCTTCCCACTTCCAGTCTTCAGCATATGTCAACTGCTTTGGCTTTTATTGTCACTGCCATTCCGTAGATGGATGGTCTTCAAGAAAGGATGAGGATGACTTCCTGCCACCTTCTTTTGTGCTCCCAGAAGTCAAGCTTTTGGACCGTGGTTGTGTCAGAACCCCCTAGCCTAGACTAACCATCTCCAGTAAAGCTGGGTTGCCAGTCCAGTGTAGCTCTTGTGTCCTCAATGGGGATGGAGGAACATCTCGTGGACCTGTGTCAGAAATGAACACAACATGGAAACAGAGCAACTTAACAAGAAGTCGCAATTCCTACGGTTAATGTTTTCATTTTAATCATCATTACTATAGTTGTGAGGCTGGCATAGTGGCTCAGTGGGTAGCACTGCTGCCTCACACCTCCAGGGTTGTGGGTTTGAGTCCGATCTCCATTTTGTGTGTACTGAATTTCCATGGTCGCCCTGTGTTGCCTGGGTTTATTTCCGCAGTCCAAAGACAGGAAATTAGGCTAAATGGCATCTCTAAGCTGCCCATAATGTGTGAGTGGGGGTGTGTGTGTGCCTGGAGATATCCTGGCATCTCATCCAAGGTGAACTCCACCCTGTGCACCGTGCTGACCCTGATCAGGTGAAATGGTTACTGGATGGATGGATGGATGGATGGATGGATGGATGATTGTCATCGTTGCTGGATAAAAGCATCGTCTGTCAGTCAACAAGAAGCACACCTGGCGACGTTTTCAGCATTCCCCGGTGCATTACCTAAAGTAACATTCCGAATGGGACCCATGTGTCTGTGTAAGATAGAGGCAGAGGGCCCAGCAGGCAACAGCTGTCAAAGTAACTGACATCTATGAGGTAATTTAGCCCCTCAGTTTGTGTCTGAATTGAACAAGCAGCTGTGTGTTCTGTTCAGGAAGCCACATGACGATTTACTGCCTGTAGCTCCGTCCATGTTGAAATGGCATAGCTGAGTCGTTTTTTTAAACTGTTATTAATGTTAAAAGAGGTCTCGCCACACCTTGAGCAACGGACACTGGAGATGCTGATGCGAATCGTACAGCTTTATACATATAAAAGGTGGCAGACGATTTGTTTATTTGTATTTCCACAAATCAATCTCCCAGTCAATTATCCAGTTCAGGTCGAGGGGTTTGCATTTTGATGTAAAAATTGATTTTTAGATGTTTTTCAAATGTAGGTGTCGTATTTGTTAAGGTCAACTGCTGAGTCAGCAGAACCATTGCCATGACAACGCTGGAAGCACCTCAAACGACACAAACGCGAGGTCATGGGTGTGTGTGGCGCAGCGCGGCAGTCGCCGTTCAACAGGAGCAGGAAGATCGATAACGGCAACGCTGCTCCCCAGACCGAGGCCCATCTGTCTCTCGGACGTGGCTACTGCCATCGTCCCGTCTAAATCGCTTCCCTTTCGGCGTTCGCCCGCTAATTAAGACGCTTGCTATTCTGTCTCCGCGGCCCATTAACGAGAGGAGAGAGAGTGTGGCAGGGTGCGGAGTGTGCCATGGCGATGAAGTCATGCCTCCTCCACGTTCAGACTTGGAGTCCAAGCCCAGCGCTCTCACTTGGCAGCTTAACGGCTTCTTTAAAGGTAATTATTAGGTTAGCAATACTTGCTGCACGGCACCACCAATTACAGAAGCGGGGAGGAGATAAGCATTGTTTTCAAGACATAAACCAAATGATAGCTGTTACTGCAAACGTCTCTGAATTATTTCAACCCAATTCATGACTTGCATTTATGTGTATCCTGTGAATAAAGTATGTATTACCTGCCCAGGATTTGAATATGGAATATTGCGTACGCACTAATGTACGCACTAATGTACGCACGGTGGCAGCACTGCTGGTGTATGCCTCAGTTATTCCAGTTATGTAGCTTACGTGCCGTTTCCCCCAGGATCCCTCTTTCCTCCCACAGTCCATAACAATGCCGGAAGGTGAAAGGCTCTCTCGTAATCGCCCGTACTGTACGTGTCCCGGATGAGCAGTTTATTGAGGGGGCTGACATATATATTTAACAAAATAATCCACTCAGAATGAAAATGCTGGAATACTGAGAGGCCTGTATTATTAGCTGATTATTATTGCTGCCTGTGTCCATCTATGCGTACTTCCATCTTTCATAAATGCTTATCCAATACAGCTGTAACACTTATTATGGTATGGCCTTGGCATCCTTGGCCAGGGAAGGGTGTGGACCGTTCTGCTGAATCTGGATTAGTCCTATATCCCAGATCCAACTAAGTAAATGAGTGATTTTTTTAATGTGATTTTTTTAATGTCCCTCCTTTACAGAGTGCTTATTATTTAAATAATGCTACACTCCACATATTGTTTAGCTGTCTGTCAAGTTAAATTAATGACAGAAAGGCCTGGAAAGGTTACTTCAGATATTACAGTTGTTCAGATATTACAGTTTGTCCTGCCAGTTGCCATTTATTTAGCATTTTTTTAGGTCTCAGTGTGAAGTGCTCTCCTCTTCCAGGTTTTCCATCGCTATGGGGGATTCTGCTTTTTAATCCCTTCAGATTAAGCTCGTCTCACTGTAGCTCTAGCCACGCGTTGACTGGTTCGTTTTGGTGCTGGAGCTCAGTCAGTGTTCCCACTGTTCCAGGGTCAGATTTAAATGTGAGGGAGTCAGGATTCTTGCAAGTCCTGCCGTGTCAGGGCTCGAAGGCATCCTCGCCGGTTCTATAGCCTGGGCAGCAGTTTGGGAGTTTTTGGCGGCAGCTGGCAAGCCCCAAAGCTCGAGGCGCTCGGAGGAGCCTCCCCTGGCTACACCCTACGCCTACGGGTGCTGCGGCTTCATCTGCTGAGAGGGGTGGCGCTCCCAATGTAGACAGCGCGTCTCCAACAGTGCTACAAAAGCAATCAGCTTAGCAGGTAGAGTGGTGCATAGAAGCTTCACACAGCCTTTTAGGGGCTGTGTAGAGGAGGGGGGGGGTCTTATACAGAACTGGACAGAATCCACCCACTGACGTGTAATAGATTTTTATTTTGTTTACTCGTTTGGTTCATGCCAAATTAATTAACATAATAAAACTCGATTAACTTCTGGATCTTCACACGAGATCTATTTTCTTAACTCATATGACTCATGTTTATGTGTTGTAAGGTCAGCTGATTTTTTTTTTCATTGATTGCCTGCTGAACAAAAATCTGCTTTAGATGCCACCTTAAATAATAAAACGGAGATTAGGTTGCAGTTGAGACTGATGCTGCTTGTCCTCATAGCAGTAGTTACACCAGGCTTACTGTATTTGGGTAAGTTTGATTCCACTCGGCTGCTGCTTTGCGTGAACAGACAGATTATATTTGAGTCTGTACATGCATTCAATGGTGAATGGCTGAAGTTTATTATTATTATTTCATTACTGAGATGTAAAGAGATACTTTTGTCCACGTAGTGTATTGGGACACCTGACTGTGCAAATTCTCATTCCAAAACCAAGGGCATAAATAACTTGGTCCTTTGCCTCCACTCTTTGGGAATGGCTTTACGCTAGACGTTTGAATATCGTTGGTGGGTCTTGCTGCCATTCGGCCATAACAGCATCAATGGGGTTGGGTATTGATGTTGGTTCATCAGGTTCCTTTCTGTTTGTGCGGCCTATGATATCACAGATGAACTCATGTTGTTTATAGAAGTTTCCACATCACAATCACTTCACTTGCAGTTAATCAAGGCAGTAATTTGACATTGACTTATTGGGAGGGTGGCATCTTATGATGGTGTCACGTTGACAGTCACTAATCTCTTCAGTATGACCCATTCTTCCACAAGGGTTTGTTGCTAGAGATCACATGGCTGTGTGTTTAAATATATCCCTGTCTTAGCAATGAGTATGGCTTAATTACCCAAGTCCAAAAGATTGGACAGGTGTTGGTCAGGTACATGATGGTAAAGACCTCATTGGATTCGGCTGAGGGATTGGATATTATTGAGAATTCTTCTTTCCAAGGAGTATTTTATCTGCAATGCAGCAGCTTCACAAACTCTGGCAGTGTTAGGTGACTTTGGAGATTGATACAGGACATCCTAGAAAAGCAATTACCGACCCACAGCAGTTTGCTTTTAGTCAGTTTGTCCATTTCTCACCATTCAACAACATTTTACCTTTATTTTTTACAACAGTGGTGATCTGAACCCAATCCAATGTCGAGCTACATGACCAGGTTACAACAGGTCACCAGTACTGTGTGTGTGTGTGTGTGTGTGTGTGTGTGTGTGCGCGTGTGCTTGCCAGCCCCAGCAAATTGATTGCTTGTGGTGTAAACAGAGAAAGTGTTTGCCTGTAGATTGCCATTTCTTTTGGATGGGATTGGGGGAAGTTAATTGAATGCAGAACAGCCCGCTGGTCTACTCTGATGATAGAAACCTTGGGATTTTGTTTATTATCGTTTTTACTTCGCTGTCGATAACTGACCTTTTAAAATGCATCCACAGTGTTTTCAAATGTCAGAGAAATTGATATGCCTCTAACGTAACCCTGTTCCAGGGAAAAGCAAGAGTTAAAAAGCTAAGAATTATTTTTTAAATATAGTAGTATGTGCTTGTGAGAATTTGTTTTGTTTTTTTTTCATAACAGCATTGACTAGGTGGAGTCCTCTCTATGCAGATGGTGAGATGTTGGCCTTCTCTGAGCCTGGGGGTGTAGCATCCCTGTGTGTCCCCTAGTTCATCTCCCCGTGGATGGGGTCAGCTGCCATTTGACCCCAGTCCCACAGTAACATAAGTCAGTGAGGTTTTTTGTGTGTCTGGCTGGAACTGTTCTGTAGTATCAGTCACCCATCGAATGGGAATAACAGAAAGCATGGTTTGTAGTGTGAAAGTTTTGCACGTAATTGCATTTACCCATGCTATAGTGGTCTAAGTACTTTCTTAAGTGCCCTGGCTCTCTTTGAAACTGGTTTGGACCCACTTTGTTTAAAGTCAGTCCTGATTGCATCACAGTCTACAAGCTCATTCAACCCTAAAGAATGTGTTAAAATTCAAGTACCCAGCAATGCATCACCTCTGTTTTGCTTTCAGTGCTGTGTAAGATGATTAAATCGAGCCATTTTTCATTGCTTTCCTCTGTGTGACAAATGAGCTACGATCAGCTGGTTTTAGTTTTAAATAAATCCCCCGTTTTCCCCTTACGTTTCTTCGTCCCTGTGTGTTCTATAGAGACAAAGCCACTGGAATGAGCTGGAGGCCTTAGTGCTCCCTGTTGTCGGCAGAATGATGGTCAGGCCGTAATCTCTGCGTGCTTGTGCATCCCTCCCGAATGATAAAAGGTCGCCGTTGTCTTTGCGCAGATCCATGAGATACACTTTGTATAAACACCTCCTCTCCTGCCCAGCAGGGGGTGCACATGGGCTGTCGGCGAGAGAGATAGAGAGGCTGAGGAAAACTGAGCAATGCAGTTTTGTCTGTATCGAAGATAATTAGTGAAATTTGTGGTATTGACACATTTTTTCTTCAAATTGCAGGAAAAATGGAGGAATGAGAGTGAATCCTAGAATGACACCAGCAGACAATTTATATCTCCATAGTCAGAACCATACCCAGCCTTTGACGGTGTGAAATGTTAATTCATGATATCACTGACATTAAAATAACACTCGGCATTTGAAATGACACCTGGACACAAGTTACTACTTAAGGAATAGCGTTTTGATTGGAACATCTTTGCATTTCATACGAATCACTGCCAGGATGCTTTAGTAAGGTTTAACAGATGTATTTTTGGATTTCTCCTGGCTCGACCATCCACGCTATGGGTCTGGTGATCCACAGAAGTCTTCAAATAGATCTGTCACACACGGGCCCACTTTTAAAGTCGGCACACACTCGTATAATCACATTGGAGTGAGACACATAATTGGATGATTTGGTGCATTAAAAGGCCGAACCCCTGACTGCCGGGCTGCTGCTCCTGAGCTTCCCCTGATCCCCTAGGAGCCTGTTTCGATCCCCTGGGGGGCTGCACCCCGCTGGAGCGCGGCAAGGTGGGCTGGGCTGGAATGTGGGGAGCCTATCCCTCCTCCGGGGGCTGGGGGAGCCTATCTCTGGGGGCTGGGGGAGCCTATCCCTCCTCCGGGGGCTGGTCTGTTTCGCTCAGCGCCGCCGCCTCAGCCCCTTTAAAGCCAGCGGCAGCCTCTCGCCTCGTCTCAGACTCCGACCGCTCTGCCGCGGTGCCAGTGCGGGAATCCGGGAGATCCTGGACCGGTACCGGCGGGGGGTCAGGGACTCCAGCTCGGCAGAGTGCGAGGAAAAAAAAAAAAAAAGAGGGGGGGGGCTCCCTGGTGCTCGCCTGAGGCGCCACTACGACCTGTGGAAAAGGCTCCATTTATTCAGTATTTTTAAAGATTGCCCAAGTCGGCAGAGGGAAGAGATGGAGACCGGAGGAAAACGCGGCAGACCGACGAGGGGCTTAATTACAGCAGAGTTCCGCCACTGAGCGGCTGGTTCACGGCGATTCTCGCTGAGGCGGTCCGTTCGTGTGTCGATGGGGGCTCAACCCGTACGGCATCTTACTGAGGGGTAATTTTACTTCGCTATGGGGTGGACTCTCGGAAGCAGGTATGTGCCTGTCTGTTTATTGTGCCGTGTTGGCGTCCCGTGTCGTCTTTTAATCTTCATCCCTGCCCTGTGCGCACAGGCTCGCAGAAGCTGTGCCGTAATCCAGTCGGCGTCGTTTAAGTTACTAAACTGTTACCCTGTGCGGTGCTCCGCGTCTCCTTGCCTCTGCCTTTCATTCAGAGGGAAGACGTTTTAACGCCAGCGACCTGCTGCGTTTCACACGGGGCAAATGGGCAGATGAGGTTTAGCCGTCCCCGGGGGAGAACGCTCGCGGCCAGGGGGAGAACGCTCGCGGCCCCCCCAGTTCTAGGCGGTTCTAGGCATCCGTAATCTGTCAGCTCGAGCCCGGTCTCGCGACCCTGCACAGCGTGGTGTTCATCCTTGGGGAATCAGGGTCCATTTAGAGCATGCATATCCAAAAAGCCCCCTCTGACTGTACTACCACTCAGTTGTATTAATCTGTATTCCCAGGCAAAGGGTGCCGTGTCATTTACCTCATCCGAATGACCAAAACAAGTTCCAGCCAAAGTGGCCAGTGGGTATACAATTGGCCCTGTCAGGTGGCACTGGAGCCTCATCTCCAGATGTGTGCCGTGATTCTGCCAGCGGCTGGGTGGAGGTCCACCATTCACGCTATTTTGGAGACAGCATTGCTTGGGATTTAAACAGCAAACTTTCTGTTACGCTCAGATATATCCAGTTTTTTTTTTTTTTTTTTTTTTTTTAAATCTCTTTTGCAAATATGCCAGAAGCCGTAACAAGTCTCATGTCTTCCTTGTCAGTTTTTTTTTGTCTCAATATGCAATTTATTCTCATTCTGGATCATCAAAGCTTTAAATCAATTTGAGTATTTTTAAGTGTTCCATTAGTCCCTATTCTGTTTTGCAGTGTGGTTCCCCTTTCCAGTCTGAAGAGTATGTACACATTCCAGAATGTTTCATTTTTTTTAATGTAAAATTTAGTTTTCATCATTGGGAGTGTTCAGCAGCCCCTTTTATCATTAGTGATTTGTCTTGGGTCTTTTCAGGTATCGAAATGTCGATAAAATGTTACTTTCTAAAAGCTTTGCTTAATTAGTAATTAAAGATCACGTATCAACAAACTTAGTCTTATGGACGTAGGTTGCAGGTGGCATCATGTGTGTTTGCCCACATGTGGTGATTTCTGAAATGAGAGTCGGCATTTTTTGCTTGTGAATAGCATGGCTCTGCTTTCTAGTTCACTAGTTTGGGGATCCTGTTCTGCATCTTGTTGGAAACTGGATGGAAAGGTAGCGACTGATTGACAAGGACTGACAGCCGGGTGCTTACTGTTCTCCTGAAGGCACATTTGCAAGGCCATCAGCATCAGCAGTCTCGACTTCGGTTATTTGTGCTGCTTTCTAAAGATGTCGTTAAGTGACAGTTACCCTCCAAATGACAGGCTCCTGAGTTCTTGTTAACGGGAAAGAATGTGTTCTCGAAAAGAGCCTATATTTGGCTTTGTGTTTATTCTGGAATAACTATTCAATGGTGAGAAAGTAATACTTTTTATTAGATTTTATTTTTGTATAGTGATATTTTGCGCTAGTTTTATTTACAATAGCGACAAATGATAATTTTGAGGGAGTCCTGTAACCCTAGAGCAAGCTAGACTAAATTTATGCTGCCATTACTGTGGACAGTTCCTATTTTATCGCGCTGGCTATAAAATGTGTGTTTATATATAAAATATGAATGATACATTTGATGTATCCTGTGTAAAGATGAGAATTTAAGCTAGCCACGCATAATTCAGTCACAGAGACATTATTGTTGAGAATTGTACCTAAATCCAGATTGATGCTGGGACTACTTGTACAAACACCTGCAATCCCAGAAAAGTAGCTTCCAGTTTTTATTCACACTTTCAGATGTTGCAGATGTGATGTGTGTAAAAGTTTCTGTCGATGCCTTATCGTGCTGCATCGGCAATTTAATTTTGGTTGTGAAATATACTGGCCCTGGACCAATATCTTGTATCGTGGTTTAACAGCCATATCGCAAGCTATAGGTGTAATTCCTTTAATGGCGTGGCTCGTCTTTCACTGTGTCTCCTGTGTTCATTGAACTTGAGCGTGTACCTGTGTTGCATTTTGTGAAGCCCGAGAACGGTTACTGTTGATCCTCCATTGGGTCCTCAGAAGTTTGATTGTGCCAAAGCCTGAAAATGTCTTTCCGTAAAGGCTGAATGTGCTCTCTAGACGCTACAGGGTAATCAAAGTAATCCTATGTGTAGGCCTAGTTTTGCTTTTTCTTCCCAGTCTCGGTCGCCCTTGAACATGTCATTTGCCCTGTGAAGAACTGCAGAATTGTTTGTAAACACATCTGTGTTGACTGACTTTCATTACGAGTACAGTGTGATGGTGTATTGCTGTCAGATGTGTATATAAGTATAAATTTGATTTGTTTTTCCTTTTAGAGCAACACGGTAAACCATGAGGAACGCAAGTGGATTTTACAGTGTTTCTAACCCTCCTGTTGGACGTACAGTCTTTGCAGTTTGACTTTATCATATTCAAAACACAACACACAGAATGCACTTCCATCCCACTGCTCAGGGTTGACTTTTCTAGCTTCTGAAGTGTGTGTGTGTGTGTGTGTGTGTTGTCGGTCTGCTGCCGGATTCCCTACTTTTTCAGCTTTACCACATTTTCAATACATCGATATAATATTCTTCTCCATGGTTTCTGCCCTACTCAAGAGCCTACCGTCCTACATTGTAAATATTTGCAAAGGAATGTTTACAAAGAAACTGGCAAATCCCACGAAGAAGAAAGATAGCGGTGACTCTAAAAAGGATCAGAAATCAACCCCAGACCCACCACGGAATCCAACCCTTTCCACAACACTAAAGAGTACAGTCAAAAAGATTTCTCGGTGTCCGTCAGCTCGCAATATATCACTGGAAGACAACAGTGACAAAAACAATTGCTCATCTCTCTCCCCGACGTTCAGTTACCGTGTAGCAATAGCTAACGGACTTCAGAAAAGTGATCTTCTAGTTCACAATAATGAAGGGCTTCTTCAAGAGGTCTTATCCACTGAAAGCAGTTGTTCTGACTCTCTGAGCGAAGGGAAATTTATCCAGGTATTCGATGAACACAAAGCTTTTACTATGCCGATAAGAAGGAACCGGAAAAGCCTGACCAGTCTGGCGCCCTCCGATGGAAGTTCGGAGGGTGAGCGGGTTGAGCGCACCAGTCTGCACACGCTGCGCCTGGGTGCCTTGCGGAAGCTGAGGAAGTGGAAAAAGAGCCAGGAATACGTCACTTCAGACGCAGAGTCGAGCACCTGGCGGAAAACCCTGGGCATCCGGAGCAAGTCCCTGGACCGGGCTGGGAGGCAACAGAAAGCCAGCTCGCTAGAACCAGGATCCAGTTCCACAGGCTGCATCAGCCAGACACACGACGTCATGGAGATGATCTTCAAGGAGTTGCAGGGAATCAGTCAAATTGAGTCGGAACTGTCAGAGCTGCGAGGGCATGTCAACGCCCTGAAGAATTCCATAGACGAAATCTCCAGCAGTGTAGAGGTGGTGCAGAGCGAGATCGAGCAGCTGCGTTCAGGCTTTGTACAGTCTCGCAGAGAGACGAGAGATATACACGACTACATAAAACAGGTTAGCCAACAAGACAGCAAAGCGACTCTGAGGTTTCTGAACGTACCAGAGGAGAAGCTGGAAAACACAGTGGATCTCATTTACCAGATTTTTAAGGAGAAAATGGGTTTCACTGAAGTGCACAAGATGCCCAAAGTTGACATTGCCCATCGATTAGGGCAACAGAGGGAATGCCTGAATGCTAAGCCGCGACCTATTATTGTTATTTTTTCAACTCCCCAAGACAGAGATTTAGCTTTAAAAAAATGTTACAAACTTAAAGGCACAGGTATTTCTGTGTCTACTGATAGCCTTGCTCATGAAAAAAAGGAAAGGAAAGAGAAGGGAATGACAACTTCACAAACATACGAGAGTATGGACATCGTTTGCGCAAAAGATAAAAGTGATCTTGATGACTGGGACTCAATGGATAGTGACAGAGAATTAGAAGCTGACTTAAATAGGAATGTGTATGAGATTGTGTCTAAGGCCACACTCAAATCTGACCAAAAAGAATCCCTCGAGAGTCACAACAGGGCTAGTGATGACATTGCGTGTTCAGGATCAGTCCATTATGCTGAGGACACTTACCAGTCAATTGAATATGAAGACCAAGACAAACAAGAAAAACCTTATTACTCAGATATTCCCCCTGTATGGCTTTCCCAAAGCGAGTACTCGACTCCTAAGCTGAGTCACTCTGAATCAGACTGTTCAAAGCTGTGCCAGTCCTACTCTGAGGATTTCTCTGAAGGCCAATACTTTGCCCGCACCAATGGCTACTCTGTTCTGTCATCCTCTGATCAGGAGTTGTGGCAGCGGAAGCAAGAGGACATGGCTTCCTCATGGTACATGACTCCAACTGGTCAGACCCTTAGTCAGGAGCACCAACAGTTTGTGGAACAAAATGAGCCGGAAACCACAGAGACCATCGACAGCGGTGTGAGCAATGGTCTGGTATGTGTGTCAGGTGACAGGAGCCATTATAGTGGTTCCCAGCTGTCTCTGCAGGGTGATTTGTCACCTTGGAAGGACTGGCACCACCTGGAACAAGGTGCGGACTCCGGCCTCGATGCCTCGACAGAACAGAACCTAGTCTCTGAGGTCAGCAGCCCCTTCAACCCTACAGCTAATCCTGGTTTTCCCGAGAACATTGTAAAATGCCAAGAGGTTGACTTACAGTTTGAAGGTGAAAACTACATGACCCTTGATAGCACGCCATCTACGTGCCCTGGTTTGGAGAGTGAAACGGCCAGTCAACATGATGCCCAGAGTGATCCAGAGGTCAGCAGCAGCCATTTTTATCAGAACCAGACCACGTCCTCAACCATGTACCGTAGTCAGAGTGAAATTAGGAGCGAGAAACCTGAGGAAGTGCCTAAATCTTGGCACAGCCGGCTCAGCATTGATCTCACCGACAAAACGTTCAGTTTCCCAACATTTGGATCCACCCTTCAGCGTGCCAGGTCTGCCCTGGAGGTTGTCTGGAACAAAAGCTCCCAGAGTACCACTGCTGCTGTGGTTTCTACCTCTGCTTCCCCCAAAGCCGCAGCCGCTGCAGAGAACTCTGCCAGTTCCACATTTATGGGCAGGTTCAGGACTTTGTCCCAATCGACTATCAATGATTCCAGCACCACCATCGATTCGGATGTGTACACTGAGCCCTTCTACTACAAGGCTGGCGAAGAGGAGTACAGCGAGCCAACCATAGACAACGAGACCCACTACGTCGAGGTCATGGAGCAAGTGCTTGCCAATCTGGAGAACTGGACAAACGTGAATGAGGCGGAAGAACAGTACCAGGACTACGGAGCCGTGCAGGAGGGGAACTACGTCTTGGAATACGACTGCAGCTATGACGAGCAGTATGACGTGGAGTACAGCGAGGACTACGACGAGGACCAGGTCACCGAAGAAACGGCGGAATATGACGCCGTGGTCTACGCTGAAGACGTGGCTGAGATCGAGGAGACGGAGGAGCATGCGGACGACGGGGAAGCTGGACAAAACTGTTCGATGGAGGAGATTGGTGAAAAAACGGAGATTACCGAAAAGGAGGACGAAATCCAAAACGTGCCTGAGGAAGCGACCATTGCAGTTCCACCCAAGAAGAGGATAAGACCAACTTTTAAGGAGGCTGCATTGAGGGCATACAGAAAACAAATGGCTGAATTGGAGGAGCAGATCCTTGCCGGAGGTATATCATTCAGTGTTCTCTTTCTAAGTCAGCCTCTTTGGCCCCTTATAACTGCTCTTAGTTTGTGATTTTCTGGGAAGAACTGCCTCTGTAAGAATTGGAAAACATAATTATCACAAACATTACTTTTTGTTTAGTTGTCAAGTAAAATTAATATGACATTATTAGGATCTAATTACCTTGCAGTAGATGGTACCTGCCTTACTCTCCAAATTCAGAATAAAATGTTTTAATTTGTTTTGACGGGAAACCCCAGAATCTGTTCCGCTGTGGCAGAATTGGTGATGTTGCCGAACTGATCTGTCAGGGAAAACGGCAATTAAAGTATATTTTCGTTGCACTTATGTTTGATAGGTGATGTGTATACTCATCTGGAAGTGCTTTTAATGTGCGATACTGAGATGTCTTTCATAGGACGGTGAATTAGGGTCAAGTGATGCTGTACGCGTAGCACATGTTGACAATTTTATGCAAGCATGCTGTATTTTTTTTTTTTTTTTTTAGAGATTGCTAATTTTTTTTCATTAGTAGAAAACCCTTTCCAGCTGTCATATGAAGAGTTGTACTGTGCCCTTGACCTCCATCAGTCCATCCCTCAGTACTGGGATGAATTGAAATGACCCCAATCCATAATAGTGGGTAGGCTAGGACCTCCGCCAGCTGAGGGAGAATAATGAATTGTTTCTGGAAAACAAAGTGAAGACCAAGAAGTGGTGAGGCTGGCGTGGCGTAAAACAGCCGGAGCATTTGCTGACCTTGCAGGTTGTTTGGTTTTCCCACCCACCGCCGGTTTGCTCCCTGGTTGGTTGAGGCTGTGGTTGGTTGGTTTGGTTCTTACTGAAAGACTGGTGTTATTTTTTAAGGTCACAGCTGCCCTGGCATCTTCTCAGGCTGACTCAGCCTCGGTCTGGCTATTTCTCTAGTTGTCTTTCAGTAGTGTCTTCATATCCTCCTGCAGTTAGCCGTGGGTTTGTGGACATTGTTTATTATCATTGTTATTCCTGGTTTATTTCTGTTAATAACAGCATGAGCACAGTGTATTTAACTTCCTCTCCAGTGTCAGATGTGAATATTATTCTGATATTTTATGTGCCCTAAGAGTGTAGTCAATCTCAGCATTAATTGTATGGCAGACAGACTATTGGGTATTACTATGTGTGTATTCTTCAAAGAGGTTCGGACAGAAAAAATTAATAGTCTCTTTCCTCTGTATGTGCGGCAAATAGAGATGGGGAAAAATGGCAAAGTATTTTTTGGAGAGCTGTAAGGTGTCACGTCTCACGGCAACCTGGGGCACGCAGGTTCCCAAGGAAAGATCAGCAGTGGGCTTCCGTTAGCCATCACAGAGCAGCGGGACTTGAGACTGCTGGAGCCCCTGACCAGGATAAAGACAGACACCCCTTCAGAGTACATGCGGTGCTGCCAGTCTGAACGAGGGCTGTCATCATTTATCCTGCAGTGACCTTCTGCTGTTTGGCACTGCTGGGATGTTAGTTCACATATTTTAATTATTTTGACCTTAGAAGAACACCACAGCTGAGAGGATTGTGGATTTGATGACCGCTCCTGGTTTTCATGTGTGCAGTTTGCATGTTCTGCCTGGTTTTCTGTGGCTTTGCCCAGGTCCTCCACATTCCTCCAACCATCCGATGATATACAGCTGTGTGAATTACTGTCTCTAAATTGCTTTTTGAACATGTTCTCTGTGGTAGACGAGGATCCCACCCTAGAGGTTCCCCACATCTTGCATTGTGTTTCCTGGGACAGGCTACAGGCTCAACGCTAGGATTTGTTGGATAAACATTTATGGATGTACATACTTTGAGTTTACCATTTGTATTACTCGACCTTCCAATCAACCTGTGACTAGTGTGCGCGGTTCTGTAAGATCCAGTTTTATTTCCATTTATTTTGGAAATGATTATGCCATTTACTAGCTGTTGTTTCAGTTCCGTAATGAAGCTGCTTGAGTGATGGCTGGAATGACACCGAATGTGTTAGTTTCTGTTGTAATAATGTAGACTCTTCCTCATTTAGAGTCATGAGGACGCTCAAACCTGGGAGTTCTGTTTCATTCTCCAGGCATTATCTGCATCCAGAGATTTCTATGGGTGTATGTATCACATAGGACTGATTTTGCAGATAATGTGTATCCTACATAATCTGAGTTTTGAGGTGAATCTGTTGTCCTGTTGGGGTAGTCTATATATAGCTTTATGTTAGAGCCACCGGAGCACACGTTATTCAACATAACGACCGACCTCAATGGGAGTCATAAATCCCATGAGTCATTGTGTCTTTGATGGCAGCCTGTTTGTCCTAACATATTTAGGACATAAATGCGTGTACTTCGTAGGTGGGGTTGTGCCCCTCACCGGGCACTGATGCACACGTAGTTTATGCATGTTGAACTATCACAAATATTAATTTTAATATTTTAATATTTAATATTAATGTCGATTTCCCCCCCCATCTAAGCCAATTTCAAAACCGAGTGGTTGAACGGCGTAGGAAAGAGAGCCAAACTGCAAAAGTCGTGAAGAACCTGCCGGGAAACACATCCGTCTCCACAGCTTTGGTTCTTCAAGTAGCTTCTCATTCAGGTCTCCGTGGGCTTGTGTCCTCTGCCAGACCGATCTCCACTTCACTGGAGCTGCAACAACATTGAGATACTAATTCGCATCCTCAAGGGCGTTTTCTGACAAGGTCAGCATTGTTTAGAATATTTATTTTGCAACTTTGAGGAGGTCAGCCATAGGTTCTTATGAGGAACCAACAAGTAGAGGTCTGGCTCTGCAGTCCATGAAGTACTGATGGAATTAAGCTTGTCAATGTTCTGTGTTCGCATTCCCAGAAATGGCTTGAGTGATGCTGGACTGCAGGATTCAAGCATCCACTCAATACGATTTTTAAAACGGAATTAATTTTTGGTTTTTGTTGCAGCGGTACAGTTGTCATTTATGTTATAGCATTAATGTTGTCCATGTTAGTGTTAGAACTGGAAGATATGGGAACTTCAGTGTTTTTCCCTAAGCTTCGGCGGCGTAAAAGTTTTACTCAACGAAAGGTAAGGATGCTGGATATCTTGAGACGAAGGGCTGCTCTCCGTATTTTGGAGGTGAATGTTGTGCGAACGCCTCAGTGGACAAATGATATTCTACATCATCTCATTCAATCCGGTGCTCTTCTCCTTTCATCAATCCGTTTAACAGGGATTCTAGCCTTCTGCCAGTATGACTCCCATGCATCCAGTGTGAAATAAGCTGAGCACCAGGAGTTGTAAAGCCATATTAGGATTAGTGGACTTGTTTTTGGATGAATGTTAGTTTAGGGTTGTGCTGGAATAGCATGACATCTGATACTACGTCTACCTGTTTTAAGGTTATTAAGCTTTTCTTCATGTCTGTATGCAGAGTATTTCAGTTATTAAACCCAAGACAAAGACTGACTAAAACCCTCTGATGATTACACTGGTGCTCGTCTCAGAAAGACCCCCCCTGCAGGTCTTTCTGGAGTAGCTGCAATTCAGCTCATTGGCCATAAAAATATCACATACATTCAAGTTAAAAAAAAAAAAAAAAAAGAACATCCTCCGCGTGCATTACATTGACGTAATTTTAGACTGTCAGATGTTCACAATTTGAGAAGTGGCACTGGGTAATGAAAATGTTTCCGCGGTGCAGATTTCAATCAAGCACAAAACGGCGGACTAATTCCCAAATATTTTATACGTATCCAGTTTTTCAGTGTGTCTGTGCTGGTCCTTTCTAGGCAGGATGCAGACCAGATTTTGGTGACTATTCAACAGCATGGACACTGGTGGAGAAAATTCATCATGTAGATCTAACGAGCCTTCCGTTCAGCCCCTTCAGGATTTTCTGAGTGCATTTTGATATCTCTAATTCAGTCTGTTTCTCGGTCTTTGTTCCCCCAACTGTGCGATGGGCTGAATTAACTCGATTAATAGACGAGCCTTTTCTTCAGTCGCTGAAAGAAAGACCTTTTAAGTATTCAGCACAATGGAGTAATGTTGATTGAAGGGATACACGATATCCTTAAGCAGCTATGTTCAAGAAAGACATTAGTACCATTGGTATACAGCATACACCATGGATCTTTTCAGTGATTTGACCTTTGGGTTTTAATGTGGTGGCACTGCAAAGGGTGACAACTCTTTAACATTTTTTTGGTTCTTGTATCAGTAAGTTACTTGACCATCCTTGTCTGTTGTCTGTCGACAGTGAGGACGTCGTGATGGAAATATGGGATGTCAGGTCATATTGATGTCAGTCAATCATATTGATGTTCCTTTTAAATTTGCATTTTTATAATTAACTTCTTTAATATTCCAGGTAGGAGATATATATATATATATATATATATATATATCTCCT
>JAACJT020000007.1:6153677-6164141 GCA_009936485.2 Gymnarchus niloticus
TATTGGATGGTGCTGCATGCTAACTGCTAGGCTTCTTTAAAAGCTGCCTATTGGATGGTGCTACATGCTAACTGCTACATAGCGTACTTTTAACCACATTCATTTTTATGCCAGCAATTTCAGGCAGCAGTCATCCACAGGCTTGTTACACAAGGCATTTTTTTGAAGCGAAGATGCCAAACGTCACCTCGGGAAATAAGCAGGATATCAGGGGAGAGCTCGGCTCTCGCTGTCTTTCTCAGAACAGCTAGCTCTCCGTCTCCCTGATGGGCTATTGTCAAAGGAACATGTTTTACCAAGGAGGCAGACTCCAGGTCTTTGCGTGGCTCTGTAGGGCCCATGTGAGCAGTTCAAGACATGCATTATAGAAGAAACGATTCTGACGTGCCCCTTTTGTTTGCCACCTTGCAGAGAAGAGGACTGATAAATCTGCTGTATCTGGAGCCATCAGGCTGAAGATCAGTGTGGAGATGAAGGGAGAGGAGAAGGTGGCGCCACCCCATGGGCAGTACACGTGCTTACACGAGGTACCTGTCTGTAGCTGGCAGGCAGGCAGAAGAAATACCGTGTCACTTTGAACTCACTTTGACTGGGAATCACACTGTCATTCATGACACACCCTACAGTCAAGATGGCAGGTAATTTGAATGCAACCCAAGCAGAGTCTCAGGTGGTTTTCACGAGGTCGATTCCTCTACTTTTGCAGAACCTCTTCCATTGCCTGACTGAGGTGAAGAACAACGGAGTGGTGAAGATTCCTGAGGTCAAAGGGGATGAGGCCTGGAAGGTCTACTTTGATGACACCGCTCAAGAGATTGTTGACGAATTTGCTATGCGGTATGGGGTGGAGTCTATATACCAGGCCATGACGTAAGTAGGGTTTCTGTATATTATTTCAAACAGTCTTGGCGTAGCAAAGAGTTGTTTTGGTAACGACAAAGTTGGACAATCGCCACTGTTGTCAAAAATGGCATTTTTAGCCTAATCTGGACGTACGGTATGTCATGGTAATTTGTTTCCCTGGTTGATACGTAATTATTGTGGCATGAATGAATATTGATGATTTTGAAGAGCGATTTTGAACGTTAAGAAAGACTGTCACAGGGACCAAGATGGAGACCTGCTCTTAGAGCTACTTGAATGTATTTTTTTTATGTTGTTTTGAGTATTTGCTTTTACCTTATCAAACATTTATTTTTCTCTACTGCATTTTGCCACTCTTTACACATTTTTACCAGTACAAACGTTTGTTTTCCGTGCCGCATGCTCTCCGCCGGGCTCGCTGTCCCCACCTGGAAACTGACCCCTGAAGCCTAACATTAGCGCGTACTCTGCAGCCAGGCAGCGGTGGCTTGTACAGACTCTGTAGGCAGCTCTCTGGAAGGCAGGCCTGCAATTCGGGGCGCTCCTCGCGACAGTGTAACAATCGAAGGTCCTCGCGGCAGCTTGGTGCCGGCTGACAGACACACCGTTACTGAAACCGGAGCGCCGGGCTCCACATTCAGGCCTCTCCTGCTCAAACTTGCTGTTTCCTTTCCAAACTGTCGATCCTTTTTAACGTCTCATCACAAAGGTCCAACATATTTGTCTGTCGGAGTATTACAGCTATATCCCTTATCCCATTTCTGAACCCAGTGGAACATCCAAGTCCATCTTGAGTTCTAGATATACTTCTAAGACCAGTTTAATGTACCAGTGTGTATCATTAGGCCTATTTCTAAAACCCCATTCAGTTTATAAATCTCTAAGGACAGAAACGGGTTTCTGCTGTTAATCCAATACTTAGCCAATCTTTAATGATATATGGTATTATGATCAAATTTAAATTCGGTTGAATACAACGAAATGCTTTCGTAGTGAATATTTTAGCATCGTCTTTGGGTAATTTGTTTTCACATAATAGGATGCTTGGGTCGTTGACTCTTTAAGATCACGTTAATTAGTAATTATAAAAATATAGTGTCCTGTTTTGACCTCCCTTCTGTTGTACCGTATGAAACAGTCTGATTGTGGGTGAGCATGCGTTTTTGATACAAAATGCGCATTCTCAGTATTTAATAAGAATAAAAATTAGAGCCCCAAAAAATATGTAACCTATTACCTAGTATCAGTCGTCATCTCCATGTATCATGCCTTAAATCAAAGTAGCCATCTGTGTATTCATGTAAAAGGCATGATGATGATTCCTGAATAAAATATTTAGGTATCTAGATCGATATCTGAAGTCTTTCCTGATTTAAAGTGGCACCTCCAGTAGCCATGATTTTCATGCATTTTCATGCAAGGTCCCGTTATTAATAAATTCTGGCTATTTTAGTTTGAGTAGAACTTTTGAAAAAGAATCATCATACTTGGGGGTGGTTAAAACCAGACAAGAGAAAAGTCAACCGCCAAGAACAAATACTGCCATTCGGATCTGCGTGAGGGAACATGGTGTGTCTCAGCAGAAAATAAAATGGATCTGCTGTAGTTATTAGAGGGTAGGGTTACCTTATCCAATGTTTACATGTTTACATTGTTGTTTATGAACTGGAAACTCCAAATTTGCAGTGTGCCTTGTTGTCCTATTAACGGACAGTCTCAAGCATGGCATTGAATCCTTATGCAGGGCGGTGTGGTTTTTCGCTAAGATTTCTCTTTTTTTTTTTTTTTTTTCCCCTCCCTTCCTGAAAGATTTGTACTGAGTGCCCAAGGTCTTTTGAAGCATAAATAAGCTGATTTGTCAGAGAAAAATCTAATATGACAAAGGATTGGTGAGGAACAGAAGTTTCTCGGCTAGGGGGTGAAGTTGCTCTACAGATTCAGTGTCTGTGTCTGTGACCGGAAGGTAACTGGTTCAAATTCCACGATTGGTGGAAAAGCCCTTAAGCCCAAAAGTACTCCAAGGTGCCGGATAAAATGGCTGATCGTGCACTTCAAGCCAAAGCTTGCTCTCACCTGTATCTGAGTGTGTTCTCATGGAGACCAAGATGGGATATGCAAAAAGATGCACCATGTGAAATGGCACAAGTGGCAGATGGATTAATATTTCCATATCTAGCTTTGATTTTATCTAAGTCCCAAACTCCCCCTCCCCATTTAAGTTGCTCTTTATCTCCTGCCACAGTAGAGGTACTGGGTAAATAGTTCTAAACTGAGAAGGTGTGTGGTGAGTAGATGTAGATTTTAGTGTTGCTTGGTTATACGGCAGTTTCACTGTACTTCCCTGCATGTCCAGAAGGGTGGGTGTTAGTACTCAAGCTGTTTCATCCACCAGTTAGCCAGTAATATTTACCTGAACGACCAGGTGACATTAGTTGCTGTCTAGATTAACGAGGCTGGTCACACCATTGACCACTGAGCTAAAACTAGAAATGGTCTCCCTCCACTTCTGCCTGTAGGGGGAGCTCCAATCTATATACATTGTGGGAATACTCCTCCCACTGCAATAACTTACCTACCCGAGACCATTAGAAGCTCCTTAAACACGCGATCCTCCATTTCAATAAAACGAATGAGACATTTTAGCATAAATTTGTTGTTCAGATTTTTCTGTTATTCCCATACAACATGAAGTCAGAAACGATTAGTGTGTAAATTTGGTGTGCATTGATAGATACATGCATACATTATTAATCCACGAAGGGAAGACATTGTGTGAATATTATGACTGTGTTCTCTACCCAAATGCTTCAGGTGTCCAGGGCAGCTTCTGGAATGGAAGCTGTTTGATTGACACTAATGTCAGGTCCGAGGGAGAGAGCCTTGAATTGTAACAAGCATGCATACTGATTCCATAACAGCCACAGAAACGAAGGTGCGGTGGCACATTTTGCTCGGTCCACTTCTTTAAAGATGCTGTAATTTTCCTTGAAAGCCCTGTAGGGTCAGTGCTAATTATACTGGCCTTCTGTGTTACGCCATCCTACATCACATGTGCAGATTGTGCTCCTTTTCTTTCCTTAATGAGTCCGACCTCATGGCGGAGAGGTCCCAGCAAGCTGTAGTCGTATCGTTTCCCTCGGTCATTTGCACAGGAGCTGATTGCTTAACTATGACTGCATTCATCTGGAAGGTTCTGGTACAGAAAGACGAGGTAGGGAAAGCCGGCATGTTGCTGCTCTGCGTGCAGGATAGGGACGTGTTAAAGACACTGGCCTCTGCCAGCTGCCTGCTCGTCCAGTGGATACTCTTTACACTGCTTGACCTCTGAGTTATGAGACAATGTGGCCACAGGCTGAGACCTCAGGGACATTCAGATCTGTCATGAGGAGGCGTCTCCAAAGGGCCTCGCAGAACGCGTGCTATGGACCAGAAGGGCAATGCTGTGGAACCGCGTGCAGAGCTCAACGCGCGCCACCGTCGTACCGTGCGACTCTGCAGGCCTGAACGCCGCGGCCGAATCAAGGTGTGCAGAACATCTGCCGAGTCCCCGTGTCAGATCCAGCAGACCGAGATCCGAGGAGGCCTGCCAGTTCAGTTCTGATCAGTGGGCCAGAGTTTGGCTAATCTACATGTACCGATGTGATCAAAAGCAGCTCCGTGGGCCCCGGTGTCCGTCGTCACCAGGATAGCCTCCTGGTGCGGCACGTATCCCTCCAGCAGACGGCAGAGAAGAAGCAGACCAATTAATCACATGGCTATTAGGAGTGCTTTTTGTTTGCGGTACTGCAGTGCAGCAGGTGATTGGAGAGCCTCGGGAACAAAGGTCCAGCGACTCCTCCCAATCAGCAGCCTCTTAGTTTATTTGTCAGATTCTTTGGTGTTTACAGCAGCTCTTTAAAGGCCAGTGTGCTTCTAAAGGACTGCAGTTTCTTCAGCACATTTTCCTGGTTTCTCATGCCGCCTCCTCTGGATTCTCTCCCCCAGACATTTCTCCTGCCTGTCGTCCAAGTACATGTGCCCAGGTGTCCCTGCCGTGATGAGTAACTTGCTGGCCAACATCAACGCCTACTTTGCCCACACCACCACCGCCACCACCAACATCTCTGCCTCTGACCGCTTCGCCGCCTCCAACTTTGGAGTGAGCCTGTCTCCCTCTTTTGATCATCCTTTTTTTGCCATCTTGACTGCTTAATTTTTTTGTTATAATATGGTTATCCAATCCTGGAAATTTTGGCTGCTTCTGAATCTCATGGGGATATTGATTTTGTTTTTTTGTTTGTTTGTTTTTTTTCTTTTTCTCACAGAGAGAGAAATTCATCAAGCTCTTAGATCAGTTACACAATTCACTGAGGATTGACTTGTCTAAATATCGGGTATGTAATGAGCTTGCCAGTTAGAGCTTGATCAGTATTAGATGTGTAATCAAGAACACATTTAAACAAAACATAATGAAGTGCATGCCTAAGTTAGTAAAAAATTAATGTGAGTATGCTGTGACTGGTCATTTCATGGAGAATGGCTGTCTTTATGTACTCTAACATCATGACAAACATCAGCAATACTCTTAACTGTGTAGCAGTAAATCTGTAACCCTGCTAGTTGCATGCAGTCACCACTTTAAATTGTCTCGTAATATATTGTTTACTAACGAGAATTGCTCCAGGAATGTATAACAGTCACGTCTACTGAGATCAGACTGGGAATATCACAGCTGCTCATGGTGAAAGCTTGTCTAGAAATACTGTTGGACAGTAGTAATGTGTTTAATTGGGCCTGCCATGCAACAACATGGAGTGAATTTTGTTTGTTTCACAGATCAATTTATTTTTCTTTCAGGATAAATTTGGCAAAAAATACACGAGGTTACCCTTCCCTTCAGTGTGTGGAAGTCCATGTTCCCTCTGCCTTAAGGCTATATTTTTGTATTTGTAAAAATAATACTGCCAAAATGTTTTTGTTCTGGTGGTCCAAAAAAAATAGGAACCTGAAAATGCCACTCAAAATAGTATTTTTCTTTTCGAAAAACCATCCCAAATAGGCTCTCGGTTCATTTCCAGCACAGGAAAGAAGGAAATGGCTCTAGGGTTATGGGTAATTTTTGAGCATCCATATTTTGAGGGTTTTTTTTTTGGGCCTTATGCGGGCTATAAGGTGGGGGATGTGACATCTTGGGAAGTTGGAGTACTCATAGGCACTGCCAGCAGGACAGTCAAATGACTTATTTACAGAAACTTCAATTCACTTCCAGTATGACAAAATAAGACCAGAAGTCTAAATCTTGAGAATATTTATTCTGTGACAGAGCAGTAGCAGAGTCTTGGGATGATCTACCCGTGAATGTTTGCTTTGTCAGAGATACGAGCCGCTTGACGGCTCTAACTCTAGGAACTGCTCTGAGGTCGTGAGCCTGGGCTGACCCCTCGTTAGGATGAAGTCGTGTCCAAATGAGCAGGTCTAGCTCCCTTTTACTCTTCCTGTCAGGACAATTTTCCTGCCAGCAATGCAGAGAGGCTCCAGGACCTTAAATCGACTGTGGACCTGCTAACTAGCATCACCTTCTTCCGCATGAAGGTAGGAGTATTCATTTTTTGCACTTTCTTTTATCGTTTTTGTCCGGTCCTTGTAAAACATGAGTTGCACTTTGCGTTAACTAGTAATGTGGGCAGGTGATGCCAGCGTTCGCTTCGGAGAGCCAGTCACGTCTCCTCATCGATTGTGGTCATTTTACTTCTCGTCAAAACAACCTACTGAATTTTTTTAGTGGTTCCCGATGGAGGAGTGAATTAAGTGTAATTATCTTTATTGGAATCCGTTGGCTACAAGTTATTGTGGTGTTTTACATTGGCTTAATACAGACCCTTGTGTCAGTGCCTTAGTGACAAACATGTATAAAATAAAATATTGAAATGAAATACCAATCGCGATCAGTGCAGAGTGATTTAAAACTATATATCTCATGCATTTTATAAGATTATTCTTTTGTTTTACTTTGCTGTGCTTTTTATGAGCGTCTGTTCGAGCTGCATTGAAGGGCTGGTCTCGCACCCTCCTTGTCCAGCTGTATCCCTTTCGGCTAAAACAATTCAGGGTGTTTAATTCCATCCCATAATGGCCATCAACGTCTGTCACACTCATCACACACCATCCATGTAGCATAATCACTGGCCTTTTCCAGCTAACGCAGAGTCATACCCACCCCCCATTTGTATATATTGATCAACTTTATTAATCCCTGAGGTGATATTAAAGAGAATAAAGTTAGGCTTTGTTAATTTCAGAACCTTTTAACAAGTGCTGCCATTGATCTCTCATTACCTACCGCACTTGTTCACTTTATCACCATCATTATTAAGAATTTTTATTCGTTGTACAGTGTTGCCGAGCGTGAGCTGGGCAGGTTTCCAGTAGGGATGCATCCAAACCTGCTGGCAGACTGACACGCATGAGTAGGGGACGGAATCTCACAATGATCTAGCTTGAAACTCAGCCACTCTTTCAGACTAAGACCACACGTCTTTCAGTTCTCCTGGTTCAGTGGTCCAGGGAGTATCCTGGAGGAATCTGCTGTAGGGAATATGTGTGTATTGTATTATTGTATACACTTAATCATGCTGTCCTCTTTGGTGACATGGAAGACAGAAGGTCTGGTTACTCTGAGGCACGGAATCAGAAACTGTTGAAGTGCGATGTGTCCAATTTTAAAAGCTGCGGTAAAGCAGAGTGTGACCGTTCAGTATTAATTGGAGATTAATGGGGGGGATCGTCCACGCTGGTCCCCATTGAGTTAAACCAGCAGCGCTCTGTGATTCGAAAGCCTGGCGAATGAAGATTGATCATAGGCTCTGCAGCACTGGAGCAGAATCGTAAAACTGAGTTATGACGTATGTTTGTATGTGACGTCGCAGCTGGATCGATTTTGTTTTTGTTTTTTTTTTTTTTGTTGTTGTTGTTTTTTTAAATGCATTTTGGCTGTTCTCCAGAACTGTATCCTCATTCCTCCTCTTGTGAAATTGGAGAAGAAATGCTGTTTTGTGTCGGCACAACTTAGCCGGGTTTTAGCTGCAGCAGGCAGAGGCTGCATTTTGGGGGGGGGGGGGGTCTAGAAGTCTTAAAGGGGTAGCATCTTTGGGGTGGTTACATGGATTGGGTGGTCACCCAGTTACTTCACCTGTGCTTTACCAGCAGTCGTGGAAGAATTCTAAGTATCCTTTATTCTAAGATTACTGAGGATTGAAGGACATAGAAACAAATCTAAGAATAAAAAGGGAAGAGGTCCACAGTTCTATAAGGTGATGCCGGTTTCTCCTGCATTAAGGTTTTTCGTTTTGATACTTCATGTCCATTGCATGATATCACACACTCAACCAATCACATTAACACACAGTATATGGTGCTGTGGCCACTCAGGAAAGACCTTCCGGGTCTGGACCTGCCCGTATGTGATGGAGATTCACCGATGCAAATGGCCTTGTTAACTGGTACACAGAAGCTTCTGAGTGTTCAACCTCAGATTTCAAGTCCCAGTCAGTCCTCTTGATGACCCTTCAGACAGACTCTTTACACGATCAAGTGATTCGAACCCAGCAAACACTCCCTTACCCTGCATCCTAATTTATAAAGAATGAACTACAGCCTACTTGTAACAGATAAAAAGGGTAATGGTTTATCGCAGAGTGAAGTCAGCTCATCATGAGGAGTAATTACAAAGAATGGTTGATCTTTAAGAAGTCCTAAATGATAATTGACTTGTCTGACAGAAATTTAAGCTCCAAATGCAGCCGCCATTCCTCTGACTGCCCGGGGCTCCCAGAGTAAGCTTCAAGATGACCTTTAGGGTAAAGTGGACAGTGACCGGGTATGGTTACAACATCCCTCAGGTACAGGAGCTGCAGAACCCTCCCAGAGCCAGCATGGTGATGAAGGACTGCGTGCGGGCCTGCCTCGACTCCACGTACAAGTACATCTTTGACAACTGTCACGAACTCTACAATCAGCTGCTGGATCAGGTAAGACTGATGCGTTAATCAAAGGTCTCTGTCCAGGTAATCATCTTTCATGGGGCGTCAAGCGTGTTCATGGCGCGGGCTCAAAAGAGAGTTTCTGTGCTTATCGTTTTGGCTGTTTACTGGCCATCGTTTCAGTGCTGTTGTTGAAATGAGTCCATTAAATCACACTGTAGCTACTGCTTTGCTGTGTTCATTGATGTGCTTAAGACCCCCCGACACTCAGAGAAGCTGCTGTAAGAAAGAGGAGTTTGGCCTGAGGCGTTGAGCTGGCCAAATTGTGCCCTTTTGTTGAAAACAACAATTTCTCCATCAGTAAAGCCATGACACCCCAAAAGGTGGCAAAGAAAGAGCTGTGGACGTGATGCAGGGTGGGAGTGGTGTACGCCATTGATTGGCCGCGTGATGTGAAGGGCGTGCAGCCAGATCTCACTCACCGTGGGTTTAGAACTCCTGCTTCTAACATCAACCTCAGGATGAGGTGAAACCTTGTTTTTCTTTTTCTTTTTTTTTTTTTTTTTGTCTTGAATGAGGCAGGAGCCATGAGTGAAGCAGCAAGCTTAAGGAGCACATAGATGTTTAAAAAGTAACCCTGTTCTGGTTCAGGTGTGTTCATCCCGTGGTCCAATCCAAGTGATGAATTAAGAGCGTGGATTCTCATCCACGTGCTCCATCAACTGCATTTTCTTGTAGCATTTTAATATGTAACCTTTATTGTGACATTTGCTTGATTGCACCTCAAAAAACCCTTAAATCGTCCTTATTCCTTTAAGTGAATTGTGGGATGTTCTGACACATTTGAGGCTAATTTAGCTACAATGTGAATTTACCACGACTTCACTGATCTTCTGAGTGTGCTTTTCTCTGTGATTTTCCAAAATATGTTCTTTTATTAGTCCTGATTTTGCTGGTTGTGAGCTACTGTCCTCCTCACCGTCTTTCCTTTTTCGTTTTCAGTTTTCATCGTATTTTTCCTGCTTTTGTTATGTGCTTATTTGTTGTGTTTTGTTTTTTTTTTTTACTTAAGAGAAGATTTGCATCATAAACAGCAGAAAGCCTTCATCGCAGATCGTTTGTATCCCAGCCCTGGTGTAAAACAACGGTGACGGGAAACTTTCCAAATCCTTATCTGAGGCAAACACATTCTACTTACGCTGGTTGTCAAGAGACACCATTTTAAACTGAAAGCAGTGCATCTTCAAATTTTAAACTGTTTGTTTAATGCCGGCACCAAGCTTAAGTTCAGCCCACATCTCCTCTGTTTTGCTTGTATTTCAGTCTGATTTTTGGAATTGTGCTCCTTGCGCATTTTCTCGGAATTCCCTGGTTAACGAGTCCAGACGACGGAGAATCCTGACAGTGGACTAGTTGAGACAGTTGTCAATGTGCTCACTTCTCAAATATGAAATTCTCAGGTGAAATTCTGTGTTGTGCACAGATGTGTGTGTCATGTAGGGGCAAAGTTCCAAGTTTCCCCTGTTCTCAGCCGTCACTGGGGTCATACATCTTGGTGACTGCTGAGTTTCCCCTGTTCTCAGCCGTCACTGGGGTCATACATCTTGGTGACTGCTGAGTTTCCCCTGTTCTCAGCCGTCAC
>JAACJT020000007.1:6174933-6208726 GCA_009936485.2 Gymnarchus niloticus
CTTGCCGGGCCCCCGCACCCGGGGGGGGGGGGGGGGGGGGGGGGGGGGGGGGGGGGGGGGGGGGGGGGGGTGACATCTTCAGGGAGCTTGGCACGTGTGACCCCAATGAGACCCCCGGCTGCCCAGGCCAAGCAGCATCCCCCTCCCCCCCATTTTGTGCCCTGCTACTGTTGACCCTAGAGAAAGCCATAAAGGAAATAGACTGGTTAGAAGGCTCCGGCTACACCTGGAGTACCCAGTGGGGCTGCTGTAGCGAGAACAGAATTCTGGGTAAAATCCAGTAAAACTGCCAGTGAAATTTCACCACAGTCACCACTGCATGCGATTCTGATAATCTCTTAAAACCTGCTTGGTCTTGCCTCTGCTGTCCGGTCTGCTGTATTCACTGAGGATAACCCGGTCCCTGAAACAATCACATCAATTCCTAAAATAGCTGTGGGTCTAGCAACCTCATAAATGCTGGAATCCATACAAGACAAATTACAAAAGACTTCAGTGCCCTGAGCTTCACTAACGGACAAATCCAATTTGTAAAAAAATAATACAAAAATGCTACAACCTAGTGCATCACATTAGCATTACAGAATAAAACGTAAGATCCTGTATAAAAACTGGAATACTTTTAAAGCAAAATGCCAACACAAGTAAAAATACTTTACAGCTTGCCAGCCATTCTACAAAGGAAGCGATGTGGACCACTCTCGATCTTAAGCAGATTTGTCTTACCTGACCTTTAGAGATCAGTAAAGAACAATTTAACAGAGGAGTTCCATCATCTGTATGGAGGCTATACTTTTGAAAAAAGTACGCTTAATACTTCACGTTTCTAAAGGGGGCATTTTAAATTGTGTTTAAGTGTGCACTGGCATCCCATCCAAGGTGTACCCCAGATTTCTCCCCTGCGTTACCTGAGAACAACAGAACCCTCCATGATCCTGACCAGGATAAATTGTGGAAGCTGAATTGGATGCATCTAAACAAACATTTGCAACCAAAGTTATTCACAAATTCAAATAGGAAGACAAAGATAAATAGCCTATTAGCAATGACGTGGACGATTAACAAGTCATTTACAGTACGTGACAGGACTGTGGCTTGAGGGCTCACGTCATATAGGAAAAAAAAAATATGTACAGAGTAGTTTTTATTTAAAATCCAGTGACTGAAATACCCACACCCACTTCCCCATTAGCATTTGTTTTGCAAATGTCATCAGCTTAATAGCAGAAAGGTAATTTCTTTGGAAAATGTTTGTCAGACATGGAGCAATGTCGCGTCACGCTCATTACCGCACAGATGACTGTAGCCTGTCGCCTGCTGGTGAGGGGGCGACTTGACCCACAACCAATCCTGTACTCCTGGGACACTCACCCTATTCCTTTTGTTTCTATGGAACAATGCCCTAGAGCACGCGCGCACACACACACACACACACACACACACACACACACACACACACACACACACACACCAATCCATGGTCTTTCGTACTCCAGCAGAATGAGTCCTCTTCAGAGATGACTGATTGTCCCTGCACCAGCACACCTTTGAGAGACAAGCCTTCGCATGTGCCAACGTGACCCTCAGTAAAAGTCACCACTCCCTGCCCCACGGCTGCTGACCTCATGCTCCTAATCTACTTTTTTCTTGGAGGCTTCAGCGTGAGACATGCAACGGCTGTTTGGAGATCAAGGCCAACAGGGTAGCGTGTGTGGAAATTTCCAGATACACCCACAAGGAGACACTCACACGATGCCGTTTGCAGTCAATGCTCTACAATTCCAGGCAAGACAGGAACACGAGGAACGCGTTGATGTGTCCGGCGTTGTAATTTCCACCCAACACTTTGTGGATGTGCATGCTACCGAACAGCACTGTCAGCAAAACCCTATTTCAGTTTAAGAGATGCAGGTTAAGTTTAATAAAATGTCAAGTAGGAAGGTACTGAGCTGAAATGATAGGTTTTTAGAATTAGAACCCTCCCACAGACCCCCCCCCCCCCCCCATCAGATGTGATGAGTGATGAGACTAACCACATCATCCCTGAGAGGTCACACCACACGTTGAACGCCTCTCAGCATTGCCAACAATTCAATTCAAATTGATTTTTGTAGTGCCTTTCAACAAGGGGGGGGGGGGGGACGAAAAACTCTGGCGGTCCAGGGTCAGCTGGTCACCCACCCTCTTGGGCAGACCACCATCCTACAGAGCAGGAAAATACACAAGACCAGACCATTGCATATTCAAGGGGTAGTTCGATTGTCACAGAGAAACTTCTACACATGTAAGGTGACAACTGTGGAGGAGCCAGACAGCACATCAGTACATGAGAGCGAGCTGCGTTACAGGAAATGTTGCCATGCATCCAACATGCCTGCAAAAAAATTCAAAGCTGCAACCTTCGTCTCATTGAAGTTCAGGAGAGAAACTGCAAGAAGTGCTGACAGTGAGTGTTACATAAATGCAATTGGATCCCGAACAACTGAACACTTCATGGTTCTCAGTAAACACAGTCAGATACAGCAGATACTCAGCATTGTTATAGCATCTTTTCCCAGACATACTTGTAAGTTTTGGGGAAAAAAAAAAAAAAAAAAAAATCTAACTGAGGAATAAAGCCCCACCCAACTGAGGACTACTACAATCCATTCTGCACTAAATCAAGATCGTCCTGCTGATGAAAACCAGCAGGCAATTCAGCCCAGCCTTCTTCACTGGATGCCACGGAGGACCAGTTCTTATAAATGGAACCTTTCTTTACAGAAATGCAATAGAAAAATCCACACCATTCCCAGCTATGACTAGACAACAGCTGACAGAAGCAGAAGGTACTCCTTTGACCGGTCATCACCACCCTTGAGCGGTACACACGTTCATTTAGCGTATGTGTACAGAACGAATGCCAAAGCCAGAGATGGAGCCTGGACATCAAAAAAACTGAAGTCCTACATTCAAACATTTCCTGTGTTGAAACAGTGCATCTGCCATAATGATCAGACCATGGAGGATGAGGGGAATCAACCTCAAAACCACGAAATTCCTTTTTCTTCTGTAAATTTGCATCCCATTTGCCACCAGCTCTTCAGAGTAATGCTGTGAGAGCTAGCAGGAGAAGGCCCTTAACACCTCGCAAACTTGGCAACATTACGGTGATAATCCGCTGGATTGCTTCAGGCTAATCCGCTATGCTGGAAACCTTTGGATAGTGTGGGTAACAGCAGTTCTGTCAGGAATTGCTTCTGATACCATGGAGGCTTCAAAACAGAAGGAGGCTGTAAGCCAATTCCCAAAGCTAACTTAACTGGTCCCACTAAGTGACACCCGTGACTGACAGAACACAGTGAGACCTACCCCATTCGGGGTTTCAAAGACTCATCTCTAAAATAACGTCCATAGGAGTGACTGAGCCTCTTCACTCAGTAGGAATAATAGTGATACCAGCGCAAGTCTCCCTTCGGGCTGGGCAGACAGTATCTCCTGTGACTATCCTGCCACTATGTCATGGACACCGTAGTGCTTCAGTACACATACCATCATCATGCCATATTTCCGCTGTCCACAAGCCCCATGTCCGAGCTGCCTGCACATTCTCCTTGGGTTCGCCAATCATCTCAGCGCAAGACTTAACAGCTAATCAAGACGCGTGGGGTAACTGCGGAAGTTTGACTGGATACATGGTCCTGAAAAGCTGAGCACTTGACTCATGAGCAATCAGTTCTCAGTCACACCAGGGAGATGTTTGGATTTCTGTGATAGGGAGGGGGACCAGGCAGATCTGCTGACTTAACAAGCACGGGTACTCTTGGTTGTTGACCCTAATTTATGATCTATGGTAATAACAGCTGCTTAACATGTGAGCAGAATCTGCTTCAATTGTTTGTTTGGTTTGAACATCGAGAACAATGCATCAGCAGTACTACACACACTCCAGTTTCCAACAACACATAAGGATATCCTTCTTATCATTTTCCATCCATCCATCCTGTAACCACTTATCCTGGTGATGGAGCCTATCCCAGACAGCACATCAGCAAACCTTGGGCGCGCACACACACGCAGTATGTTCAAACCCTCAACACTGGAGGCTACCATGCCATGCCTACGCCATTTTGTCGTCTGAAATTCTCACTTTAAAAAGGACTGAAAATATAAACGCCTCTCTACTCATATTGTCCAGCGGAAAAGCTGTAGCATGCTACGGGAAAACGAAATTAAACATTATCAGTATACTGCAGGTGTTCGCTCACAAATCAGTTTAAATGCCGGAGTAACCAAGATTCCAGGCCAGTTAACCGACATGTCCCGCAATTTCGTCTCACTTCAAGAGACGGGGAGCGATGCAATTTCATACGCAAACGAAGCGGCGACAGAGCGGTCATTCGTTAGCTTTTCGGCAGAAGCAGAATTAAGTAATTCGTCTGTGAAAATGCAGCTGACTTACAGGGACACACGATTACTGGGCTTAGGAGAAAACCAAGCAGTCAATACGGTAATAAAACAGTCACCAAGTCAGACACGGCAAGGAGAGGGGGTTTGGGAAAACAGTAACGTGCTTTCAGTTCACCGCCACTAAAGGATTAGCGTGTACACTGGAACAGCAGTTTACACTTCGCAGGAGACTTTCCAGTTTCCCAACTGGCCTTGACCCACACGTCAACGACAGCACAGGCCAGGCTTCCACCAGCTATTAGGAGGAGGGATAAAGAACCCACTAACAGCCAGAACGTTGTCTATGCCATCATGGCCTGTACCTCCATGCCAACTCTACCAGTCATACCAAGTGTATACCTGGTTTTCATGGATGAGTGTAAGGTCATGAAACAACCGAACAAACAAAATGGTTTTTGGCATTCGTGTCATTATCCCTTAGTCACTTGGCTGTTTTTTTTTTTTTTTAAATATAGATTTAGTAATTAAGATTGTATCTTGACAGGCTCTCCCACACTGGTGTATTTCTAAGGTTTTCGGAGACTGGGCTCAAACCCCATCTTAACACAATTGATCTGATCAGTTGCACAAACAATGCAGAGAAAAATCAGTCATGCACCATACCTGTGTGGGAATGTTTGCATGGCAGTAGAACCTTGCAAATGCACAACCTTTGGTTGTAATCAGCAAGTCAGAACAAATGGTAGCCTCAGTTTTTATATGTACAAAACAGAGGACCACCCACAAAGGACAGATTCCAGAAGCACATCTAAGGCCTGGTGTGTCATGTGAAACAAGATTCATTAAAAAAAAAAAAATATATATATATATATATATATATATATATATTCTGTATGACACGTTTAAAAAATTTCACCCACTGTGAGCCACGTTACATCTGACCAAGCAGGATGTAGTATGTTCACAGCTTGTGAGATGCAGGACTTTAAAGTAACATGTCCTAATTGATTGATTGATTTTAATTGTAATGGAATAAATTGACTAATAAAAAAAGAACCATTTTCTGTGGGGGTTTGGTCAGACATAAACAAGTTTGGTGTCATTTCATAGACTTTTGCCAAGAGACAAATCTTAAAGGAGAGACCAACTCTTAGAAAGAGGAGACTGCAGGGTTAATTTGGTTTGCAGTGATGCTGGGAGATGAGAATAGCGCCCTCTACCTTTAGACGGCACAGGGCAGTGAAATCTACACACCACCAGCCGCAGGTAAAACCCCACCACTCAGCAATATGCATCAACAGCAAATCAGCTAAGACCGCTAAGCACCACCCTTCAGGCTGAAAAGGATGGCATTGACATTTACACCACCAAAGGGATCTGTTAATTGTGGAATGCCTCCTTTGACAGGGCATTAAGTATTCTCTGTTAAAAAGTCACTCGTTCAAAGTAAACAAACCCAGAAAAAAGGTCCCATAGAAATGCATTTACATTTGAGCCATGAATCCTATTAGCTGGATTTGCTTTTATAATTGGTTCATCCAGCAGTCCGGAATCACAAAGCCAACCTACCCACACTGTGCTCGCTAGACAGGGTGAATGTGAAAGCCAGCTTTCGTGGGAGCTTTTGAAGCCTGTCAGATGTCTCCAAGGACTCAATCCACAGCAGATATCAGGACCTGGTTGCACAGGCATTGCTAAGGAAAAGCCAGTTATGTTTGCAAAGAGGGGATTCATACTCGGGTGTCTGAGCTACACAATTTCATAACAGGATTAGCTGTGCATTTCCTGCATACTGTTCTCGTACACAAAGGAGAAAAAAATGTCGCTGTATAGGAAAAAATGCATTCAGCAAACAGATGGACCTCTTCTGATTGACAGGGAAGTCACCTGGGAAACATCCAGTGAAACTGCCTTTGTGGGCCGATGACATTCTCCTGGGTGATTCTGGCAAGGCCAAAGACCCCCCAACAACATGTGCACCTCAGAAGACCAAAGCATGTAGGGGGGGGGACAAACATTCCACACTACTCTCCATTATTAATCTTAAAATAGCCTTATAATATAAATTTGAGGTTTGGCAAGTAGAATCACACAGAATGACAATGGCCAATGAGCTCATTTCATGGCTATCCAGTTAAAAAAATAAAAGCAGAATTCCCTACTGCCACAGCTCCACCCATCCACCCAAAAGGGCTGTAAGTCCCCTCCCCATCTTTACTGTGTATGATGCAGTGTATCCTCTGGTTTCAGAGGTGGAACGACCATGTAAATACTAATCAGAGAGCCCTGCTGACAAAGGTCAAGCGATGCAAATTAGCATTCAAAATGCCTGCATGTGGAAGGCAAAGAGATTTGCAGCATGAAGTGGAGAACGCCTCACCCTTTCCAGTCAGAGCAATCGGGAAACCTGGGCATCCACGGCCTACCGTGACGATATTTAAACTCGTCTCCAAGGACACGCAGCAGGTGGCAAATTCTGTCTGTCCGCACAGCTAGGTGGTGGGAATTAAAGCTATAAAATGAGGAACTGATTTAAAAAACACAGAAAACTGTCTTTTCATAGAACTCAACAGGTCTAACGTGGATCTCAGTCGAGTTTATTCATAACAGAAATTCTAGAGAAATTTGCAAAAAAAAATAAAAAACCGAGCAGATGGCTTGAATATGTTGATAGTCTACCATGGCACTGGTCATTAGCCTTATATTGTATTGATCGGCATTTTAGTCCAATGAGCAGCAGGATTTTCATTGTACTATGTACACACAACGAAACTTTGATACTCTAAGGGTCCAGGCTCATGAACTATTCGAGGGTCAGGTGATACAGACACCATGTAGCAACTTAATGTAACTTGAGCACCTTGTATAAACGGCTAAACTGTCATCGCTCAACATAATCTTCTGATGTTATGTAAAAAGGACCTCATCCACCAACACTGCTCCCGCACACAATGTAATGGGATAATGCAATGCCTACAATGTAGTAACAATTAATGTAATTGTACCTGCTGAACTTCATACACATAAATATGCACTCGGGCACTAGATCTAGGCATGTGTGAGATGTACATCTGCCCAGGGATATTCGGGACAGCTCCCCACCACGGTCACTTAATCTGTCATCACTTGTGGTTTTTTGGGAAGGGGGGGGTCATTTTGGCAGGGCACCCAGTAAGTTAAAATCACCACAGCATGCATTCACGGGCGTCTTCACGTAAGAGACCCCTAGGTAGACAGTGGCTTTGATTCTGCTTGTTCATTCCAGGGCATCAAAGGAGTGCAACGCCTTTACCATCTCTTGAAGTGTAGAAAAACTTCAGGTACAAAACGGAAACAAAAGGAACAGGATTTTCAGGATCACCCTGATTTTAAAAGCTGTGAGAAGACAGGCCAGCGGAGATAATTCCACCAATGAAAAAGGCACTGAGTGCTGGCCGTTTTGCCCCAACGGCGTTTCACCTGCTAAGGCCTCAAGTTCCAAGTAAAGCCAAGCCAAGATGCAGCCAGGTGAAGCTGACCACGTCCCCCCCAGCTCCAAAAGGAAGGGAGCATGTGCCACAGCAGCAATCCAGCACCACTGGGCATACGGTACGCTGGCCCGTCACTCACATGGCATCGGTCGTGGTGCTGCCTCTCACGATCTGGGTTTCCAGTAACGGACTCCTACTGTTGCACATGCCCAGTACTGTCAGTGCTTAACGATGATTAATGACTTCACCGCACCCGCAGACCCCCCCCCCTTCAGGCTCACAGAGGGGCCAGCGCCACGCTGATAACTGGCAAAATGCACATTCGAATTCCTCATGCCATCTTTGGTTCATATTGAGCAAAGCAACCTTTGAATTTGCAGGACTGGAGCGGCGTCACGTCTCTCCTACAGATACTCTCTAGAGGAGAGGTTCCCTCCCACTAACCGAACAACTGCAGCGATCAGGGACAGTTGCTCGGGGTTAAAGAGCCTATAATGAGCTACTCAAAAGAATACATTTAATAAAAACATCCTGATTTGGCTCCACATACCACATCTAATGCGGTGCTAATTAAACTGAAGAGTTTGTATTTAAATGATAATTAACTCCTGGAGATGCAGCACAATGGTATCATGAATGTTTGATCCGGTTGACGCAGGGGGGCCGTGTTGTGCCTCTCTAAGGCTCCCTCCTACAGACCCCCCTTCCTCTTTCCCCGTGTGGCACGGAACCTGCCGCCGTCACAAACAGCACCACTCGAACCTGCTTTGCCAGCAACCGTGTTTCCGTAACGCAGGCCCGTTCGGACTGCTTGCAGCATTCTGTCCGACAGATCAGGTTCCCACAACAGGAGTTTATTTTAGCATCAGTAATAGGCCCAGGTGGTAAATAGGTTAGACAAAAAAAAAGCTTTTTGGCTCAGTGGTCAGCACCGCTGCCTCACACCTCCAGCGTCGGGGGTTCAAATCCCACCGGCGCTCTGTGTGCGGAGTTTGCCTGTTCTTCGGTTTCCTCTGGGTACTCTGGCTTCCTTCCTCTCCCAGTCTGAAGACACGTCATGGAGCCAGGCTGAGCAGAAGGCTGCCAGCCGCCGTATATTGACAAATGGGAAGAGCAGCACATGAAGAATGCACACTGCAGTGGTAAACACTGTCCTCCAGGCCTTCTCGACTTTGCTGGATCTCAGACGTCCGCATTGCCCTCTGCCGAAAGCTCCTCCAGACAGAATAACCACCCCCTGATTTATATCTCAGTTGCACTTCCACTGCTGCAGACTGCACGAGTGGAGCCGCGGTGCTTTGCTTATGATGAACAGGAAGGCTGTTTGTGACTTAGCTAAGACCAAGTGAAAATGAAGTACCAGGTATTTCCCTAAAAAAAAGGGCAATAAGGGCTTGTCAGATAAAAATGAAACAAGAAGGGCTCTCCTTGAACTTGAGTAAGTAAAATGAAGTGGAATTTAGAACCAAGAAGTCAAAACCGATTATTAGCTTTAAAATGTGTCCCAGCATATGAAAGAAGAGGTTTTTTATGCTTTTCTTTCACTCAAGGGCTTTGGACACTACGAAGAGGGCAAAAACCATTTCTGGTGGTGAAGAATGAACACGAGGGCTGATGTTCATCAGCCAGTCTGATACGCCAAGCTTCCTCCCACTACCAGTCCCTTCCAGGAGGCCGCAGGGCTGTTTGTCGCACGTCCGTCTGGATTCTGAGACATCTTTTTGTTTAACTTAAAGCAAGAACCTGGGCACTTCACCGCAGGAAAGGACTTCTGAAGCATAATTACCCACCAGGACATGACCAGTCAGAACATAAACGAGAGCACAGGACCGACAAGCAAACGTCTGACAGTAATTAGACGAACATTCGCTCCCCTTTGGAGGTCAGGATTCCAGTCAGGTAAAACCTGGACGTAAATTTAAACACAATGAACAGAGCGGCCATTTTTATTACAATCAGTTAGACCCTTATGACAGTAGTCAAGCCCCTATCGAAACAAGACGAGGGACACCGGGGCTGCAATAGCAAGCAAGTAAGGAGGTGGCAGCGATATATACTGTAGAAGGTGAACAAACAAACCAAGCTTAACATAAGCAAAGCCGCTCCCATTGGATTAACAACATCATAAATTTTGGTCAGGTCTGAGCTGAAGTTTCGTCTTATTCTGTCCTCTTCTCCACCAAGAAGAAATTACCATAGACCTCCTGAGCCACAAATTCTCAGCTTCGGGTACATTAGCCCTGAAGCACAGAAGTCATTTCCAGCAGAACCTTTCAAGACTCCACAAGCATTAGAGTAGGCAGGGGATGGGGTAACAGCTCTCTCTAACATATCGACCACCCTCCCTGCTCGGAGCGGGGATCGAAGGCCCCTGCTTGCTTGTAGATTACACCACCCCCATATATGAATTCACAGAACGAATAACCACCTTTCAGACATTATCAGCAAACAAACCCAATGTTAGTAGACACTTCAAAACTATGGAAATTTAAAATTACTCTCAGCAAGAATAAAAACTGAAAAAGATATTTCAGGCTTTTTTTTTTTAACTGATGGCCAAACAGGAATGAAATGATTGTGTAAAACTGACACAGAAGCCCACCCATCTTCCAGAAGAGGGTCACTGTAATGCTGGAGGCCACCCAAAGCAGGAGGGCACCCTGGGCATAATGCCAGGATAACACGGGGCAGCCAAAGAGATAACATTTGGAATAAAAACAACATGGTTTAGAACCACAGCCTTGAGTCGGGGTTCAACACCTGCTCAGAACAGGTGATGCTATCAGCAGTGTGTCTGATGAGATTGAACGTCACCGAAGGCTTCAGGGAGGGACTGGAAATGTGCAACCAATCACCTGGTAGCAGGTGTAGAGGGGATGAAATCCCAAGGTAAAGTGAGGTTCTCATAAACCAACCACAGGGCAAAAAGCATGGGACAAATCTCACCTCACTTAAGTAAAAACATAAAACCCACAACCAATTTCACTGACATCCGTAAGGTAAGTAAAGTCAAACCCCTACACCCTCCTCAGACACAGGAAACTCAGAAGGACATAAATAAAAATGAATACTGACCTCTCTAAATGTATCATTTTCCAGTCATTAAGCTCTAATCAGGAGAGCTCTTCATCACATTTCTCTCTTATTCAGCACACAGCAAACACTCTACCCTGATATACCACTGACAGGTAAGCTACCAGGACCCCTACAGGCACCAAACTCACCACATCGTTCCCAAAAGCAACACCCTCGCCTGGCAGCACGACAAGCCAGGGTCCCAGGTGATTAGAACCGAGACACGGTGGAGAGAAAAAAAAACTCCCATTAAACAGCACTGCAAGCACCACAGTCAGATTTAATATAACAAGCAGACCAAGGAAGATTCACAAAATTACACAGACTGACGTGAAAGGAGATGTTTCTTAATCACACAGATCAAATGTATTCGATGCAAGAGTACACACACGCACGTACAGTTCACACAAGTATGGGACTTTCACCCTTATGTGCAAACGTAGACCTCTCTGTTCAAGGATGCTGCCTTTATACAAGTCTGCATATTCAGACCTGCCAGCACTTTAAAATCCACACATGTGCCGTTTCATCACACCTGACACCTGATCTTTGCCTGCACCAATACACACATGACATGATTTCTTTCAGTGTGAGCGTCACATCACTCGTTTCCTACTATGTGCATACACACTCAGCTGCTCTGGCTAGAGACCCTAACTGCTGTTTTAATCGATGCTGATTGTTTGATACCCTTCTTGGTAAAAATTGCCCTGCCTTTTGGAGGGTAGAGATCATTATGGGACCTGTAATGCTGTACAACCAAAATGGCAACACACAAACAGCTATGACCCTTGGCAATAACTGCATCAAGTTTTTCCAAGCACAAAGTGTATATTTTTAAAGCCTACCTAGCAGGGCGTTGCTGTGTGTTACCTGTGTGCTGTAGCTACTCATGAGCATTTCCGGGTCTCCAGGTATCGTCAGTGTTTTGCTGAATATCATGCAGCATGCATGCTTGGATCTTTCAGAACAAACCAACGTGAACACTCCTAATTGCACTTTCAGCGGGGAACCCCGAGCTTAACAGCAAGGCGGCGTTTAACCCTGCACCCAGTGGCCATTTCTAATTATGGGCATGGCTCTAGTCTGGATGAAAGGCCATGCATGCTGCGTTCAGCTGCAGCCTGCCATTAGTCTCTGCATGATAAAATACAGCATCACTCTGGGGATCCTCCTATCCCGCTCCTGCTAGTTATACTTTTCGTGGGCAATAAATGTCTTGGTTAGATAGTAATTATTCCATTTCTGGGAGAAAAATTAATTTGAGTTTTCATGATACATCATTTGAGAAAATGTACTGGCACACGTGAAATGGGCTTGGCTAGGGGTGCCACATTTCCTGTAAATGAATTCACGTGAACGCAAACAAAATGTGCGTAAAGTCCCCCTATTCGTTAATGATTATTGAGGGGTCTTCATGATGAAAACCAAACAGCATAGAACAGAAATCACAATGTCTGTGGCACATGAAATAGATCATTATTTTTGTTCATTCAATTCATACATGCATATTTATAGTGAAATTTTGTGCTGGAAAGTTGTTTTTTTTTTTCCCCACAGAATAACTGCAATGATGTTTTTTAAAGCAGGCAAACACTGAACTGATTCAAACACTTCTTGCCATCAGCCAGTTAGCAATGCTGAAGACCTCCATCACATCGAAAACAAGCCATGGCTGCTCAGAAAATGCGTAAATATTTGCCTGTAGTCTGTGAACCATCTGTTTAAGTGGGGATCCTCAGCTGTTTATAAAATATTAATTAACTAAAGCTGATTAAGAGTCTGGCATCTAAAACAAAGATGAATTTGGATTTGTCCAGGGGGATATCAAGTGGGCTTAACTAATTCTATATAGTTAACTTGAATTCTGGTTGGAGAAATTTGAGGAATTGGCAAATCCTGAAGTTGGGCTTTCAGTTTTCTCCAATCAGAATCCAGGTTAACTATATAACATTTGTTAAGCCCGCTTGATGAAATACCCCCCAGCACTGTGCAAAACAAATACTGACATCACTCTGAGATCCAGTCATAAATTGACTAGGTAAGCAAGTGCCAGTGATCCATTACATTCCTTAGATGGCCCGATGGTGGCAGTCTTAAACAAAGAGCAGGCATGCCAGAGAGACCTGAAAAGGAACTCTAGATCGATTCTTGGAGGTCCGTGGCCAAAAAATTGCAGAACCCATCTCTGCCAGACCTTCTAAATATGTTGTGGAAGAAAAGAACGAACAAGAAAAGGAGAGTCTGACTCATGTCAGCAGCATTGTGGGCCCATTGGAGACCATTTTATTTTTTGTATTAAGCATGTATTTATGGGTCCATCAGACTGTACAAGGAGAAAAGACCTCAAGGAGCAAAATGTGAGGCAGCACACAAAGGCCTAGTGTCCCTGCAGGTCCCATGTTTTGTGGAGAAGAGCGTGGCACCCTGAAAAACAACAGTGCTCACTCAGTCGGAGCGGATACAACTTCCACCATAGGCCAAGATGGCAGCATCGTGTTGCCTTATGATCCAGCAAGATGATCTATCACCTGAAACCCCTGCCATCTCTGTCTCCATTCCTTTTTCCGGGGTGCTGGTAATTGACAACACACCCGGCCAATAAACATCCAAAGATATGCACCCCTTCCTCTTACTGCTGCCTGGATCTTATGGCACAACCAATCACTGACATCGACACAAAGCAAAGGGTGTTCTGTTCTAAGTATGAATGTCGTGGCTGCTTTCATGACCATATCCACGTTTCATTTTAAAATGAATAATGATAGGAAAAATCTATTCCTAAAACATGAGTAATTCAACACAATCTCAACATACAGAAATACCAGTCAACTGGAAAGTTAACAACAAATGTTGTTTTTATATCATCCTGCTAACAGGGTCTGTATTTGTTTCAGTGAAGTGGTGTCAATACATATGGTGGCAAAGCCCGTTCCCAATCAACAACATGTAAACAACAGACTGTCTGAAGGAAGCTGATGGCCGACGACCAGCTTGTAGACAGTGCTGGCCAACATCCTGACGGAGATCCATGGTGACCAACACAACATCGCAAAGCATGGTAATTATAATTTCCGGGACAGAGAGAGAAGGAGAGAGACTCCAGCTTCATCTTTCAAGGTAACATAATTTAAATGATAAAAATTACAGTGTAAGAACCGTTGAGTGCTTGCGGGCAAGTGGGGAGGAATCGGCCCCATTTTCATGTCCACCTAAAAAAAAATGAACAATGTAATAGGTGACTTTGGGTATGTAAAATATGAAGAAACAAGCACATTCAGACGTGCCGAGGGACACATTGCAAAGCTGTATTTTCAGCCATCCTTTCTAGATTGGACTGCTGCCCACAGCTTCTGTCTCAGACTCAAGAGAAAAAATACCCTGCAACAATCGAGAAAAGAGAAAATAGTGAATCCATCTGAAGGAGGAAGAAGACAGAGATTCAAGCCAGAAATGATCGATATTTACCACACGCAAGAAACTAGGGTTTAAAGTAACAAAGTCTTCCAAGGCAGTCAATATTCCAAACCACCTCCTCCGTGACGTGGATAATGAATGAAGGAATGCGTCAAGTGTTGATGCGTTGAAAACTTGGGTCTGATAAGGGATGAATGCTCCAGGTTCATATAACAGCCGTCTCCACCTTGCAATGCTCAGTTCCTTCCAATCCTGGTCAGAATCCAGAACATGTATCTCTAACTCGTAAGAATATTTTGGATTCTTGCCCTGTATGTTCAATTCACAATCCTCAGAGGAACATATCTGTGTTCCCTCTGCTGATCGGTACTAAATAAAACATTTAGGTAAATATGTTCCAGGTAAGAAGGTTTCACTAACTAAATCATCTTTAATATGCAGCTGTCACTTATAGGATCAAGATCGATAGGACTCATTGGGAGCCAAATACAGATTCTTTGTGAATCACTACTAAAAGAATATGCATCAGTTTTTATTGCTGAGAAATTCAGCTGTTCATTTCAAAAAGTGTCCTTGAGAGATCTCGCAGAGTGAATTAAGTAGACCGCTTCATCATCATTCAGGCTTTTCCGTATCCATGGCATCCAGATAATGGGAAGAGACACTGGCAAAGATTCTGCTGATCCGATTCACTGCAGAAAAACTTTCAGTTAGTGATCAATGTAGTTGAACAGTTTGAATACACAATTTACTTTGCAATCGTTGTTTGTTACCACCAAAAGGACGCCCATCCCCCGTCTTCGTACCCATTAGATAATATTTATTTGGTCCTGAAGGACTTCTAACCTCACTTCACAAGCCACAAAGCTGGAGTGACATTTAAAGCAACAGAGAAAGGTTTCATTTGTTAGTTTAATTGAATAAACTATATTCATGGCCCTTGCTAACCATAGTGAACTGAGTTTAGATAGTCACCTTTGTGTGTTTTTATATGTAACCATGTTCATAAACCTTTTTCTGCTATTTTACTTTTCAGCATAGACATATTCACGCACCAACCAATACATAAACTCTTAATTAGAGAAGGTTTTAAATAGCTACTCTTTATTAAGAGAGAACACACAATGGCAGTTTATTTTCTTCATATGATAAATGAGGCTCTATCAATTGCCAAACTGTTTATGAAATCACACATTTTCCTCATTTCTTTTTTTGCCTTTTTCAACAGGAAATCACATTATACTGCACGTGTTTCCTGTTAATTAGGCGGATTGCATATTTTTGAAGGTTTGCTGTGTTCGGAATCCCTAGCTAGCGTAACATGTGTAAAGTCTGGTACCTGCAGTGTTTTTACAATCCGGCCATTTGGAAACAGATTCCCCCACAAATAAGGACAGCTTGACAGAGTCAGAAACTTAAATTATTACTGGAGCTGACAAGAACAAGCTGTTCAGCTTTGTAATTGCTACTACTGTCGGGAGTGCAAATTCAATAGTCACGCACAAGAACTTTTGCAAAAGCATGTATTTGCCTTGTTCTGACCTAAGCAAATACAACTTATATATTCCTTGCTATAATTAGACACAGAGTTTATAAATTTACATCTTCACAGAAGAGTTTAATTAGAATATTACACAGTGATTGTAATGTGAACAAACAAGACATGTCTCAGCTGAATATAAAAAATTAAAAATGTGTGCAGCAGGGGGGTTATGTCTGAGAAAAATATTCATGAATTAACATGCCTCAATTGAATTACAATGATTGATATGTGGTATTCACAAGGAAGGGCTGCAGAGTTTATGTCAAAACAGGGACTCAAGGAAAAAACCATTTGCTGGTTAACACAGAGCCTCACGGCATCCCAAGGAGTCAGACATCAGGTCAAAAACAAAATCAAAACAGATGAGAGTCATGCATTTAAAGACAGAGAGAAGGATGGTGCATTGAGCATTTACAGTTAAGTCAGATGAATTTTGAAAGCAGATACCATAAAATATTGTGTCCTGTGCTGTCTGGGATAGACTCAAGGCTCCCTGCAGCCCTGCATAGGATAAACGGGTTTGAAAATGGATGGATGGAGGGATACTATGAAATCATTTTATCTATTATATACTGTCTACTCACAGTCAAAGTAAATTACAATATGGTAAGCAGATTGCTCCAGTTATTTTACCCATTCATCAACAAACGAGCACCTGGTTTAATACTCACACCAGTTAACAAACAATTTAATTATCGAAAACTCATAGCAGGAAATAATAAATACGCCAGCATAAGGATACTTTAAATCGCTCTTCCATTACTAGTACAATTGACAGCATTAGGACCAGTCAGTTAGGGGTCATGTTTAGAGGGTCATGGTGGCTCAGTGGTTAGCCACTCCTACCTCCAGAGTTTGGGTTTGAATCCCACCTCCACACTGTGTGTGTGGTGTTTCATATTCTCCTTGTGCTCTGCAGGTTTCCTCCCACAGCTCAAAGACAGGTGTTCTAGGCTAATTGGCTTCAGTAAGTTGCCCATGGCATATATAGTCTCCAGCAACAGGTGGTGTGGGGCCCCTTCCTCTTCATATCAGCTTGCAAACATACCCCACACTAAGGTGGAACCTAACTCTTGGAAAAAGAAGTTTCCAAGAGAAGAAGATGGGGTGAGTTTGGTATCTGTACTTGTGACCAGAAGGTGAGTGAACTATTGTTGGACCCTTGAACGAGGCCTATCTCTAGAGGTGAAGCTCACTCTCATCTGTGTGTGTCCTCATGAAAAGCATGGTGGGATATGCAAAGAACACTTTCCAACATACCATGTGAAATGGTACAGATGGCAAATAATGATTTCATTCAGTTTGATTTAACCAGATTCAAATAAGCAGGGAAAGCTCATTTGACCACACTACAATGTTTTCACAGAGTCCAAATTCAGATATTGTCTGAAAAATGATAGGAGTCTCTCAGGATGTCAGGATGCAGTGATGTCTGAAAATCCCTGTCACTACAGTGTGCCTGGCCTGATCGCACCCTGCTTATTGAACATTTTTATGAACAATAAAAAGCACAATCCAGATAATGGCCTTTTTGCTGGAGTGTTTTACACCCATGGAAAGTAAGAGAAAGGCTACAATCACTCTGCACTTTAATTCATAACTAAGCATTTTGTCTCCATATTCTGAACTAAATGATGGTGTGCACAAGTCCACAAGGGAACACAACTGGTTATTCCTATATTTATTCTGCTTGAAATCCACTGTACGGCTTCAAGAAATGCCTGCAATATTCAGTAACTCAGTTTGTCCAGCTTAAATTGCATTAATCTGAATACACCCATCACCCACATGCCTTTAGATTACTTTTTGTTTCAGAAATCAATAGATACGTAGCCCCCCCCCCCCCCCCAAAAAAAAAGCATCTGTTAGTTTCTATCTATCCATCTTCCAAAACCACTCATCCAGAATCATGGCGCAGCTGAAGCCAAAGCCAGGAAGCACAAAACACGAGGCAGCGGACACCCTGAACAGGACACCAGTTCAGTCCATTACAGGACACAAACTAACTGAGTCCACAAACCTGAAGGTCTGAGATTGCAGCTCTGCACCTGAGCCAACATGCTGCCCTGATAATTTCTGAAAACCTGAAGTCAAGCCACCTCTGAGCAGGATTCACTCTTCTCAAGACATTTATATTCCCTTAAAATGGAAAGAAACACAAACAGCTAAAGATCAGACCAAACCATTCAATTCAGAGAGATGTTCTACGGTCAGAAGACAGCACCATCTGATGCGACGAAAAAAGGACACAGCATATATTTTTAAGAAACCTGTTAAAAGGTCATTTTAATATACTCATTTAGTTTTAGCTTTAACCTGTAGGCAACACATCACCCAGACAACTGTACAATAATTTTAAACTAAATATTTCAATGGAGGCTCAATGAAAATCACAGCCTAGGCCAATGTAACCACCAGCATGTCATTTGCTGCCAGATCAAAAAAAAAGTAACGTACAAATATCTCGGGGAAAACAGAGAGATTTCATGCCACTTAGGACAATCGGGCCGAATCAGTGTGGCAACTGAACCTAAGCCATACTGTAGCAGCTGAATAGCCCTTAAACAGAAGACAACCTTTCAAACGGGAAATTACAGACAATTTGCAAGTGCGTGAAAGCCACGCAGTGAAGGGACTCTTCTTCTCCAAGGGACTGTGTCCAGGTGTTACATTTACTCATTACTGTCAGAGCCTGAGAAACTACCCAGCAACCCATTCTGCTACCTTTCCCCACAGTCAACATCATGAACATTCCATTACTCAACAAGGCAACGCTCAAGTCCTGTAGAACAATCACGCAGTATGAGCTTCCGTTTAGTGATGCTGTAATAAATCAGATTTAAAGGGGGAGAACAGTCTTTTTTATATTACACTAGCATAAGTAATAATCCCTTTCCTCAACTCCCTCCTGAAATAAACTCCCTTATTTTGCAATGCAAATGAGGCTACTTAGATTCCTGGACGAAATTATCCACTGTGATAACTAATGACCGGTTTTTACAAAGTAGATCTTGAAAACTGCCTGTTACGATTACTGTGCCAAAGAAATAACTGCATGGCTTCAGCAAAAAATAAAATAAAATAAAATAAAATAAAATTCTTGGCAATTATTTTTGCGTATTAAAACTAGCAAGCCATTTTATGCAGCATTTCCACGTTACCATAAGATTCTTAATAGTATTTCGGCTATAAACAAATTACCAAAATCATTTTTGACTTTCTTGAGAATCATTTCTACTTTTTCAGTTTTCATTACAGAAATCTGAAATCCTAAATTTGCCGTTGTTCGCACAAAATCATTGTGATCATATTCGTGTGACTAAACAGCATTACAATAGACTATAAAGCTAGCAGCTATAGTTTGCACACTACAGAGGACAAATTGCCTTAAATCTGTTTTGGAGGCTAAAGCGAGACGGAAACAATTCAATCAATCAGATGACAGATCCGACATGCGTTTTCATAACAGATTATATCAAACGCCTGCGATCATTAAGGCAAAATTCATTCGGATTCACAGCCTTTATTTTATCCTTCGACTTCCCATTTCAATTAAACTTGTTGTTTTAAGTCTGATATAATATAATATAATATAATATAATATAATATAATACAGAGCCCCTCAGGAGCGCCGGCATGAAGACGTCCACCTTATACTCTAATATTAACAAACAGGCTGGCAAAGTACAGGCAATACCTTATCATTTCATTTAAGAATTTTAAAAGAATCACTCATTTCTCTATTAAAATGTAGTGACAAATGTAGGAAAAAAAAAAAAAAATCTAAATCCCGGCCGTGTCTATCAAGCACTTAAAATCAGAGTGCTCTGTGTTATAAGGCTTTAACTTTTAAATATAAATCACGCCCTACTGTACAATTTCTTCAGAAGCAAAATCCCCTTGCATGCTGTCTAGTCTAGTGTAGGTCCCCTCCTCCATATACTTTCTCAGTTTTATTTTAAGACATTTACCATCAATTTGGAGATCATTTTTACAAGAGAATATTTTACATTAAAAAAAAAAAAAAAAAAACCTTATCAAGCCCCGGTCAACTATTTTCTATGTATATGTTTTTCGCAGAGTTTTTAAAAGATTCCTGTCAGATCACCACACTGCTTTGTATAATTGTGGCTTTGAAGAGTCTCCATTAAGCCATATATTTCAGCAGTAGCTAACTGTATTTTGCATTAAGTCACTTGCGAGCTTAAAACACGTCGTTGAGAATCAGTCATTTTATATCTCGCACCTAACACTGATCTATTCTCCCTGGACTTATTCATAAATAACATTTTAACTCGCTTACCCAGCACCCACTACGTTCGTCACAGGAAGTCGTAATTTTCAGCTTCCGGTTCAAAGGTCACGTCTCTATTCGGAACCGTGAGACTATAGCGCCATCTAAGGTGAGTAAACGTACACGTCACGTTTAATATGTTCAAAAGTAGCTGCTATTAATCGTTCTGTCTGGTAATCGGAACTGCTCGCACGCATTCTTGCTCGTTGAACTCACGAATGAATTCTTTAAAGTTTCCAGTATCCACACGTTCTGTTTTACAACACATGAAACAACGAAATTAAGAAAAATCGTCTGAGTTACTCCTGGAATAATCAGACATACCAACCCCTGCGCGTGAATGACGCATCAAAGGGTAACTTCTTAAAGCTAAATCCATAGTACGGCTAAAACAGCACATGACAGCAAAATAATAATACTGAAAACCCGTTGTTTTATTTGCATTTTATTTGATTTAGTTACAGGAATAAACATCCAGGTGTGCTGAAGGCATTTCTGTTGATTCTGTGCTCACTTTACTGAGACCAAAGGGACATGAAGCAGGTGTTTAGTTTGCTGGCCGATACTAGCCGACCCTACTGAGTTATATCAGCACCTGCTCTGTGCCTGTTATTAATAATAAAAACAAATTCACACTGCGTATATAGGCATACCTTAAGTATTCACTAAAAAAACTAGTGTAAAATATGCCGGCGCCCTACAGCAATGACTTTAATTCCAGGAATCTGCACTTGTCAACAGACTTTATGCTGGCAAGATAAATACCAAATGCTGGAAACCATTGTTTAGGTAACTCAATTCCCCAGTCCTAATGGCATCCTACAATAGTTTCAGGAACAATTATAAAATGCATCTTCTGAATAAGGAACACAGTTTACATATATTTGACAAACGTGTGTTTAGGCAGTGATACAGTGTAAGAAACAAAACCTTTCAGACCTCTCAATGTTTAAAAAAAAAAAAACATGTAACCTCTGCCATACAGATGTACTCAGAGCATCAGTAATTTAAATGCATTGGCACCGTGCTATTAACCTCCAGCGGTATTTCGAGCTGCTTTAAGGTGTACTCTTGTTCAACCAGCAGAGGGCAACAACGAGTCACGCATGGGTTCCCTGTCACAATCGAGAAAACTACAGTCATGGGCAAAAGTTTTGGCAGTGACAAATTTTATGTTTCGCAAACTTTGCTGCTTCAGGATTTTGTTTTTTTTAATATATGTTTCTATGGTATACTGAAGAACGACTAAATATTTCACAAGTTTCACAGGTTTTTATTGGCAAATACATCAAATTTATGCAAAAAGTCAGTATTTACAGCGTTGAACCTTCTTCATGACTTCTGCATTTCGCTCTGGCATGCTGGATATTAGCTTCTGGGCCAAATCCTGACTGATGGCGATCCATTCTTGCCTTGTTAGTGCTGAGACTTGATCACAATTTGTGGGCTTCTGCTTGTCCACCCGCTTTTTGAGGATTGACCACAGGTTCTCAATGGGATTAAGATCTAGGACCACTTCATTATCACTTTTGCCTTGTGACACGGTGCTCCATCATGCTGGAAAATACACAGATCATCACCAAATTGCGCCTGGATCGTTAGGAAAAGTTCTTCTTAGAGGACATTTCGATACCATTCTTTACTCACGGCAGTGTTTTTAGGCAGAATTGTGAGCGAGCCCACTCCCTAGGATGAGAAGCAACCCCACACGTGGATGGTCTCAGGATGCTTCACTGTTGGCACGACACAGGACTCATGGTAGCATTCACCTTTTCTTCTCCAGACAATCAATTTTCCAGATGTCCTAAACAGTCGGAAGGGGGCTTCATCAGAGAAAATTACTTTGCTCCAGTCTTCTGCTGTCCAATTCTTGTATTTTCTGCAGAATTTCAGTCTGTCCTTGATGTATTTCTTGGAGAGAAACTGCCCTTCTCGACACCAGGCCGTTGTCCAAAAGTCTTCGCCTCACCATGCATGCAGATGCACTCACACTCATCTGTTACAAATATTGAGCAAGCTCTGCACTGGTGGTGACACGATTCTATAGCTGACTCCTCAGGAGGACATGGTCATGGTTGCTGGAAACTCTTGAACTTATCTTTTTGTGGTAAAGAACTTTCTATGCTAATGAGGCTCTTTGTAATTAATTAATATGCATCTGATCACTCCGCACAATAATCTAGAATCAATGTGAATGGCCACCACAAAAACTGAAGCAGCAAAGTTTGCGAAACAAAATTTGTGTCACGGCCCACACACACTTCTGGCCATGACTGAACAGTGTATCTTTATTGTACATTTCAGATTACTCGCGTCTGTACTTTTAAAGGATATTGCAATGCTTCCGGTGTGTAATCATAAAATGACATAGCATCTTAAGACTATAAAACCAGGAAAAAAAAAAGTTAACTTTAAATATAAGAAATGGATCACTATATGAACCCTCTAGTCAAAATAATTAACAAACGGCTCTTAAAGGTACATGTCACCTACAAGTTGCTGATCACCTTTTCTATACCCCATCAAACAGCACTAACGTCATTTTTCTAAACCAGTTTCTGTGTTTAATTTCCCAACATATAGTGATACCCGGTACTTGAAAATTTTCAATATAATCACTGGGGTGAAATGCTACTCGTTACTACTTCATCTAGCCAACAATTCATTGAAAACCAAGAATTTGGATGCAGTTTTAACACATACAAATCAATTTACATGTAAAAAAAAAAAAAAAAAAAAAGTATACATAACAGGCAGACATTAAGGGGAATGCGTGACGAGTATTGATATTTATGTTGAAATTACTGCCAATTTCCTTTGGGTACTTAATTAGGCTACCAAACATAATGCACTTAATGTAACTGGTGGAAGGTGGAAATCCCACATTTTGCCTTCCAAGCCAAGAACTCTGAATGCCTTCAGTTGGTAAACAGAGAACATGCCGGAGCGCTGTGGAGACCCAGATGTACTGCTCGTTACCAACGGAGTCCCCCCCTGCATGACATGCTCACATCTGCCTCTCAGACTCTAACAGCTGCATTTGCCTTTCGTCTCCTCCTTCTCCTCTGGCATGATTTCGGTGGCGCTGTGCCCATTTGACCGCACCGTGCCGTCCGGGATCCACGACTTGTCCACGCAGCGTTCCATCCTCTTCATGATGAGGTCTAGCAGAACCTCTACTGCCTGATTCACGTTGATCCCATTTGCTGCGCTCGTCTCAAAATACGGAATTCTGCAGGGAAGACATTTTTCTATGGTTGTTTAAGTCTTATTTACCGAAAAGATTTCTGGTTGCCACCATATCTTTGTGTGTTTTTGAAAGGAACAGAACAAAAAAAACAACAGAGTGGAATGACCCTCAACAACAACATGGCGTGTCCAATCATGCCTCACGAAGACCCTGAGCGCTCGAGCACTCAAATCTCAGTGGTGATCAAATTTGGCACCAATTTGTGAGTATTTCAATCTCGAGTCGGCACACCAGCCCAATCGTAAGGTGCGATTCATCCTCGCAATTCCTGCACTTCACTGGCAGGTGGGAGCCTGGGTTCAGGTAAGGCTGCTGACCATGAATTTCTGTAACCGGAGCTGACATGGGAGTCACACCTAGCCAAGCATGACTACTCAATACCAAAGCTGACCTTTGCAGAGTGTCCTGGGACAAAGCTAATACACAGCTGACCTGAAAGCACAAATCTCTCAGTGACCAGATGTTACTCAAGTCAGACTCATTTTATCCCTTGTAATAAATTCATTTTTAAAGTGAAACTACGTGGCATTTAAAATGGACAAAAAACAGAAAAATACATAAACAGTAACTGCAAACCTTCCTTTTAGTAAAGAATCAATCTTTAGTCTGTCACTAAAAAAACAATTTAAACCTGTGAAACCTATCAAAAATTATGACATGGTTATTGCCATTTTGAGCAAGTCAAGGGAAGGTAGAGTTTTTCCTTTAGCTTAGTTTTGGCACAAATACATTTTCTTAATTCTCCGCATACAAAATGCTGCCAAAGAACCAACCACATTATATGAATAAGAAAATGTGAGGTTTTACACGTGGCTAATTTGAAGGATGCTCAACTCAGAGTTTTCTTTGGCCCACCTCGGGCAAATTCTTCTCCATCTCTGCCTGCCTGAGGGCCACAGGTGGACACATACCCATATTTCTCTGCCAGTTCCTTGGCCTCCTCTTCTTTTACCACCCGCTGGTCATCCAGGTCACACTTGTTACCGCACAGCACAATGTCCGGGTTCTCACAGTACGCATGCATCTGTAGTTGACCTAGACCGAAGGAAAACCAAACTTCTTCAGGTTAGCCGAGGTGCTCAGCAATCAAAAGACTGAATCCTGGGGGGAGGTGGGACTAGATTCACAGATTAAGTGAAGCTGTGTCTGCTCTTTCAGGCTCCTTTAAAACATTTCATAAATCAAACAAAAAAAGGAGACTTACTCATCCAATTTCTGACATTGAGAAAGCTCTGTTCATTCGTGAGATCAAACAGGAGAAGAAAGCCCATGGCATCTCGGAAGAAGGCCGTCGTCAAGCTCCGAAACCTGAGGCCACCAAAAGTTTGTTTCTGTTATTGATCTCCTGTCATAAAAAGGAGCCACGCTAGCTAGGTCTGCAAACTTTCATTCCAGAGTGAAAAGTGACTGACCTTTCCTGCCCCGCCGTGTCCCACAGCTGAATATGGATCCTCTGGCCTTTTCCCGCTATCCCATCAGGACCATTGGATTTGTACACCTGCAGTGCACAGACAGGAGAGGTATTACTACGACACCAACCCTTCACGTGATGAGACACGCCATCAGGCAGGTCAACTACAGAACAAACCACCAAAACAAAAGCACGACTGACATTGATGTTCAGTCATTAATGACAGTGCCTACTGCCATAGGCTGTGAAATCAGTGCTCACACTTGGCTAGGCGTGGTTAAATATTTATCTTATAGGAGTGTGCTAAACCAAACAAGGTGATTGGCACATTCTTTTTGCTGGGTGTTCCTCTCCTTCTTCATCATTAACTGAAACTTTAGCAGGAGACACCAGATTAAAGAGCATATTTCCAGAGTATTTGAAGTAATTAACTACGGGACTGGTGCTGCTTCTCTCTGTGGAGGAGGGATTGTGCCACCTCCCCAGCTCAATATGAACGATCCCCCTTTCATGATTTTACAACTAACTGGTGGTGGTCAACCCAAGTGTCAAATTTTTGCTCCGTTCCACCAGTCGTTCACCTGATTTTACTCTGCTAGCCAATTAGAATTGTCGGTGATGGACAATACCAAAAAGGTGGCCAGGCCTGGGGAGTCTGAGGATCGTGTGGTGAATCACCAAAATATACTGCTGTATTATATATGACCGGGTGACAATCAATCACATGTGCCTGACCTCGACAAGGTTTGATTCATTTTATCAAAGGACAGACTCAAATGTTACTAATTCAAGGTAAATTCACTAATTCAGTAAAACTCTTTCACTGGCAGTGACTCTCAGTTATTGTTGGCTGAACCATTCAACTGTTTCTAGTATTCAGACTAAATGCTAATTGCATCCTTGCTGTCAACGAGTTTCTATGGTGATTCATGGCCCAGATATAAAAAAAAAAAAACAAAAAACTATCAGTCCAATTCATATTCACCTGCGAAGATAGCAGCTTGCCAGAAATGGGTGGAGCCGTGCAATTCATCCCTCCCCACAAGCTGAATATTATATTTTATGCCCCCTCCAAGTCTATATACAGTACATGTAAATCATCTACTGATGCCAAGGAAGGCATTAAAAATAAGATCAGTTCGTACGATCACAAAGAGCCTAACATCTTTTTCAAATTTTGCTCTAAACTTTACACACAGATTTACTCAAAACATCCATTAATAATCAAGAAACATAAAATCAGTGGAATTGTTTTAACAAACTGTGCTTTTACAATCTATATTAAGATATTATTAAAGACCGTCCGAACTCCAGCAGGTGAAACCCTAAATGATATGAGCAGATGTTCGACTTACCACCCGCTTTTCTCTGAAATCTATGCCCACCGTGGTGATGAATTTGGAACTGAACTTGCCATCTGTGTACTGATACAAGAAGCTGGTCTTCCCAACTCCAGAGTCGCCGAGAGCGAGGAACTTGATGAGATAATCATAGTCCCCATCAGACATAGTGAGTCCCTACTTCCGACCTGTGAAACAAACAAAGGCCCCATTGTCACACGTTTAAATGTTGAGGGACCAATACAGTCATAACCCATTAGGGTCTTCACATGAAAAGCTGAGATTAATTACGATTCCAAATATCACTAGCAATCCTGAAATAACGTTGACTAAGCATACTGGAGGTATCAAAATTATAAGGCAAACAGTAAGGAGAGTTTCTAATTAATATTTCAGAACATTTCAAATCGACAAACACCACCGCTGTGATTGCAGTCATTTCTCCTGTGTTGTGTAGGGTTAACACAATTCACGGTATGATGTCATAGTTTCACCAAGACAGCAAACGTCAACGGATAAACGACATACGTGCATTTTTTTTAATCCATCCCTCCATCCTCTACTTATGAAGCATTTTTATCTATGGTTCTCAAATGGTTAAAGGCTCCTCCAACACCACTGACACTTAGAGACAATTTAGAATGTTTGACATACTGATATTTAATTTTTTAAAACGGTAAAACTGTCCCAACAAAGAAAACACACAGTACATTCATCATCCGCCATTCAGTGCAGAGCTGTAAGATCACAATCATGTATGAGGATATTCAGCTATGTTTTCACACGGTGTATACGGCTAATGAACAGCGCAGCCCGCATAACTGAATCGGCTGGCTTCTTTAGGTCAGGATCACCGCCGTTCCGTTCCATCTTCGTGTGTAAGAATCTGAAGCAGTAAACGAAATGTGACGATTCACACCCACGACGCATTGTGGTTTAAGGTAAGAAAAGAGGGCGAGAAAGCAAACTAGTCCAGGATTTAAATTAATGAACCTTCGCCCACCAACTCAGATATGCGGGCTGATTTTAAATTGCCCCTAAAATGGAATCATTCATTACAGACCCACGACAAAGGGAGAATGTCTATTATCATGTGGATTTTAATACATTTATTTCTTCCTTGCTGGGATCATTTAAATTTTGTGTCAAATTGTTCAAATAATGCACACCTTTTTTTAATAATGGAAATTTACTAATGGGCGGATTTCTACACTGTATTAGTTTATCACTTGGTCATTTTAGGGCACAGCAGTATTCCCGTCACGTTTCCCCCACCCGATCGTACCACAAGGTACTGGGCAATTCCAGATCGTACCGAGCCTCTATTAATGAGGCTTAACTTTCAAAAATTCCCAGACTGGCAAAATGTGCAGTAATATACTGCTTGTAGATATCTGTAGCCAATCAGCCACCAAGAAATGCATTTCCAAATGTTTCTAACAAGCCAAAAAAAGATGGAAGGTAAACATGCACATATCAACTGATGCAGATAAATAACAAGCTCAGTGTGAGCCACTCTGAGTAAACTAGGAGACTATCATATGACTGGACTGTAAAAGGCAGCAAAAACAAGTCTCACATTCTTCCTCCTCCACCAGCACTAAACCCCCATCCTCTGCCATAAGTAGCTTAACATCCAGAGAGGGAAAAAAAAATGTTCTATGAGAAACACCAAACTCGGGACTCGCCCTGCCCCTCGCAAATTCTTTCCGGAATACGGGAAGGGAAATGAAGGCAAACATGGAGGAATTTTTACCACTACACTCACCACCCCCAACCCTGAGGCTTGTGTCCTGACAGGTTGCAGCAGCAGAATTCTTCAGTAAACTGAATTAGTGGTAATGATTTGGGTAGTGAAAAGAAAACCTGCTAAGCATTGATCTCATATCCCTGGTAAAATCACGCTTGGGGTCCCTGGGGGGTTTATAGAGCAGGACCAAAAACACAGCGCTGCTCCTGCTGAAGGCTCTTCACAATTACAAGCACTGGTTTGTCCTCCACAGAGAGCAAGATAAAATGCTCGTTCTACCAATTACCAACATGTCATCTGTGAGAGCTGTGCGTGGATATGTGCCATTTCTACAGTCTTATCTCACATCCCCCTCTTATGTTTTTCTGCAAAGTCATCTCTTCATCCCAGACATGTCTAAACCTCAGCCTTATCTTGGCTTTGAAAAGGAAGGACTAGGGGCAGTGGTGGAACGGGCTGTACAGTTGACAAACATTTGACAATGCCTTGCAGAAAGCGTGGCAGAAGTGGCAAGGTTAACTGGAGAGACCGTGGGGACGGGGACTGGTGGCACAGGGGGGAGAGGAGTCTAGATACCCTAGGTCACATGACCCTTCACCCCTCCAGAGCAGGAGGGAAAGCCCCCTCTGGATCAATTTGTTTAAAATCGCTGCATCCTTCTGAGAAGAACTCTCACCAACTGAAAAAGCTTGTATATTGTGACGTTTGCCATCAAATGACCTACCTCCTACACAACACAAATCTCCACAGAAACATTCCGTGTCAAGCTCGACAAAGATGGCTGACAGGTGTTCATGTCTAGTGAGAAGTATCCACAGAAGAGCCACTTAGGGACCAAGGCTTTGAGGAAGCTCTGCTTCCAGGTCGTCGTGCCACCCAACTCCACACCGTATGGTCATATGCCTTTCCGCCATGAGGCAACATTCCGATATTCGACTTTTACAGGTTTGTCTCATTAAAACACTCAGCAAAGAAATATATAAAGTGTTGAAGAGCTGACTTCCTGCACCATTAACCTTTGGTCAATTAAATGTTCATAAATACTTTGATTAACATAGCCTCATTGCAACCTGTGTAGTCAAGGTCCTCCTCCCTTTTGAAATATTTACACCAAATAAACATACAGTAACTCTCACCACTCACCCTCTGTCTTAAAGGCACCCTGACACAAATACATTTCTGAAGACAATATAGGTGAGGGAATTCCATGACATTTCACAACACTCAACCTTACACTTTCTTTCCATAACCACCCAAAAGTTAAATATGTAATGTCGGTCTATAACACAGGCATTTAATGAAAGCTTACCACTCCACGATGGCCAAAAGTGATCTTTGCCCAGTCGGAACGCCCAGAACAACAAAGTGGCCGTGGTGTTTCCAGTTCCTTCACAGAAGACTCTCCTGCTCCGGATATATGCCAATGAACTAACATTCAGGCCAAGCAAGACAACCCATAAGGGGAGTGGCCACCACATGTCAACCAGGGCCGTTCTCATACTGTCCACGCGAGGCCATTTAATTTCATTCACATGGCCGCTCTAAGGGCATATTGTCATCTCACTTTATCCTGTTGTTGTTTATGCCTCTCCAAACACAAGAACAAGGGATCCATCGAGAGACTGGGTCTGAGTCATCAAATCGACCGTCTAATAGATGCAGTTAGTGACCATTTACCCTGAAGGGTAGAACTACGTCTTTAATAAAATGTATTTTTAAACAATACGCAGAAATTGTATTGTCTTGTTTCTTTGCTATTATAACATTTATATGTTTTATGTTGTTTTATATGGCAAAGAAATAGTTTCCATTGCATGATGAAACTTAGTTATCAAGTCAATATGCTCTGATGCAGAATGTGACTTATCAAAGGAAGTCACATTCCATACAGTCTTTCATTAGGAATGCAGGGGTATATTTTTAAATCTGCATGTAAACATTGATGCCATCTGGGAGGAAACTGTGTGGCCCATTTAATGCATGCAAGAGGCATCTTTAATCTTTAAGTGACAAATGGACATTGAATGCAAGAGACTTACACCCACTCCCTCCCCCTCTACAAAAGCGATTTGAAAATATCCCAGACAGGGCCTTTCTTTGGAAAGCATTGATTAGCAGACACTAATCCAGTCTCCACAGAAAACACCCTCATCCCGTAACCATCAGCTGTTCCTCACATGCCTCCTCCGACTAGTCATGTGACCCGAGGCATTCGACAAAGCTCAGGATTCTGTTAGGTAACCATGTCTTAACAATGCTGGCTTATCGGCTTTGCTTAGCCAAGTCACTGGGAATAAATCAATAAATTTAACAGAAAAGAAATTTTAATGACATCACAGACACAGTGTAATAATCCTTGAAAAGTGGCAACAACAGATATTATGAGCTAGTTAATTTACCCTAATATGAATTTTAATCTCTTTATGGCACAAGCAACTTGAAATTTTAACAAATGTACATAGTGTGCCATTTTCCTCTTTGAACTCAAAACTGACTACAAATAGCTTTAAAAATTATTTCAAATGTTTAAAAAAAAAGAAGACAAAATGGCAGTGTGACTGAATCTTGAAAATCTAGCCTTCTTGCACGCAAACTCGTAAGGAGCTTTAGGTAAACCTGTTTCCAACCCTTTTTAATGGCTGAACACCTTTCAAGAAGGAGTTGTGGGAATTTCATGTTGATTACAACTTCATCCAAGCAAGCTGAGAATTTTCTGGAAGATTTGGTTACAGGAATTTCTCTCACCAAGATAAAGTAAATAGATACATAAGATTTGAAAGGAAAAGAAAGATTAAGTTAATCATAAAGTTTCCCTTTTAAAACATTCATTTGGTGTTTGCGGTACTGATTACTGCACAGCAAAAACCCAGGGTGGCACTGAAGTGGATCTGATATTGAATATTAACCCATCTAAAATGCTTACTGCTCAAAAATCATCTGAAAAATCATAAACCAGTGGGAGCGGGGGGGGGTATTTCATCGAGCGTGCTTAACAAATCCTATAGTTAACCTGAGTTTGGACTGTAGAAATTCATGGAGATTTGGGGAATTGACAAATCCTGAAGTTGAGCGTTCAGTTTTCTACCAATCAGAATTCGGGTTAACTACTGGGTCTTTTAGGCCTGCTTGAGAGAATGACGCCTGGGTCTCACACAGCAATCAATATTTCTACATCCATAGATGCAAGACATTTAAGTGTCACAGTATACTCCAGTGTTATGTAATAGCTCGAAACCTTAGCAAATATGCTAAAAGATGTTTAACTGAATCAGTCAGAAATACCTTCTCCTGGTCAGTGTGGCATGGGGCCTAGATCCTACCCTGTGCTGCCTAGGATAGGCTCCAGATGATGGATGGATCGACAATAATACCTCATATTCTTGAAGTGGGCTCAACCCACTAAGTACACTGTTACACTGTATCGTTTTATCAGTATCTTCAGCTGATAAAGCCGGTGAGTTAGAAAATGCAGCCCTTCATAAACTTAAAAAAAAAAACTAGAACGTGGTCAGGTGATTGAATTAACAGCCTCATAGCTATACAATACAAACTCGATGAAAACATCTGTTGTCTGTATTTCAAAATATCTGAAAGCAACTGAACTTGTTGATACGAGAAAGGGCACTGCTGTTGTCATATGGAATAGAAGTGTCTGAATCGGCTTTTTCAGTACTTAACTCCTACATTACAAAGAGGGAAAACGTTAGTGAATGATTTGAGATTTAAACCTGAAGGAAGGTGTGTTTGCCAAAAGAAAACGTCGTCAGATTTTGACATTAATATGTACCTCACAACAGCACGGCTTCGAAACAGCATCAGCTCGCGAGCCGGCGCGTGCCGGACAGACGGCAGCACAAAGTAACAAACTTGTTTCTGTGTAAATTTCACCTGTTTATAAAACAGACACAAGCGACACCTTGTAGCGCCTGCCAAACGCTGACGCCGTACTCGCATTTGTACCAATGTATTTCTTTGGAAATAGGTTAACAGCAGCAGCTTTAAACAATTGGAGGTCGGGGGGGTGGGGGTGATACCGCTGAAGAGTGACGAGCCGTGCGGCGGGGGGCCAGCAGAGACCCCCGGTCTCCCCTCACTTGGTAAAACAAAGTCAATAAAGTCGATGGGGTTATGCACGCCAGCTGCCGCACACCTAAATGTCACGGTCTTAATTATAACTTATTAAAACACGCAGGGCTCTGTGTGTTCCGGTAAGAATGAGCAGGTAGTGGCAATTTAAATGGCACGCTGCCTGATGGTCTGCTGTCAGGACCGATGATGTTTCCTACACGCATTAACGACGGGAATGCCTGAGACGAGGCGAGCGCTTCTCAACAGACCCGGCAGACACACCGAAACTGTCAGAGCCACACTGAACGGCCAGGTCATCCCGCATAATGCGCTTCTGAAGACTCCGCGATGTGAGTGTGATATTTAGTTCATCTGGGAAGCGCAGGAGTGCGGTCATGTTTAGTCGAGGCTTACATGCCTGCGGAGTGATTAAAACTAAAGAGACCACCGGTGAGACGGAAGAAGTTGCATTACTTTAATCGGGAGACCTCCACGTAATCCCACCTGTAACGAAAATCGTCGAGGAAATGACTTCAACGAGTGGACACTGCATCCAGATTTACTCACCACTGCCGCAGGTTGTAATAAAGTTGACGATGATGCCTCGGTGCACCAGGAATTTCAGGACATGCAGTTAAATTTCCATTTGCTGCTCTACCCTACTACTTGTCTTTCAAGATGTCCCCCTTTGTTCATACTGTTAGAAGCGCTATTAGAGCCTAGTCAGAAGTGAACGCATTTCCCGTTTTGGCCGTCAGACCCCTCCTTCGCTAAGCCAGGATGTGGAGACCTCTTTGGTCTAGACTACGATGAAGTGGAGCGCCGCCCTTACCACCACAGTGTAGCTCTGCTGAAGAGCTCTCCTCAAGCGTGGAGGACACCAGTAACACCTCCGGAGGATCGCACTGCATGTGTGTACATTTATACCAAGGTGCGTTTGCAATGTCAACACAATAGAATCGGTGAGGGTGAGATATATTCTGGAAAATCGAGGCAGATATATATATATATATAAAACTTTCCTCCATCAATGGGTCCTGCGATCCGACCATGCAAGGACTGAAGCGATGTGTCTCAGTATAGCGCCATCCAGTGGTCAAGACAACAAGCGCGTTTGCGGTAATTAAAAGCTACAGTCTAACGGCGATTACAGAAGGGCGTATTTCATCAACAAAATATGTGCGAGTAAAAACAATTGCATTCGGATTATTGTGACCTCAAAACAATATCAAGTTCTTATGACTGGATAAGTACTACCTAACGTCAATATACTCTTAGCCCACTATAGCCATAATTAGTACATGACTGCTTGGGGGGAAGGGTTAAATAATCATAAAAAGAGGAAAGAGGTTCACTTTTTTTTAGCAAATAGGAAATTAAATCATTTTTAAAAACAAGTAAGTATATTTTGCCTTTGATAAGCATCAAAGAGAACATGTTAAAAAGCTCTGAGGCTCCATATCAGGAATACCTCATTTCAGCCAAAACTAAGCTTTGATATCACAGCGAAAACATGCAAAATAGTTAGCAAGCGTTTGTTATGATCCAAGGTGGCATACTGAGGTAACGATCTTAATCAATGAAAGCAGTACTGTTTTTTTTAGGATAAAATGAGGATCGGTACCCGTCTAGGTCTCCAACCTGCTCAGTCAGTACGATAACTGCAGTCATTGCACTTAAGCCAAGTATTTACGCTCTCCATAAACACTTGTAGGGACAGAAAGCTAGGTTTAGAACCTTGAACTATAACCAAGGAAAGTGCTTTATAAAAGTTATGCTTGCAAAA
>JAACJT020000007.1:6208826-6252858 GCA_009936485.2 Gymnarchus niloticus
GTTTGACGTTTTCATTGATCTTTACCTGCGCCTCTGTGTGAGTCCTTCCACGAACCCGGGTTCGGGGAAACCCAACACACTGCAGATGAGTGTCCACCAGTCACCCGTGGCAAGAATAATTTAGTGTTCACGCAGAGCATCGAGACAAAATTAAGCATCCAAACATCTTGTAACCCCTTATCCAGTGCATCGCAAGGCTGACTAGGTCTCCATCTCGCATTAAGCAATTTAGAGATGCCAGTTTACGCAAGTACAGGTTCCTCTACAGCATCAGGACACCAGCCCAACACATAGAGAACCTGCAAACTCCACATGCACAGAGCGTGGGTTATATTAATTTTAGTGAACTTGCCCTGCTTGGTGCCAGCCAGAGGAGGATAGGCCTCCCCCTTGAATCTGGTTTCTCCCGATGTTTCTTCCTCCTGAGGGAGTTTTTCCTTGCCATTGTCACCTTTGGCTTACTCTCTGGAGACCCTGTGCCTAGGACTATGTAAAGCACTTAGTGACAATGCTCCTTGTTAAATAAATAAATGTAAATAAAAATGAAATAAAACATTTATATGCAGCATATTCCACATTGGTGAATTTTGACACTCAAAGCGTGCGATCTGGAGTTCATACATCTACATGTAAGTGTTTTGATAAAGGACATGGAGCAGTACCCATTTATGGGCTAGTATTCACGTACACCCTAGAATTTAACACTTAATGGGTAAAACCGACAAAATGGCTTGTAGACAAAGGCATTTATTTGATGCAGAGCAGCATGGCTACCATGTGGGATTAACGAGGAACAGAGAGTTTGAAAACAGTTCAGGTAAACCTCAGAAGTTGAGGGTTAATCCTTCACATTTTCTTCTGGTTTGGCCTCCACATTTCCCCGGGGGTTTGGCTCAGAGGAGCCGTGTCTCAAGTCAGATGAGTCGAAAATGGGTTTGTACACATACAGGCCACCGACGACCCCAACTATCACTGCCATGGCAATCTGGTGGAAGGGAATCCTCCGGCCAAACATTGTCCATGCAAGTCGTCCTTCAGTGGTAAACTTGCAGTGCTGATGAAGGATAACACTGCTGGAAAACAGGAAGCCATTAATGACGTTTCTTGGCTCACACAAGATACCACACAGGTTTACACTCGCAGAAACTGAGCCCGAAGATTTTACCGATTTTTGTTTCAGCAGCATTTCAAACGAGATGTAACAGGGAAGTCATTTAGATTTCATCTATTATTTAGACGTGCAAGCCACACAAAGAAACTAAATATATATATATATATATGTTTGCTTCGTACACTTCCAGCATATCGTGACACCACAAACTAAAATCAACAGCGGGGCTAAAACGATATTTTTCGGACACATTCGGCTATTTTATTCGGCTTACAGCACACTTAATATTTCAAAAGGGGTTATGACTCCCACAAAAAGTATTTAAGTAGGCGCCAACCTTACACTGCCAAACTATTAAAACACCGATGTCAGGACAAGACGCGCTTTGCCGGCAATTTATTAAGGACAGCTAGCTGACTAGGTCACTGGTTCTCTAACCAAAAACTTTCACCGTATTGGACATGCATTCACCAGAAAGAGAGATTCATTCCACGGTGATTTTCATTAAAACACCAATTTCCTATACCTCGATACAGCTTGATTTACAGTTTGCTGCACCTAAAGACTGCGAAGAGGTCAAAAAAATGAATCTACAGCACACCTTCCGCACATTCGGCTCTTGCAGTCAAATCACAATAAAATTACATACATTTCTTACATTTTACAGTTTATGAATAACAGTCAACTGTTGTATGGTATTGAGTGGTTTCAGTACGTTTGCCGTGCATAGCAGCAGCCTCCTGTAATAATTACGAAATGTAGAATCTGCGAGTCAAAATCACAGCTACTTTTACTCGAGCGGCGCCGTCAGCCCTCCCCTTACGTCATAAACACGGAAGTGGGAACTGCCTGCGCTCGAGCTACATTCGGCACCAATGATTTTATTTACGCTATGGAGAGGCTGAGAGAACGACTGCGTTTGAGCCGCATGTCACAATCTGAGCCCGTCAAACTGAGGAAAAGAAAATCGAAACTCTACAGCAAAGATTATACGAGCGATGTGTTTGAGAATGGTAACTATGTCCCGGACTGTATACAAACATCAGACCTGCTTCACCAAAACACAATCTTACAGAAGAGTCATGAATATCAACAGCAACTGAACTGAAGGCGTTTATTATGGACTTAAACTTGATCATGATAATAATTTATAACACTAATGAGTTTTGGGTTCATGGTGCATCTTAAATACATTCCTTCTCAACATTACACAGCGTGTGTGTGTAAAGATAGCCATTCATTTACTTAAAACTTGCGTGAAGTTTGTACTCCACCTTTGAAATGGCTGGCAAGGTGTCCTTGTGTTCATTGCAGTGTTGCTGTCCTTTAACGTCACCCAGGACTCGGTGTCGTTGGCCTCTCGGTTGGCTTTCGGCTTGTAAACTGCATCTTGGTGCAAAGCAGTTATGTTCCTGATGAATACTGGCAGTGTCTTGAAGTTTCCCATCGCATGGTCTTTGGATATCCTTTCTACTGCAAACGAGTCTCAAGTCACCTTTTCATGAAAGAGGGGGTGTCCAGTGACTTAATGTTTTTTTCAATTCTGATAACTAGGTGACAAACGTGACTGTTTAGGTGGATATCGTTACAGTTATAATTAAATAAGACAAATGATTAAATTAATCCTAATTTTCCTATGCATAATGTAGTTTCACTAGTTAAACTGATCTGTCACAATTTAAGCCCTAACTACACAATCCTCAAACAATTTAAGTGACTTTCATTATGGAGACAGTGCTTTCAGAATGTATCACTGCATGATGTTTCAAAAACATTTGTTTGAATGTTCCCAAATGCCAGTTTACCACATTGGCCAGTTAAATTAATATCATGTTTGCATGGTGTTGTGCATTTTATATTTTTAATTCTTCTGGCTGCTTGTTTTCAGACATGTTGCTTTTCTTCCTGTTAAATCCTTAACTATCTTACCTATGGTTACCTCACCTGGGAATGGACCGAGAATATACGGAGTCACTCTTACCCGCTCTTCATCGCACTCCTGTACAAGTTGCTACACATTATCAGCTATGACACCGTTCAGATGTTGGTTAGCTCATAATTCTCACTCGCTTCATTAATACTTGCTATTTTCTAAGTGGAGAACGCTCCAGTTTATCTCTTACTCTCCGTCGGTATACTTTTGGAAACTGCAGGTGTGGTTACCTCGTTTGACACATGCCCTCCTGGCTGCCACGGCTGACATCAGACTTTATTCTTTCATCCGGAGACTGGAGCATCCTGATGTTGCCAGATGGACGGTAAGCGACTACCCTGCATTTTGAGCTCAAATGGAACTGTGTGCCGTGATAGCATGGAGAAGTCGTGCAGAGAGGTAAGGAAGGAGGCCGATGTAGTGTTACGTGGCGTTTGTTTTGTTCCCCGTAGTACTTTTCCCAGCTCTCCTCTTGGTTCACGTGGTACTGTTGCACAAGGACTCTGACAAACACCATGGAGACCATCCTCACCACACTGGCTCTGTCTTATTATCCGGTACCGGGCTCAAAGTCACACAGCAGGTGCTGTAAGATGTGAGGGAGGACAAATTGCCTGGAGTTTGACTAATAGTTTAACATTACTTCTTAAAATATATTTCAATTTAAAAGCAAACTTTTCATTTAGATTTAGAATAAAATACATATCAAACAAATTATTTTTGTGTAATAGGAGAATGCATTTCAAATATAATTTTGCTTTTTTTTTCTTCTTCTTCCAGTTCAAAGTACTTGTGTTTGGTTGCTCTAGCCATCCTCGTTCGTCCCACTGCTCTTATTGTATGGCTCCCCCTGCTGGCATACCATTTCCTGCAGGAAGATGACAAACTGAAGCTTATAACTAAGCACGTCCTTCCTATAGGGTACGTCAAACCTGCTGGCATCATTGTACACATACATGTTGCATTTAATCAGTACATCTACTGAGGTTTTTTTTTTAATAAAAAATATATTTTGTCATCTTCCAGGGCTTTAACACTGGGCTCTTCAACAGTTTTAGACTGCATACTGTATGGCAAGGTAAATATGTGTGATGTTTTTGTCTATACAATTGCATTTATGTCATTATGCACATACAGAATAAAAATGGACTAAAATTACTAATTGCATGCATGATCACTTCTTAAATTATGAGTGAAGGCATTCTCAGCTCTGCAGTGTTTCCTTCCCCGTAGTGGACGCTGGTCCAGGTGAACTTCATCAGGTTCAACATCTGGCACAATGTGGCAGAGTTCTACGGTTCTCACCCGTGGCACTGGTACTTCACCCAAGGCTTCCCTGTCGTTCTTGGGCCCCATCTCCTTTTCTTTCTCCACGGTTGCTCACTGACTCCAAAAAGACACAGGATACTACTGGTAGCAGTGATTTGGACAGTCCTAGTCTACAGGTATGCAGGGATTTTTGTAACGTGCTGGGTATGGAAGATGACGGATTGCTGCATGCTTCGAAGAGCCTGACGAAATGACTGTCCTTGATACATCCCCATTAACATATTATCTAATTGTTTTTCCATCTAGTTTGTTGCCACACAAGGAGTTCCGCTTTATTTACCCCGTGCTGCCCCTGTGTTTGATATTCTGTGGTGAGTGCTCAGATCTTACAAAGTGTCATAAGGAACTACAAAGTAGTGGTTTGACAGATGAGGTTTCATAACCAATGGAGGGTCGGAGTATCCTGAACTAACTAATCAGTTGGTAGTTTGGGATACTCCCACCCGCCATGGGTTTTGAAGCCTTATCTTGCACCAGCATTGATTGGTTAGCTCGGGATACTCCCACCCACCATGGGTTTTGAAGCCTCATTTGTCCCATCACTACTACAAAGTCATTAGTAGAATAAGTACAAGACTACTTCCCCTCTTGTTGGCCTTCCTAAAAGTAGCATGAGAAGGTGCTACCAGAAGGCCGAGACTTGATGTGTTTCTGCATGCGGTTGAATTTTAAACCTCTCTGTTCCTCATTTCTGCTGAGGATATTTGCTGGGCCTGTGTACTAAGCATGCAGATTAATTAGTGTTGCATTCTGTGCGTTTTTGACGAGTGCTGGTTTGTCCACGGTTTTTTGATACCAAGCTAATAAAATACAGAAAATTGAAAAAATGACTAAAATGTAACTTTTTGATATGAAGGATAGAGGTGTTTGTGCAATGTTTTTCAGATGTTTTGGTAGATTCATAATGCCAACCAAAATCGGTGGAAAATGGTGAGGCTCTTTGCATGTTAAAAACCACCATCTTGCTTTCAGGTTTCTCCCTGGCAAGCCTGAAGGCCTGGAGGAGGCCAGCAGCAGGTGCCTTGGTGGTCATGAACCTGCTGCTTGCTCTCTACACGGGGCTAGTCCACCAGCGTGGCACCCTGGATGTCATGGGCCCCCTCCAGCAACTGTGCAACAGTGCTGATCCCCAGCCAGATGTCCTGTTTCTCATGCCCTGTCACTCAACACCCTTCTACAGGTAGTGGCCTTGACAAATCGTACACTACAGGCCCCTGTTCTGTTTGTGAGGACAGCTATAACTGCCTCACAAATGCTCTTACTTTCTATTTTTGGTGTTCTTTCCCAAAGTGAATTTGTGAAATGTTAAGTCTGAACTCTGACTTTGGGTGTAGCCACATCCACTGCCCTATCAAAATGCGGTTCTTGGAGTGTCCTCCTGACTTCACTGGAAACAAGAGTTACATGGATGAGGCGGACGTATTCTTTGCTGACCCCAGGCAGTGGCTGGAGGTCACTTTTACCCAGCAGGCTTCACTCCCCACCCACCTCGTGTTCTTTGACGTACTAGAGAAGGTACCATTTGTCTTCTCACAGCCACACTACAGCCAGGTATTTGAAACATGTATGGGTTCTGATCATTCGTATTTGTTTCTTCCCTTCAGGAAATCCACACATTCTTAGAAGTAAATAAATATTTACGACATGAGGAGGTGTTCCATACTCATCTTCCCGATGGCCGCGTCGGAGGAAGCATCTTTGTTTACAAAAGGACTTTGAACACCACCTTCGATTAGTCCCTCAGTTTGGCATTCACTTCGACTAAAGTGAAGACTTGATCCATGTAGTGTTAAAGGATAGATACTTATTTTGTATACAAGATCTACCTTTAAAAACCACTTGTCAATCAGCTGACAGTGTGGTGAAACTGTTTACATCCTTTCCTTATTGACTGCTTGTGTTGTTAAACTGTTATCTAAATGTATTTTTTCAGTTTTTGGAAACACTTTCAGCAGCTGTCTCAAATCAGTAGCTAGAGCTTTACGTCTTACTGCCATTCCAATAAATCGTCATACGATGTTTCGCTCCTACAGACAAGCTTTGTTACTTTTTGTATACACAGACACCAAATCATTTTCATCCAAAAAATAGAAAGGACAACTGCCACGAGAGAATTTCATTTTTATTTGACAACTACGGTCTAGCTTTTTTTTTCTCCTAACTTCAATCTAAAGGAAATTCCATCAGCCCAAGGAAGACAAACCACAACTGGAATGTTAAAAATTAACAGCACAGTGAAACAACTCCAAAGCAATTAAACATTAGCTCTGTACGTCCAGATGAATAACTATTTAAAGTTGACACGCGATGGCTATAGGACCATTAATTTTCACGAGGTTGGTAAAATGAACTTCTCCTGCAACTTCAAACATGCTGGAAGATACTTAATCTGTGTTTTGTTATCCTGTTAAATTCCAAGCAGAGTACAATGTATGTTTCAGAATACTACCAAATTTCAGGAAACTCTGGTCATTTCTTTAAATTCTGGGTTATCGTGCTCTATAATTTGAACTAAGTGCTACTTCTAACAGAATAGAGGAGAAACTTGCCTGGAAGAATTAAAGTTCTGCAGTGATTAGCAGTTGTAATTAGAAGGTAAAATATTTCAGCAACAAAAGGGACCTCAGCACTCCGGCCAGCCCATAATAATAAATAGCCAGATCTGATTTCTTACATATCAGATTTACACAGTAAAAAAAGTGCTGTTCAGTTTTAGAATCTGTTAAACCTTCCAGTCGTAGGTGATTTCGGAGCATTGCACTGCCAGCCAAGACTTTAGAGAAGATGTAAGCATTAACAGGTACTAATTAACCTTATATTTTAAACTAATGAATTCACAATGATTTCCCCACAAAGCAAATTAAAATGCATTAATCTCAATGTCAAATAATTTACAAAACAATATTGCAACAAATCTGCTTCATCGTGCCCACGCCGTTCACGGGAAATAGGCGCTTTTCGCGATCGGCCAGCCAACCCAGAAGTGCCACGCGGCACCAGAGAAGATGATCGGTCAGCCCGTGCCGGAACGGCACTTTTAAATCCATTCGAAAAGAGAAACTGTGCAAAAATCACAAAGCAGGGAGAAATGAAACATCGCTGCTTCATATGCATCTCTAAAGTGAACTGTAGCAACAATATAAATCCAGAAAGGAAAATCTCAAATGAAGCGAGTCATTTGTTTTTTTAATATTTTGGATCAAGTGGCATGGGGCCCAGCTGGACTTTAACATTTGGAACATTCCTCCCAGAGTACCGGCCCAGCCTGCTCCACTTCCTCTCTGCCTGGGGGTGTGGGGGGGTCCTTAGCTGCCGGTGCTGGTACCGCTGCCTCCACTGGCCGTCGTCTTTACTTTTTGAGATGGGTTTTTCAAGGGGTTTACTGCAAATTTGCAAACAGAAATAATATGCGCACAAATACACCCCCAAGTGTATATACATACATTTATGCAGACACACGTATAAGTAGAAAACATGGCGAAAATGTTTTCCCCCTTCACTTTGTGGTGTCTTTTTTTATTATCTTCGCAATTCGTGCAGAGCATTCACTGAATGTGTAGGAATTACTGACTTTCCAACCTATCAACAAACAGAAAAGCATGGCACACTGAGTACAGATTCATGCAATCAGCCATAAAGCACTGGACTTGAAGCATATTAAAACACACCCATATCCATGCAAATGCACAAAGTTTTTCCATTTCCATCACAATGAATTTCTCTTCACCATACACCCAAAAAAAAAAAATGAATCTCCATATGGCACACACACACACACACACACACACACACACACACACACACATATATATATATATATATATATATATATATAGAAAAAAAAAACCCCACACACACTCACCTAGACCCATATTGTTTTGAATAAGTATCTCCGAAGAAGTGCCTGTACACATAGTCATCAAGATCTTCGAAGACATCATCGTCATAGCGCTGGTACTCATCCATATCCTCCAGGTAGTCCTCCACACCACTGACGAAGTCTGTGAATAGCATCTGGTCATGGATGAACACACCATTGTGAAAGAAGCGATTGATGAAGCTCTCCAGCTCCCTCCAGTGGTGAAAGTGGTCCACTTCTTGCTGGAGGTAGCTGTGGATCAGTTGGTTAAACTCATCTGCCCGAATGGGTTCCAAAGCCTTGTTGAAGAGGCTCATGGACTCTTGATAAGCACAGTCAAACACTCCAGAGCACCCCTTAGATGTACCACTGGAATCCCTCTGTTCTGAGTCATGAGGAGCTTGGCTCCCTGACTTCCGTGTGTTGGAACCTGCCGGAAAACCGTCCACAGTAGATTTTCTTGGGTGTCGATGGGGAGTCTTCCGGGACCAAGAGTTGTCATCCAAGTTCTTGGGCTTAGGCTCTCCAGAACACTCCTGCTGCTTCTGACAATGTTCAGCTTTAGAATCCTTCCTTTCATGAAATCTCCTTTGATGAGGCCGGCGAACCTTGTCAAACATGTGTGCGGCTGAGTCCTTAAAATGACGGAAGGTAGATTTGACAGAATCGGAGAACTTCCTGAGGTTCTCCTTAACAGCCTCCTTGGCCTTCTTGATTTGCTCCTTGTGGTGGTGCACAAATTCCTTGGTGGAGTTCTTCACAGCATCGAACGTCTCCTTCACCCTACCCATCACACTGTCCTTGGCCTTCTTTGTCTTCTGCTGGCCGTCTCCCTTCACACGTTCCTCCTTGGTCTCCACATATAGCCTTTCCCACAAGTCCGAGCGCTGCTGCTCGAAACTCAGCTTCTTCTCCAGCTCCAGCAGACGAGCCTGCAGCTCTTCAGTCTCCCTGTCAGCCATCCCCTCAGTTCCCGCACTACTGCTGCTCAGCTGCTGCACTTCCTCTTTCAAACGGTCAGTCACCCTGCGCTCTTTGTCCAACTCCCTTCTTAGCATCTGTGCCTCAGCCATCAGCATCTCCTTCTGGCTGAGGAAGCTGCGAATTCTCTGCCTTTCATCCTCCAGGTGGCCCTTCAGCCTCTGGTTCTCCGACAGAACAGCGTCTGCGGCCTCCCCCTGCTCTTCCAGACTCCTGATTTGGGCTCGGAGGTTCCGCAGCTCCTCCTGGAGAGTCGAGATCGACTCTTCCTCGCGTTCCAGGGAGGTCTTCAGCTGACGGTTCTCCGTTGTCAGGTGCTTCTCACGAGATTCCACCTCCTTCATCTGCTCCATGGTCTGCTGTAAGTGCCCAGAGATGTCGTCCTTCTGTGCCTGAATCGGAAATAAGCACATGCACAGATTTTCATGACATCTGCTGTCCATCAACATCTCTGTGAAAAATCCTCACATCTAAAAAGTACTTACCGATGCTGTTAGACGACTTTTAACGAGCGAAAACGCAGCAGTAACAGTAGGACATGGCAAAAGCATCTCAACAAAAACAGGTCACACAAAGCCAGCACTACCGAATTCTGCTACTCAATATAAGCATCATACAGCATTTTTCTGTCTCTATCACTCTGCTGCTGAAGGTCCTGCCGATTAACGGCTACGATATTAACAAGAATTACCTGTAGCTCGGCCTGTTTGAGTCTAAGCTGTTGGTTCTCTTTAGTTATCTTATCCATAATGCCTGTCAGGAACAACAGCATGTCGCGCTTTTCCTGTAGGTGCTCCTGCAGCTGCTGAACCACTTCCTAGACGTGTGGAAACAGCGTCACCGGCGTGAGGACCGATGCGGCATTTTTGGAAACGCAGAGGTTTGCCATTCAGAGACGGCAACGGCGTTCAGAAGAATGCGAGGCATTAAATGCTCTGGAAAGTGTAGTTTTGTTTGGAGGGACAGGGAAACGCAGGGAAATGTCTCTCTGCTCGGCTTAATCGTTCTTAAATTTTCCTTAATAAATAACGACATAACGTCTATCCTTCAGTCTGCATGTCTGGAGAAGAACTAATTGAGAGTAGAACTTAAAAAGATCATTTTCCAAATGAGCCTAGGAGTCTTATTCAGAATTTCTAAAAAGCTGTTTGCAGGAAGACAAATTTGTGAAAGCTGAAAGGGGGGGGGGACTGAATTCAGGAATTCAGTTAGAGCCAGTACAGGAATGACATGACAAACCACAAAAAAAGCCATCGAAGATGCAACAAGAAATACAGGCAACAGCTTCATGCCAAAAAAGGCCAGGATTTCAGTTAAGTGAGTAAAACACATCATAACGTTAAATGCTGTGGAACCCAAAATGGCCCGAGGCTGGGCCCAAAGTTCACGTTCCTAACCTTGCTCTTCAGGATGAAATCTTGGTCCTGCTGGCACTGGAGCAGGTCTCCCCTCATCTCGGACAGCTCGTTCACTCTGAGCTTCTCTGCCACCTTCTGCCTCTCCTGAATCTGCATCGTTCCTGAATGACAGAGCGGACGATGAGCCGCACGCCCCCCCCCCCCCACATTACTGCTCACCTGAGCCCAGTCAAAGACACAGAGAAACACACAGGCTGTTTTACGAAAATGAACAGGAAGTTCAAGATGATGAACAAAGGGATGGGAAATGCTTCAGATATAGAAGATCATGGTAAGATGCTACCTCAAACAGCCAGGATGCACGGAACATTCACAATGCAATGTCACACCACAGCAGAAATCAGGTCTGTGGTAGCCAATACTACCGTGGCCAATGCCAACGGAGGTGTGGTCCCAAAAACAACTGTGACCGTTCTGCCACCCAAGTCCTCTCTCTCAAAGCAACATGCAAGGATTATGGTCACTTCATGCCACTGGAGGCCAACGTCCATCTCCAAGCAGGGGGCTGGAGAATGATGAAGCCTCTCCCACCACAAACATGAGGGTCATCTCTCATGTCTGTATAAAGCTACTGCATAAAACAGTCACTTGCCTCCAGCTAAAAGCAAAACCAGCACCATGCATAAAAAAAAAACTTGCCATGCAATCAAGCTCTTAAAAAGAAAATAAAGAAAAATAAATGAATCACAAATTCAGGTCACATGGCTCAAACGGCCTCAGAGAGGCCAGGTCTGATTGACTTTTCCCATCCGGGCAGTTTGACTCAAGCCCACTACTTCATACCTTCAAATTTCCCTGGAAAGCAGAATCAACAAAACTTTCTGGAAAAGCCAACTCTGCCAGTTATCAAACAGACAACACACACCCCTTCCGTACATTGACCTCGACACAGCTGAACAACATTTATTTTGGCTCTCTGGTAAACTGACAGTTCATCCGTGTGACGATTTCACTGATTTCCTGTAAACGTTCCAGTTTCTATAAGATTTGGGGATGGTTCATGCATTTATTACTCGTGAGCAAACTAGACGAAGGTTTACTTAGAAGATACATCTACTTATAAATGCCAATATCCATGTCATAACAATATTCATCTGCACATACAGTACATTACACTACTTCATCATGTCAATGTACATCTAAACAGAAAATAAAGATTACCATATGGGATGAATCAGATTGTTAAAAGGACCAGCTGGGCACAGGATCGCCATCTTACCATAGAAGTGCCCAAAGCCCATGCTGATAGCTATGACCAAGGCCAGCAAGATGCACTTGTTGAGGGTGCCGTTGACGTGTCCACGGGGGGGGGTCCCAGGCGGCTCTGGCTGCTCGGGCTGCTCCGGCTGCAACTGCGGCTCGTCCGCCTCGGCCTGGGTGACAGTGCTTCTCCTCGGCCTACGTCTCCGCAGCGCGGGGGTCGGCTGCGCCTCTGCCTCCGTTTCACTGCTGCTGGAGTCTGCCGTGGGGGGCGCCGCAGGGAATTCTATGAGATGGGGGGGTCAGAGAAGACGCATGGTCACAGGTAGAGACCCACGGCTGCTTGAGTAATGCAGCTTCAACCCCACATCTGTTTGGCACTCCACATGTAGCCTAGCTGCTCAGCACACGGTGACACCTTATCTGATTGCAGTCTCTTCACTTCTTCAGCTCTCTGTGCTTGTGTGTATTTTTCCCCCTCTGTTTATTTACCTATTGATTTATTCTGCTTTAACTTGTATCTCTGTAGACAAAGCACACAGCTGTACTTTCTTTGGCTGCGATATGTTGTTCGTCTGTATTGTGGTATCGTGTTTGTTTACCCAGGGGAGAACACGTAAACAGGAACCCCAAAGTACTTGTACATGTACACATGGCTAATGAGAACTCTACTCCACTCTTCTCTAAACGCTTTCCTTCAGAGGCACAGGAACAGCACGTGGCTGCCTTTGGATGACCTTGTGCCGCTTGACCGATAAAATTAATGGCATGATCTCCAGTTGGCTCAGAGAGACTGACAGGAGCTGTCAGAGTCGGAGGAGAGACTGGGAAGAAGGCCCTCCACATGGGGAAATTCTGCAGCTGCCATCTGCTGGGTTTCATCAAAGCTAACGCTTTGCTGAGGCCTCCTTGTCATTTTCTTGTAGTAAAAAGTCCTGTTCCTTAAAACACTGTAGTCCCATGCCTCTGCCCTATAGGTTTAGTGATGGCGCTCCATGCCACAACCTGCCACCAGTTATGAAAATGCTCAATGTCTCATATCGTAAAGTTGAAAACCTCGCCCAGCTCAACTCTTGTGAACCTTTATTGAAAAATGAGCCGGAAAGTACAAAAAAAGAAAATGCTGTTCAGCGAGCTTCCCAGAGCAGCTGTGGAGAGCAATACTGTACAGACCTCCACTCTGGACTAGGATAGTACGTGAATGCAACGCAAACTCGCAGGTCTTTCCAACCAAAGAAAGTAGGTCACAATGCTTATCAAACCATTATGAAGAGCTCACTGTCTGCACAATGTAGAGAGAGAGCCAGGACCAGTCACTGTGATAAGTGCTATTTTTAGCAGGGACACAACTCAACATTCCCTGAAAAACAGGCCCTGACTGACCTTCCTAACCAGGAGTGGCAATGTAGCAAACACCTCAGAGGGAACCGATCATGAGAAACAATGGAGAGCAGGCCAAACGCTGGCAGGGCGTCTCATTGAAGCAATCGAAGCTAACATTCTGACACCTCGTATGATCAGGGACTTCAAAAGCCACCTGGGGAATCACTGCGGTGCTGCACAACGAAACTCAGAGCTAAACAGGACCATGCATATATCAGGTTTGGTACGAGTAAATAAGCAATGGGTCAAAGCATCAAGTTACACGGGAACAAGCGGACTGGAATTCACACAAAGAAAAGTATCTCATAGCAGCTCCAATTTACAGGCAATAAAAGTGACTTACACATCACCAGCAGAGCCTTTCTGTCAGTCATGATGTCCAACCCATTTAAACATGCACCTCAAAATAGGTTTTAAGTATACAAACATATACTTGAGAACAGTGAGCAAGAAAGAATTGGGACAAAATTAGTTTTAAGACTTGGTTATCAATTGACTTGGTCAGAACTAAATAAACAGTTAAACTTGTATGTGTGTGTGAGTGTGTGTGTGTATTATACAAATACACACACAGAAAACCAGTTCCATAACCACCACATTCTCTTCTTGTTTCTGCCCTGCTTAAACACACACACGCACGCAAACACAAGTGCTATCACACACACACCACAGACCTTCACTTATAGACCGCCATAAACGGAGGCACCTTTTAAACTAGCAGACACTACTATGCAGGCGACGGTGGCTTGTTGGGGAGGTTAAATGAGCTGAACACACCATCAGGTTCAGTCCAGAGATCCTGGGAAAGAGCAGCTGCCAGGAGGATGCCGTTTCAGGCATATACCCAATTCCCCAAGACCCTCTGCAAACCTCCAGTGACTCACTAAATCTGCATTCAAAAGCCAAATAGTTGCAACGGTTTTGGCTGCCTAATTTCCATCATTTGTCCCCTTTTCCCCAGAATTATCTAACAAAACGGCCTTTCAAGGATACATTTAAAACATTTAACTACCCTGACATATTTTGTAAGGCTAATTTTGTAGAACGTTATGCTACAGTCAGAGGACGATTTCCTCTCTTCTGTCTTGGGGGTGACTAGCAATGTGTTTTCAGAGTCTAAGCCACGACCCCGATCGCCGAGCCACGAGCCGACACCACTTACGGGATTCACCGGTGCTGAATGTGTACTGGCTGCTGGAGGAGGTTCCCAGGTAAAGCTCCTCCGTGCTCACTGCACCTTCTTCAGCATGGGTCGGTTCCAACGTCACAATGTCAGAGTGGTTGCTGGAACTCAGGGTCACCTGCTCGTCCACGGCTGCCTCTCCTGCCACCTGAAAAAGGGAATTTCCAAGCCATCCCAATTGCAGAGTCCACCTGGCAGCTAAAACACCGTCGACACAGACACAGCATTCATTCTTAACGAGGAACTGACACATGCCGATTTGACATGAGTTAGATAATGATAATTATGATTATTACCATAATCAGTCCATCATACAACTTCCAGAACCATTTACCCACTTCAAGTTTATTTTATTAATCAAGTTAACACTGACAGCCCTACTAATTACTACTATCATCATACCTCTGAGATGGGCTGAATTTCATCTAACACTTCATCTTTCAGGGAGGAATCGAGTGATGCTTTGGTCACGTCTTCACTGCACCCAGCTAAAAAAGGTTCAGTTTGAATCATTATTCTCACTAAACAGAACATCTTTTCTTTTTTACAAGGTATGCAAACGCAGAACTATGACCCCTTCAGGGTCCCTCAGGCTAGCACACTTATTTTAATCTATTACTGCAAATTAATTCTACAGTCCTGTACCGCCAATACTGCGTTTTTAAACGGTAATATCTCACATTATTAAGGAAAGCAAAAAAAAAAAACACGGAACACAATACAATGAGATCTTGCTCTGATCCTGCTACAGTGTTTACCGGGAAGCCCCGTCGGATCCTCCGACTCCAGGACTGAAGAAGACCCAGCTAGATCAGCACCACCCTCTGAACCAACCCTGGTGTCAGGCCTGCCTTCAAGGGCTGTCTCCAGCCCTAAGGTCTCGATGTCCGAGCCCTGACAATAATAAAAAAAAAAAAGTCATTTTTAACCTGTGCTGAGCAAAAAGAGCAACTTGAAAGAAATAGGGTGAATGTTAGAGCCTATGTAAGCAAGATAATAGCATGTAATCACTGTAATATGATTTATGCTTCAAAGGATTGCACATATGCTGTGTCCGTTAGCTCCAAGGACTTTGTTTACCTCCCACTGTCCAAAAACATGTGCTTAGGCAATCTGGTGTTGGCAAATAAGGGACGTCGTGTGTGTGTCTGTGTGTGCGCGTGCGCGCAATGTGAACTCTGCAATGGACTGACATTCCATCTAGGTTGCCCCTTGCAATGTACCCTGTGTCTCCTGGGACAGGTGTCAGGCTAACTCCACAAGGCCATCCTGAATTTGCAGCTGAATGATGGACGGATAGGGCGGAGCCAAACAGAATTCACCTGACCAATGGCGGTGTCAGCAGACCAGCTGACATGCTGAGAACTAGACTGAAGGGAAATCAGCAGTGACTGGTTTAGGAATGAGACGAACATCTGACCTCAGTTTTCGTTTACATTTTAAAGGAGTCTGCAGGCATGACGCCTTACTTTAATCTACATTAACCCGCTGCTGCTGCCCCCTAACATTACATTACTTCACTGGGATCTCTGGGAATCAAAGGAATAGGAGAAAAAAAAAAAAAAGGGCGGGAAAGAGCCTTGGACCTAATGACAGAGTGGGCATGCTCTAAGACCAGGACAGTGTCTCTTTTTGAGGAGCAGGCTAGGCTCTCAGAGGACCAGAGAGAACGTAACACGACACCAAACCATAACAAAGTCAGCTGAGCCATTACAGCCTGCAAACACGTGGACTTGTCAGATGGATGAAAAACTACTCTGGCTATCTCATCTACACGCTGGGTTGCACAATGCCAACATGATGCACCGAGAAACCAAATTGCACAATACGTGATACGAAGTTTCCTGAGAATGACATTAGTAATACAGCACAAGATAAGAACTCCGGTCTTACCAGCTACATCCCCGTCACCAACGACACAATCAGGTCGGCCTCCACACACGCATGCCAAGAACAGGGTGAAGGTGAGGGAGAAAGACCCTTCTGCTCTTAAAGTATTAAACTGTCACAGTAATGGGGAAACATTTTTTAAATCCCACAGACCATTATAACATAAAGGATGTGCTTAATTCGGGTTCAAACCAACTTGCTGGCTGATCAATGCCTAAGTAATCTGAATGAGCTAGCGAACCATCAAATTAACCTAGCACCCTAGATGTGGTAACTAGTCTCAAAACTGCCTCCAAATGGGTAAGAGTAGTACAGGCCAGCTGACTTCCTGTAAAGCATTTCAGACAAATCAGCGACTGCAACAATTTCCTCACTCACTGATTTTACAAAAATTACATATGAAGACAAATGCTGTGAGCACCACGGCAACAAGACAGAAATCACAGGTGCAGGAATAAGTGTGACACTGCATTAAGTATCAACGATTAAAACAGCACCACGCTTTTCCTTACTGCAGTAACCAAAAGGCTGGAGTGCCTTCGAACACAGGGCTTGAAGTGAACAGATCCAGAGGAATATCCGGCTGCTGGAGTGGGTAAAAACTGTACATCACTTCCAATAAAAGCCTCACTTCAAAACACATTTCCTCCCTCATCAGAATGCTGAAGATATTCACAACACTTGGTGGTTCAGCTGAAAAGTCAATCAGCAATTAAAATACAGGGAACATTAATTAACAGGCATTAACCCAAAATGAGTAACATAAAACCCAATCAGAAACTTACAAATCATTTCTTTATTACACAATCTCAATTTTACTCAGGGTACTCAGTAACAACATTTCAAACGTGACTATTCACGTAGGGTAATTACTCATCCATAAAATGATCTACTGGTCAAAACCACATCACTGAATACCACCTTGTTCCTGTGGTGTATGCCTTTAACTACAGACTATCCCCAAAACGAAAGGAAGTATGACGTTCGTCTGCTGCACAGCAACATCATTTGCATTTTCACTTATTTAGCGGATGCTTTTGTCCAAAGCAACATACAAGGAGGCAGGTACATCACAAACTGCACTGGTGGGCTGGTGCTCGGTGCTGAATTTTCTGAGCAAATGGTAGACTGACCTAATGCAGTTATCTTTTGGTTAACAGGATAGCTACTTGGGGAACGTTTCTGTTTTCTCCAAGGTCAATATTTGTTACTACATTCTATTGTTTCATGTTGATCCATGTTACTCTGACCACACTGCTGTACCCTGAACATTTCAAAGGATCTACAAGATAAAAGCTCAAATTTTTGTGGGGTGTAGGTTCAGCTTCTCCAGCTAAGTTGATCAATATTAAGCTGACAACTCAGTTTATTTTAGGTGTATCTGGCATACAGCCTTAACACTCATTTAGACTATGAGTAAACAAAAGTTTCCGTAGAACAATTTGGCATTTTGGAAGAAAAATCAATTAAGGACAACAGACCCATGTGCATTGAACTGCTATCTAAAAAAAAAAAAAAAAAACACTGATTTATTAAAGATGATGATTACTTACACCCAAGATTCAAATGTTCTGCAGGATATTTACGCACAATATCAGCATATGTGGAGAATTTTTACTTAAAAAAATGCTGTACGAATAAATCATTTTCTATGAACAAATGATGATTACCCATCCATCCATTTTGAGGCTTGTGGAGGGGCCTGGACCCTATCCCAGGCAGCTTGGGACACAAGGTGGGGGACACCCTGGATAGGAGGTCAACCCATCATGGAGCACAGTCACACACACCCAATCACACATTATGAACAATTTAGACATGCCAATTAGCCTGCAATGCATGTCTTTGGACTGTGGGAGGAAACTGGAATACCTGGAGGAAGCCTGCAAAGCACAGAGAGAGCATGCAAACTCCACCCACAGAGCAGAGGCGGGATTCGAACCCCTAACCCTCAAGGTACAAGGCAACAGTGGTAACCACTGAGCCGCTCCATAATAATTATAAAGCCGAAAAAAAAGTCTACATAGCTTGATGTACTAATCTTAGCACAAACACCATATCCTTTCATCCTGTAACCGCTTACCCTGGTCAGGGTCAAAGGGCAAACACCGCATGGGTACGTTAAAAACAGTGAGAAATCAACAAATACTGTTTCTCCACCTAATCAGAAACCTTCTAGCAAAAATATTGTCAAACAATAGCAACCTGTACAAATATGAATACAGGTGTGCCATGTCCTCAGTTCTGTACAGCCTCAGGCCAGCATGCCTGTCAGTATTATCACTCCAGACTCCCAAGAGATACCACATACTGAAAAAAGTAAAGGGGGACGGACCTCAAAGAAGGTGGACGGCTGTTATGCTCCCCTCTGAGGCATCACACACCAAAGCAGAGGCTCACCTCATTGCTGATGATGGTCCAGCCGCAGGAGGACTCCGTGTCGCTTGAGCTCTCCGACATCGCGCCACCGGCTGTCACCCAGGCGAAGTGTTTGTTCTACCTGTGTCCAAAATGAAGAGAAACGTATATTACTGTTCCAAATTAAACCAATAGTCAGACATTACAAAAAAAAGCAAAAGCAACTGTTTTTCTTTCGAAATAACGTGCTTCACTTCCAAGGGCCACGGTGCCCTGGCCATGCCAGAGGCAGAGCGGTGTACTTATGATAATGACATCCTTTTGATGATAGGGACCGTAAAGGGCATAACTGAATGATAAACATTCAAAGAGGACAATCTATACTACTAAATCCATACATCAGAGTCACGTGTCAGAAGAGCCTGCATATTGTTAGGAAAAAATAAACCCATATCCAACAGGTGGTACCAAAACGACACGTTTTTTAAGTCCCAGTCGAAACTCTGATCACTTTGTTGTCTGGAACACATGACGATAAAGGCTGAACTTGAACTCAGAGATACAGACTTTGAGCTCGCCAAGCAGTACAAACGGGGCAGAATGGAACGTCACTGCACACGTTCGTCTGTTGCTATCACGGTACATTATTATTATTATTATTATTATTATTATTTATAGCCAATTACAAGCTGATGCAGTACACTGCTGCAATTCGCAGCCCGGCCTAAATGGTTTAAACACCGGTTCGGAGGCCCTTAATAAAAGCCGAGCATTAGCACGGCAGTGGAGACGAGAGCGCCGATCAGCTTCACTGCGGCGCCGTCACGGAGGGGAGAGCCGCCATGGAGAAGCCGCTAGGCTGCAGGCCGACCGCGTCGCGAACGTCGTCACCAGCCACAAGACTCGCCTTTACTACAGCCGTCGAGACGTGACACGGGGGGGGAATACCTATTTCGTGCAGTTATTATATTATCCACGCTGAATCCGGGGATGGAGTCACGGTAAAACGTACAAAGGCGAACGAAATCCACTCAAATTAGCCGAGGACAAGAGCTGCGCCGTCACATCATTACGAACAACAAAACAGACGGTTAAACAACACGAGAAACCGAGGATCGGACGCACAGCAACATGGGAAATGTAGTCTTTACTGGTACCGCCGACTGCCCTAAGCTGGAGATTCGCTGGCTGGAGAAAAACTACATTTCCCATCTATTTATCAACGGCTGTGTTCGGAAAATATAACATGTATTTTTTCCCGTGACAGGTGACTGAATTCGCCGTCCAATCAGATGCCGTTGCTAGGGTGAGGTAACCATAACGAAAAGCCAAGATTTCCCCAGGCTCATAAGAATATAGATTATAGTACTTACCAGCCCGATGTATTACACATCTATGACATTTACATGATTTTGTGCTGGAGAATAATCCCGTAAATTGATCTTAAACCAGACACATTATTATATCAATTTAGATAAGCAGACCAGCGTTCTGTTTATAAATTTACAGTGGATGTATAGTTATTGTTTTGTTTTGTGTTTTTGAAATATGTCATGCAGGTCTTCGACAATAATTCTAATACATCTCTGAGGTCGTGTCTATGGAAGTCTAGTTGAGCTAATTTTCCTTTCATTCTGTCATTTTCATCCTATGAATCCTGCGGTTTTGAACGGTCTCTTAATTTGCTAATTATCTTTTTTTTGTGAAAATTATGTTTTATTTCAAATCCCCAAAACACCACGACGGTAATGTGGAGAGCATTTCAGTCGGGGCCCAGGACTCGCTACAGTAACGTGACTCTGTGTGAACATCCATATGATGGCTCTGGTTGTCCTATGGGAAGCCGTGGTGTTGGCACGGTACAGCATCCCTGTGGAAACGTTGAGAGGCTTTCTAGGGACCATCTACGAAGGGCAATATGTTTGTCATCTTTTATAAGCTAATGTCACTTATGCTACAGCTTGATATTTTTTTTAACTGCTACAATTGAGGCTAACCCACTTTCACAATGGTACTAGGCCGTCCACAGCACCTGTAATGGGCAGCTGTTTTCTCTGAGTCACACTGACCTCTGGATATCCTGTATTTCAGAGCTGTCGCAGCACCATCCACTTGTTCTGATTGTAAGCAGACTGTCTATTGTGGTGGATGACACTGATGCTCCCAGAGGCCAACTTAGGCCCCAGTGTAAGTTCCAATCGTGAAGGAGCCCTTAGCTTGATGCTTCACTCTCTCCCACCCAGTTCGCCAAATAATGATCCAAGAGACCACTTAAAACTATTTTCTTTTATATCCAGGAGTTTTGAGTTCCTTCCATACAAGATGTAAGAGAGGGACGAAGGTCAAAGGACCGTGTGGCTCCCTCCTTCCTAAGTCGTATGTATCTCAAAGTGTCGGGCAGAATACAATTTATTTTCTATATTTTTACTTACTGGCTGTTAATTACTAGAAATATACTCTTAGGATCCCATCATCAAGGTGATGAAGAGTGTGATAATAACTGATAAATCATCAATCCCATCACCAAGGTGATTAAGAATGTGATAACTAATAAATAATCAATCCCATCACCAAGGTGATGAAGAATGTGTCCACAATCAACAAACGATCAATCAAGTGTATCTAGGCTCCTACAACCAGGTTTGGGAAGTCCAGTATTACAGTCAAAAGGGGGGGGGACACACCTGGTTTGATGGCAGCAATGGCAGCCCGAGAGGACTTCAGAACAGCCTCATAGATGGCCTTCTGAGCATCCCATACATAGGATGTAAGACTATGTTCCATAATCCTGGGACAATGAAACTGAAGGCTTTAGCACCCACAGTTTATTTATTCTTGTGGCATAAGGAGGACACCTGAGTTTTATGATGTAAATAAATTATTTGGAGTGTAGCCATTAATAAGTTCAATCAGGCAGGCAGGTGTATGACTTTTAAGTGCTTTATAGGTAAGAAGAACAACCTTGAAATTAGATCAACACCTGACAGGAAGCCAGCGAAGAGAACAAACTGGGCTTCTGCCTCCAAATTTTCTGCTTATAGTAAGTCGTTAAATGTTCAAAACTTTGTTTTCCCAGTGTAAATGAAGGTCATTACTTTAAAATCCTCAGTAAAAAATAAATGGTTAATTTGCCAAAACAGTAATTAAAAAAATTTCTTCATTAAGTCTCATAAAATGGAAATTGAATGCTGAGAAATTGTAGTTTTAACTATAATCTGTTACCTGGAAGGTGCTGATTGGAATTCTGCTGGAATGGCAGTATTCAAAACTGTTGAATATTCCTGTCACCATAAACAATGGGGTCTACCAAAATATACTGTATAATAAAGAGGCCTATGAAATTTATACTGAATAGATAGAAGAACAAGCCAAAGTCTGCTTTGTGAATTCCCATGATTCCTCGGTCACCCTGCCTGGTAGCATCACTGACACAGGCTGTTATCTCAGGTGGAGCAGGCAATGTGAGAAATACAATAGTACACTGGTCAGCCTCACTGTTCAGATCTATGCAAGAACAGTAACTCATCTTCTATCCGTGTTCCAAACCACTTCATCCTATGCAGGGTCGTGGGGTTTGGCTGGAGCCTATCCCAGGCAGCTTAGGGCACAAGGCAAGGGGACACCCTGGATGAGATGTCAACCCATCGTAGGGCAGAACTCATCTTAGTTTATGTAATGAAAAAGCAAACGTCCAGATACACACATGCCAGGGCTGTAAGCTGAAACATGCCTGTAACACGTGACCCCGACAATGACCGGTGGTTGGAAGATGGATAAATTTCACTCAGCAATTTGTCGTCTCCTTTTATAATGTTACCCTCTAGTGTCCACAAACAGCTCTACACTTCCATACGTTGTTATACGTAGCAGACATATTCAGACCACAACTTGAAACAGTCATCCTGCTGCATATTTTCAGTCATAGATCAGAAAGAATAAATTTACCAGTTAACTACAAAGCTCAGTGGATGCGATTCTGAGGTAAGCCGGCCCGGCTTTGACGGGCCATCAAACATTTAACAATGAAATCCCAAAGCACAGCTGTTTTCAGCAGCTTCGGCCAAAGTGACATAAACATAAGTTCAGATACCCTTAATAAAAAGTGAAACTCGAACACACGTCAAGTTCGGGCGCAAATGAACAAGAGAAATGTAGTCTTTACTCGCCTTAAACGTTGACGTTTGCTATGAGACAAACTACATCTCCCATCTGTTTATCAAACGTTCTGAAATGCATTTTTTCCCGTGACAGGCGACTGAGTTCGCCGTCCAATCAGATGCCGTTGCTAGGGTGCGGTAACCATAACGAAAAGCCAAGATTTCCCCAAGCCTCAGGCGGATCCTCGTACCAGACGGAGGTATTGTATATTTATGATATGCAAACATGATTTTTAGCTGGAAAATAATCCGGCAATTTGACTATTCTCGAACCAGGTTTATTATTGCATCAGTTTAGATAATTTAACTTATATATCTTAGATAACCTTGTTAGTTTACAGTACAGTATAGTGTTTTTGCTTTGATAGGAAGTATACGGAAATATAAAAAGTATATATACCATACTATATATATAGTCATTAAAATGTCATGCAGATATTCCACTGTAATGCTAAAACATCTCTGAACCTGTGTCTATGGAAACCTAATTGAATTGATTCTCCATTCTGTTACTTTCATCATGTTACATTGTGAATCCTATGGTCTTGAATGTTACGTCAACTTGCTAATTATTCTTTTTTTGTGTGAAAAGAATATTTCGAATTCCAAAACACCTCAACTGTCATGTCGAGAGCACTTCAATCAGAGGCCAGGACCAACTACAGCAACATGACTCCGTGTGCAAATCCTGGCAACCCTATATTTTCATGCAGGATGACAGCAGTCCCTACCTCAGCATCTCCCAGATCTTCAATCAATCCAGAAAACCCTTTTTACAGGACTACATCCAGCGACTATGGAGCCCATCCTCCAATGTACGAAACATCACCCTGCACCTACCATCCCTTGTCGCAAAAATTTTCAAGGGACCTCGGTTACTGTGGGATGTATCGTGATAATTCATTCAATACAAGTCTGGATAGAAGCAGGGTGTACGACTGCCCTAATTTACAGCACACTCTCTAATAGCCACCATAGAAGCTAATCACATCTTCATGTACCCTCTGTTTTTATCCAGTGATTCTTGGGTTGCTCGTATTTGCAACAATATAAATTAATTGTCTTATACATTATAACTATTTTACTCTGGGAATGGATAATTGTAGCTACTAAACATTTTAACTGTCAATGTTTAGAATATTTGTGACTTCTTTGTTTAATGGTCTTTAGTCTTAAGTGTATTTTAATGTGACTGATTGCAAGATTGGTCATTTTTTATGAATTTTATGCAGGAATCAGTACAGTTAATACTCTAAGTGGATAACATGAGCAGCTTAGTTGGCATTTAAAGCAATCGATGTACTGATAACCAACTATAATTCATATGAAATGTTACATACTAAATGGTGGCAGCATGAGTTACAGACAGATTAAAGTTTAGTGGTGCACCTGGGTGAGCCGCAACGGCTACATTTTCTACTCAGTATCCAAAAGATCGGCTCCACTTCCTTGAATGAGCCGCTGAATCTTTTGCACATCAGTCAGAACTGCCTCATTGTGAGGATCTATCCTGAGAGCAGCTTGATAATCTTGAAGACCTGACGAAGAATAACCAGATATCAGATATATGGCAGGATGAAAATGATCAAGCTTATAAAAAGAGTTACACTCTGGAAATGATGCTAGTCCACTGCAGAATTGCAGAACACACACACACACACACACACACACACACAAAGATGTCATTGCACCCAGCGATACTGATGGATACTATGAAAATTTAAATAAGTTATCGAACGCTGAAGCATTTTGGCAACGTAGAATAGATTTTTGTTATGTAGTCTTTCACTGACACTAGTTTCACAAGCTACAGAGCAGAAGTGATGGGCAATTGGGGAAAACTGGGGAAAACACTTAGCAGCATCATGAAACATCTATAATATTGCAGCTATGTAGGTATAAGAAACATTCTAATAAATATATGAATACATATACATAAATATCAAACAGAGCTTCTGCGACTGAGCCATTCAGTAGCACCATATGGAGGTTTCCCCGTTTATCCATATGATACAAACCTTCAGCGTATAGCTCCAGCTCACAGAAGGCTGTGCCTCTTCTCACATGGGCTTTCATTCTGGCATCTCTATTGTCAGCAACTGCTGGAGTCAATAAATCAAGCGCCTGCCAAAAGAAACACCGTTCAAAAGACTATTCACTGTAATTCATGATTAAAAATGCATACCTGCACCCCCCCATACAAACCAGAGAAGAATCTTCTATTGCTTTGTGAAGGTTTCTCAGCTTGAGGTGACAGGCAGCCCGGTTCAAATACAAGGCAGGAATCTTCCTGTTCAGCTGTATGGCGAGGTTATAGGCATTGATGGCGGCAAGATAGCTGCCAGTCGCAAACAATTTGCTAATGAAGAAAGAGAAGAATAGCAAGACATGGTCACGGTGATGTTTTCATGTAGCACGGCTCGAAGGTGCTAGCTGTACTAACTTCCCCTTCTCCTTCAGCCAGTCCGGATTCCTTTCCTCTTCTTTCAGCTCTTTCATTTGCAGCTCATCTGTGCTCATTGCTCTCCTGGCATCTGCTTGCTTTTTCAGCCACTGTCAAAGAGAACCAGATGCACTGAATGAGATGAACGTCCAGTAAAATGCATAGGCGGCTTCACTAATATATCATGCTGTATTTTGGTAGGACCGTACTGGCATACTTTTATATGATTTGACCATCACAGAACATTCAAGCACCATTTGCTTTAACTGTAATACGGATCAAAAGAGGCACCGAAAGGCAGCCTTCATACTTCCTCTTCCTCCGGAGCTCTGGATTCGCGCAGCGCTGTTGGAAACACTCGAGGGGTGAACTGAATCTTGATGGTGCCACTGGACCTCGGAGCAGGCAATGATTTCAGTTTTTTCTTGACAGAATCGTCTTGCTGGTCTGTATAATCAAAAGAAAAGCGGCTTTCGTCATGCGTTGGGACAGAAGAGTACGAATATATTGTCAGATAAAAACGGGCACCGATTTTAATGATCATCTTACTTTTAACAGCACGTGTGTCTTGGTTGCTCTGCCATTCCTTCTGCTCATCCCTTTGCTGGCCTTCTTCCTCTCCAGCCTCTTGTTGCCACGCTTCCAGCTCCGCTGTGACTCGCTCACGTTCCTCTGCTTTCATTTTCTCGATCCTCTTCCTCTGTTCCTCCTCTATCTGCACTCGATAAGTGTAAGAAATAAAAGGAGAAACGTACAGTAATACGGACAACTGGCTGAAGCGCTGTCCCAGCAAATATGGTAGATATCAATAACGCAGTGATACCGCACCTGCATCATCTTATCCAATGTGTATTTCTTTTCCTCTTGTTTTTTCTCACTTCTGGCTTTCGAGTTAACTACTGACTTTTCTTGAGCTTTAAGCACAGCACTTTCTCTGAGCGCGTTTAATTTATCTCTGTCGGCTAAGACGGGGATAATCAATAATATGAATACACACTTTAATGCAGTGTCAGATTACTCATTTTACGCTATCGATGCTGGCACCTCACCGTCCTTTACCCCGAGTTCTTCCCATATCCTTTCCTCCTTTTTGCGCAACGTCAATACCACCAGTCCATTTCCAATCTTGGCCATGCTTTCGTCATCCTCTATGCCTCCGGAGAGAAATAGTTCAAACAAAAAAGGAGGAAAATGTACCTGAAATGGACAGTAACATGGTCATAACTAATTAGCAATAAACGTGAATCTACCGAGTTGGAAATACGCGACAGAAAACATTGCATCAATGTTTCAGGTTTTTATTACTTTGGGCTTCAATAAGTGAACTCTACCTTCAGATATTCGTCTGTGACGAACACGTCGACTTTCCTGGGGCTTATTCCCTTTAGAGGGATAGTTATGTATATGAAGGACGGTGTCTGAGTCCATGAGTAATCCTTGACGATCAAAGGCATTTTATTTCATTTAATTACAAGCAGGCGTTTAACAACTGAGTCCATACATGTGTTACTACAGACGCTTTAACGGTTGCTGAGGGCGGGCTCCATGGCATCCTTCCGGTGACGCAATTCTCCTTCCTGTTTTCCTTGATCATCTTTTTAAAGAGCCAGGTTCCGATGGACTCAACTCCAACACAAAACATCAAAGTCGCTTACACACTACGTTAAACTCATTAAACAACACGCGGTGTGCAAAAAAAAAAAGAAATGCAAAACATTTAATATATTTATTCATTATAATACTTCATGCAAAATAGAGCAAAGTTAGAACTTTACGCTATATAAGAAGTATTGAATTATTGTAGAGTTTTTGTACCCAGTGCTTAATTCAATTGTATTTGGATTCAAATATTTCTGCGAACTTCGATTTTAAAAAAATAATTTTACTATTTATCCTCGTAATTGGGTGGTCATACCTCACAGGTACCACACGTAGTGGTGATCAGGTTTTATTTATTTTTAATAAAGATTAAGGGAACAACGGAATTATAGTGATAAATTAAGCACTGGATGTACCTTTGACGATACTTCAGAAAACACCGTCTATACACTTAAAATTACATCACATTGCATAACAGAAAAAAAAACAAAAAAAACACTTTAGAATGTTGTACAATAGATGCACATTCAAGGCTTGTATGTATTACCTACAAAGCATTTCTTGAAGACCAAACTGAAACCATTTAATGGACAGAAATGCAGCAGGTAAAATGCAAAAGAGGTCCCCAGTTCTTTCACACTCAGCCTGCATCCTACAATTGTGATCAAACACATTTAAGGCATCTGGTGTCAACAGTCATATAGCATTTAATGAAAATGTGCATAAGACCATCTTTAATGTAATACACGCTCCACATCCCCCTAATTTATAGAGGAAAATTAAAATAACATTTTGCAACATTCTGAACACATTTCACTACACCAAAACAGTCGAATAATTCAGGTATGGCCCATTTACATCTCTTTACAAAACGTGGTTCTCAGGGTTAAAAAGAACAAGGGGGTTAAAAAGAACAATTAAAAGGACGCTAAATTCAGAGAATCCTCTTAGATCACAACATTCAACTAATTTCAACAGGCTTGAACAGAAATTAATTTTAATTACTTAACACATTTTATCAGCATGATATTGAGCGATGTCCATTTTAAATGTTTAAGATGGAATTAGTTTTTCTTCATAATGATTTTTTTTTTGGTATTCACAAAATATCGTCTTATTACACAAGTCTTTTGTTGGCAAGTGTTGTACATGTGGTAATGGTACATAACAGTAATATTTTAAAAAGATACGAGGGTGAAAACAGTGCACCTTATCAAGAAACTAGTCAAAATCAACTATTAAAGCAAACAGCCAAAAAAAAAAAAAAAAAAAAAAAAAAAGACTAATTCTGCACAGCTCAAAATATTAATAGCCATTTCAGACAAGAAAAAAATAAATAAGCCAATCCCCTGGTGGAGGATGTTAGCCATTACTATTAGGATGCAGTAGCTAATGAGGCTTACACCAGATTTAACATCGTTTAACTTCAAAGCTGATTAGCAGCCCTACCTGTTCACCTTAGTCATTATTTGTTACTAGCAATCATCGCTCCAAGAATACAAGATGAAAAGGTACGCCTTATTGCACATCCAAAAATAGTCAACTTGCTGCTATGTTGCCAGCTAAATTACTAGACCTGCTGAAAGATATTACGAGTAGTTGCCAAAGCTCTTCCAAAAATTATAACCAAGGTTTATAAAGAAATTCAACTGTATATAATCTAAAGCATACTTCACTTTGAACGGTACCAGACCCCAAACTTTGCTTTTATTTTTAATATAGGTAGATAGGATTGTTTTTAAAATGGTCACCTTTTCTGTATTCACTATTGGCCCTAAATGACAAAAATCGCAAATTTTCCAAAATACTCCTTCCCGAAGATGGAAGGTTCCTAAACAACTGCTCTATCTTCATATGCTTTTTGCACCATTAAAACATTTAGCCATCAAATAATTATGAACTTGATCAAGTCAGACAAGTACATTTTTAAAATGTTCAAGGTGAGCTGATGGTAAACCTGCATATGAGGGAGAGTTTATCCTTGCTCGCTGAAGAATGCGAACATGCTGAAATTTTTTATATACAAAACTTTTGAAAGAACAGGGAAAGGTTAACAAAGCAAACAAATGAATTACACGACTGCATTTGGAGACATCTATGTCATCTCAAATGGCAAAGGCTTGACAGATTTCACGCAAAGTTCAAGGCTCTCTTCCATTCCACTTTAATCACTTGAATGCAGATGCATTGGAGCCAATCTCACTGGTATTAATCCTTACTGTTACGATTACACATTAAATTCCAATCATCATTTATTGGGAAGATGTTTATATGAAGTGCACACATTATAGGGAAGAAAATCCAAAAGGAAACAATTCATAGATTGCCAGGCGCATTCACTATTGCGATAATTAACGTAGAAACTGCTAAAGAGTAAATGACAGCTCTCTGAAACAAGTGTCTGAAGAATTAATGTGATACAAAATATGAAAAGCCTAGACAGTACTGATCATTTAATCTGAAATATCATGTAGTAGCTAATTGCTATACGCTACAGAACTCCAGAAACACCAAAAATACGCATATGATTTATATGAAGTCTGGGTGCATAACAGGTTACTGCAAAACAAAGACCATAGATGCCAAACAAAACTAACGGAACACACAATGACATCACTAAAAATGTCAAGAATTAAGTTATTCTGCCAGGACTTTGAGGTGAAAAGCAACACCTACTAGGAAAAAGGACAGGAAGTGACTTCAAAACTGACTCCATGTGAAGTCCACTGCCAAAGAAATGAGTGAGGCTGCTCACCTAGATTTCCACTGGTAACAATCATGAGAAAGAGCAAGGAAGAACGAGAACAAAAGTAACATTTAGAAAAGAGCAATGATGTGAAGAAATTATAGCAAAAAGAAAATGAGCGGCGTCCCATCATCCTTCGATGTTAAGCACGGGTGGTCCTGCTAGGTCCCTGGTTCTCAAGAGCTGTGCCCCCTTATCCTCCAAACAAGTGTCACAGCCCCATACCGCAGAGGCTTCTGCTGTTAACAGGTTGTAGGCCGTCTCCGTCATTCCCGTGCAAATCCTGTGGAACCACTTCTGGCACGAGGCCTCACACATGATGGCTTCCTGGTCGTCATTCACTTCGTTCAGGCATATCCCACATGGGTAGATGGGGTCTGCGGAGGAGTGGCCCGGCCTGCTGGTGGTGGCCCCGGTCTTAATGCCGCCGGCACCTCCCCCACTGCTGTCTTGCCTCCGGCCCACCCGGGTGGACACTTCTTTCGGCCCACATGGCTGGGGGGAGTTTTTCAAGGTGTCGGTGCTGGGGGAGATGATACCGTTGATCTTATCCATGGCATGAGGGAGGCAGGTCTCCTGGCAGACCTGGCCAGTTCTGCCCTTTGCCTTTAGGTCAGAAGCACCATCTGGACATGGCGTCTCCTCAGAGCTGGAGACCTGCTTCTGGGGAGACCGGGCGTGCGGCACACCCCTGTTTGAGACCTCGCCCAGCTCCTGCTTAGGCACAGGGGCACCGGGCTGCTGGTTGTTCTGCTGCAGCGCAAATCCCGTTCCAGGGTCCACGGAGGTCCGCAGGGCCACATTCATGCCCACATTGCCCTCTGGGCCAAAGGGGGGGCCCAGGTTGGAATTTGTGCTCCGGTTCATGACATGTGGGGGCATCTGGGTGAAACCGTCCCCGGGACCAGGTCTGTACAACTGACTGGGAGCCATGGGCATGCCACTGTTGAATGGCAGCTGGTTGCCATAACTGGGGGCGTCATGGTGACTGTACCCAAACCCTGGTGCCCGGCCAAATCCCATGCCCATTTGATTCTGAACAAATGGGTGCATCTGATTCCGCATCTGGTAAGGGCCCCCATAGGGGGAGGGAACGCGGGGGGGCAGATGTGGGGGCATCCTGTGAGGGCCATAGCTGCCAAAGCCAGGGTAATGCGAGTGACTTGGGTACGAGTTTCCGGAAGGCAGTGGCTTGAACGACGGAGCATTGTAACTGTCATCAAAAGGGTTGGCGGCCACCAGGTGGTCGGCACTCGGGTTAGGGGGCGGGGCATATTCAGAGAGGGGGGGAAACGATGGAGGCTAGAGAAGTAGAAAAACAAGCAAAATGACTGAAAAAAAGCAGAGAGAAAAAGCTGGCAAACCACTACTCAGTTCTAATAAATATCTGTCTGGTATGTGAACACCGAGACATCTGCTAAGTGGTAACTCCACATTCTACCATAACTGGGCATTTACGGCCTTACGTGGCACCTTCAATCTTTTAATACCCGCTGAACAGGGGGTAAAAAAAAAAAAAAAATTATATATATACACACACACGTATATAAAAAAAAGGAGTTACCTTTCCCTACTCTGACATTTGAAAATACCAAAACGCTAGAAATGCAAGGTGAGATGCATCACAGCAGAGCGAACTCAGTGACAGCTACCTGAGTGTTTGACTTGCGCTTTTTCTTATCTGGGCTTGCAAGTAGTACACCCGGCCCTCCTAACCCATCCAGCCCACCGTCTCCACCTGCAAAATCATATCCCATCGCATGTTAGAGATCCACAAAGCCTTCGCCTTACCATCACGGCGTTACAATGTGGAGTATCTCATTAGCGGTTCTGTCAACGTCACTCTATCAAGAGCGAAGAAACGCCGCCGATGTGTGTTCCGAGTTCGGTCCAAATTTACGTCGATCATGCGGTGCCGTGACCGCGTTAACTTTACAAATTAAAAGCCGACCATCTTTAATCGATGGTTTAAAATGTGAAATGCGTAATAACTTCCCCGCACAAAAACTTCCTGCTTCGTCACATGGTTCCAGGCGACTCTTAATGTAATTTAACTGGAAAAAGTCGGCGGACAAATAAAGAAAAACGAAGGAAATAACTTCAAAACTTCAAATTCGTTTGACACAAAATGACACCGCAACAAGCCTGGGAGTGGAAGAGGCGCAACTTGTGGTCTCCGTCCCTCGAAAGCGCTCTCTTAATTACAGCCGTAAAGAACCCCAAGCACTCCTGTAAAAGTTCACGGCACTTTCGGGACGAGTGCCGACATCCCGACGTGCGAAACGAGCCGGACGCCGCCTCGGGAGCCCCTCTGTGCGGCCAGCTAGCTAAAGGCGAGCCGTCAGGGCGGCGCAGGTCTCCCCTGAAGCCCGCCGCTCCATTTATCTGGAGTTTCATTCAGTTCTTCAAAGGCCTTGAGGTAGGCCGACGGAGTCACGGCAACCTATCGTGGCCCCAAGACGCCGACCCGACCGAAGAAAAGACGGCGACGAGGGACGAGATTACCTCTGTTTCTCTTCAGAGCCAGGGCGTCTTTATCCTGTTCCGCTGACATCGCGGAGTGCCTCGCATGACTCGGCCCCGTGCTCTTATCGCGTCAGCCGCGAGGTACGCGCGCCCGTCCGCTCCACCCGCGCGGCGGCGGCGGCGACGGCCGCAGCTATTTTGGCGCGTGCGAAGGGGAGCCGCGAGGGCTCCTGAAGTTTGGGCGGAGCGCGCGGACTCCGCTTGGCCACGCGGGCCGGCACGTGGTGCTCGCGGCGGGCCGCTTTTACCTCGGGTAGAAGCGCGCGCGAGCGTCCGCCCCGCAGAACCGGCTATAAACGCGGCGGCGCAGAGACCTCCCCCCCCCCCGCCAGTCCCCAGCCGTATTAGCGGGCGAGTGTGTCTGCGGCGCCCCCGTTTGATGTGGTGATGAGCCGCTGATGTAACACTGAGTACAGGGGCAGCCCTGCCGGAGCGAGCTGATACCGCTTGGTTTCTAAGCGACTTCCCGTTGATGCTGAGAGTTTCTCTTGTTCGGGACGTTTGGAATTTGAAGTGACGAGAGAATGTCACAGATTTTAGCTTTAATTGCTCTCAACGCGATTGTACCAAAGGAGCGCGTTGTTTTTATACTTCTTTTTGCATTACTGTAAGTGGAGACAAATAAAAGGGCTGTGCGCGCGCGATATTATTATTATTATATTATATGGTAGTTATACACATTACCTGTGTACAGTATTGTCCCGAATTTCGTCTAGATGTAAAACTTAAATATGACTAATAAAGCAAAGGCATTTCCTATTGCCCGGCTAGCCTGCGTTTCTCTACACATCTTCTGTTAACTGTACGGCGCACGTGGCACACAGTAACTGCTGTCACTGACTACAGCATATAGACCGTGCAGAGCCACTGCATGCTTCCCAAACACGGGCTTGACTCGACCTGCAGAAGATGTGCTGGAAACCTTCAGACGTTAACCTTGCAGTCATCACAGTGACATTCGAAATACCCTAATCTCAAGTTGTATTAGGTCTCGTTATAATGCTTACAAGCTCGTCTCTCGACTGTTCATATTGTATTCATTTTGCACGTACAGTAAGGCTTTTTCCAATCTGACACTTTGTTGCGCGTTATTGCTACACTCCTGTCAGCTCTACAGTATGGTAATGCATTCAGGAAGAGTTGGTATTTATGCTGAATTTGCTGAATATGTTTTGTGGAATATGAGAGAATCTCTCGACACAGTAAATATAACCTTTTTAAAATGTACCCCTCTGTAGAGTAAATTCATTGTATGAGTTTACATGAATAAATGTCTAATACAAGTGATATGGATGAATCTTGTATAGTACATTTTTTATATTGACATCCATCAATCTTTCAGCCATAGTTTGTGATTTTTTGGATACTGGTCCATTTAAATTTTCATCCTTTGCACGATCACATTATGAATGTGAAATTCTGATAAAGATCACCTCTTTTTTTAAACCATTCTAAAATGTATTTAATGATTAGCATTGTTGCTGCCTTTTGTCAGATGATGAGGCTACTGTACGTCTCTCATCTCCACTTGTCACTGCTACAGTCAGGGGTCCGGGAGGCGCTGGATCAAATCCTGCGGCTTAAGATAGCTGAGCCTCTTAGTAAAAGGCAGTCATTTACTATGTAATGGGTCTCTATTACTTTCCCGCACTAAAAAAAATGAAGGTGGAGGAGTACAATCGGTGATATTCTAGTGAGTCGATATGGAAAGTGAAGTTTAAGTGCAGGAACAGAGTAAAAATGAGGTTATGGAAATGAATAAAATAGAATGGATATTTCTATAAGCCAATCTAAAATGAAGTCGTCAGTTTTGAGTTCCTGGTACCAATGGCTCATACACTGGTGGGAGGAATACCCAACATTCAGAAAGCATTTTTCACGGAACATTGGAAGTTCAATATATTTTTAAAAACTCTTTGCTTATCACTGTAAAGAAACCAGCGCGAAGCTTCCTTTTATTACCCGTGCAATCACACGTTTTGAAGGCTCATCTGTCCCATCACTAAGAGAATGTTATGACCGGGAATGGGGTTCCAAAAATGTGTCCCAAAAACAGAATCTGGAGATAGAATCACTCTAGAAATGTTTACATTTAAGACAGTTTAAAGCTCATCCATCCATCCATCCATTCATCCCAGTCAGGGTCACATGACTTTAAAGCTCATTTGCATTAGCCTTCACAGCTACATTTCTGCATTTCCTTTCTCCATAGAAAATGTGAAGTTCACAGTCTACAAAAATTAGTGTAGATTTGTACTGTATTTTCACAAAACTAATGACCGCAGTTAAAAAATTACTATACGAACGAAAAAAATAAAGTTAGCCCAGAGTTTATTTTACCAAAAATAAAAGGAGCCATGCAGAAATCATAAAAGAAACACAGAACCCACTGCAGCTTTAATTAAAATTTTTATTTTATCTAAGCAACTAAATATTTTCACAATTTATGAGTTTACAAATCATTTTTGGCATTCTGGTATATCTGTATAGCATTTTTGGCATAAGCATTTATGTTGTAGCAGAGACACAAAATCTTGTCTGGGACCCTGAGAAAAGAAATGCATTAAAAAAAAAAAAAAAAACAGTTAAGCATTAACAACAAACAGATCCATAACAAAGAAAACAAGCAGAGGACATACGGTACATTCAAACCCGGAGGCTCAGACTGGCCTTCCTGTAGCAGCTGTGAAGAGGCTGGGGTCCCCCTGAGCTAGGCTGGTATTCCTGCCCACAGCCCTCACACTAATGGCTTAGACTGGTACAAGCGAGGCGAGCCGTCAGGTCAGGCCCTTTCATTTCCTGTTCAAAAAAGAACAAACTTAAAGTAATGTAACTGAAGATTCTTAAAAATGCAGAACCACTGTACAGGACAGGGACCAAACGGAACCCTTTGCCTCCCGTCTTACCAGCAATCTCGGAGTGTTCGATCCATCAGTAAAACCCAGAACCGGCATCTATACATTCTTGGATATAAATTGCATATCAGATCTGTGACAGAGATATTCCCTTACATAAATGCATGAACTTATTTCTATATATAATTTACACGCAATGACTTCTGGGTAGCAACTAAAATAGGCACTCACTCTTCCAGGTAATTCAATTTCACAGCATAAAGAAAAGCAAAAGAATCCTTCTGCTAGACCCACTGAGAGGTTATTTGGAAACTGCCTGAATTAAAAACCATCGCAGGCATTTTCATTCTACAGAGCTGGTTTCCAGTCACTGATGGTAACAAGATATTCAAATTACAATAAAAAAATATTAAAAACAGAACCCCAGATCACCTGACTAGGACAGTTGAACGCAGCTGCCCAGATTAATGCTTGTACACAACATTTTAAAATATATAGTTGCACTTTCCAATATTACACTTTAGGTGTCTCAAGATAAAACCAAAGTCCCTGCTTTTAAATCCAAACACGGGGACATAAATTTTTCCCCTTGAACGTAATACAGCAAAATATATTTCTCCTCCAGTGAGAAATGATAAAATATACCATTATAGAAAATCTGATTCTGTTTGCTTAAACGATTTCCACATAAACGTTTTAAAAGCACTGACGGTGAACCACTTCCATCTTGGCTTGTGGTTTTAAAGACACCTGTACATTAAAGATAGAAAAAACAAGAAAAATAAACATTTAAACATGAAAAATCATGCAAAAATGGGAGCCCGATGGTTTCTAACTGATTTGCAATGGCAACCTAAAAATCTTTGGTCTATTTAGTTTGCACTCCAAACAAAAGTAAGATTGATTGTGTTGCTTTAAGGCCCTATTCATCATGAAAAACGCTACCGCAACCTCATTACGGTAAATGATGTCGGGGAATCTAGATTCAATTTTCAGATTCTTAAATAAAATTTGGACGACGAAAATCAGAGGAACTTTCAGATGCAATTAACCCTCCCCCAAACCCCAATTTGGTCAGGACTATGAAAAATTTTCTGCTCTGTATACAGCGTTTCCCGTCAGAAGCTGTACTGATTGGCTCTGGTCCCGGGACCAGCGCCAGACTCAAGTAAGACCAACGAAGGAAGCAAACAATTCTTTGGCTAAAAGCATTGGTCACCACTGCATACTAGGTAAAACTCATCTATTTAAAACATTGAGTATAAGACAACTAAGAAACTAAACGTGTACTCAGTAGTACATAAAAGTCAGCAAAAATATATCTTTGAAGGTTAAAGAGTTTTTTTGGTCTATAGTTAATATCATTTCACTGGATTTTTTTTCCCCACACTCATTCTACACAGCCTCCGGTCATGTGACTTAAAAAAGGTCCACATGATACTTCGGTGTTTGTGATGCATTTTATCCCTGACATCTGAAGGACCTTTGCAGCATTAAGGCAACGGTTAAAGCTTTTAAAGGTTTGTTGAACTGTGCATGACAGTGCAGATGTTTTTGGTAGATTCTTAACACCGTACAACAAAAGAAGCCAAAATAAACACACAAATAAAAACTGGTATAAAAAAAAGTCCTACATGCAACTGAAAAGATCTGCGACTTCACACAAACAAGGTCATCTCGAAGCTGAGAGTCATTACCAGCACTAAAAATTCTACCGAGGTATTTGTATAGAACTAAAGCTATTAACTGCCTACGACAAACAATAAGTTGTAAAAAATATACCCTGTGAGTTATCCATGCAGGAGGTAACCAGACATGGCTATCAAAACGTACTAAACTTTGTTCCCTGAGTTAAGGAAAATAACGCTATATAACAAAGTCTTAAAGAAGGTAGTATACAGACAGAAATTGTAAGGCCAACAGCATATTAATATAATACGAAGACACAAACATTCAAATGTTACGCCAAGGATTTCTGCAGATAGCAAGACTGTCAACTTCAGGCTATGTCAAAGAAGCAAAGAGAACGTGAAATTTCGCCAAGCTGAAATTCCTGTATATGAACCACTGCCTGAGGTAAGAACGGTCGTTAAGAGGTAGCTCTGCAGATTACTCCGCCTTGCATGAATTATTCAGACACAAGTCTGCCACAGAACAAGAAGAGCTGCCACTTTTGAAGATGACCAGGTATTTCCAAGTACACCATGGCGATCGCGTTTCCTTGAAAGCGGCAACCTTGTCAATTCACCTGTATGCGTCCAAGGTCTGCCTTAGCAAGTGCATACAGTAATTGTAGCAGCCATGTCGACAGGTAAAACGTTAGCATATATATATTTTTTTGTCCTTAAATCCTTGATTCGTGAATGCAGAAATCCAAGGCTTTAAGTTAAGTGCTGTGTCCTTACAATAACTTACTTCAGATACAAAGAGAGACAAGCAGACAGGCAGGCAGACAGACAGACAGGCAGGCAGGCAGGCAGGCAGACAGGCAGACAGACAGGCAGACAGACAGGCAGACAACTTTGACAAGCACAAATCATTGCTCTAAGTATGAATCTCCTGTCATGAAAATGAAATACCCAACTCACATAAAGCAGAAAAGTAGTTAAATAAAAAATAATTTGGAGTTTACCATTAGGCAAACTGAGGTAGATTCTAAGCCAAGACAGACTGTCTCCATCTCAGCTCCAGTGATACACTCTCTTAAATAGTCAGAAATGGAACATTCCTTCTTCACATTTCTGACAATCTTTGGAAACATTCACGGTGGGTGAGATTTTCTTGAACAGACACACATTTAAAATAAAATATAATGCAAAAATAAAAAAAAAAATAAAAACACACATTCAAAAGAAAGACCCTGATTAAAAAGAAGGAGTGAATCGACATTCTTTCAGGAATCTTTCTATGCCACTTTGCTCACAGCCCTTCAGAGCAGAAGTGGACTTGGGTGGGTTCTGGGGTAGTTTTTGGGTTTAATTGCCTAAAAAAGGGAGAGGCTGGGGGGAGTCTGGGATCCCCTCCTGGGGAATGTCAAGGGTCTCTTCAATGCATCCGATCTCCACAATCAGATGCGTCCGCTCCTCCACGGAGGTCTGGCTGTCTCCCGCACCCCGTCTGGGCTCTGCACCCAGGGGTATCTGCTGCGAGATACCGCTCGAGGACAGGTTGGCCATCACAGTCTCGTCGTGCGAGTAGCGCCCCGAGTCACCCGTTTCGTGGCTTCCTTCACTGTTCTGGGAGCCCTCAGTGTCCCGTGGGGACCTCAGGAGGTCCTTCAGAGGGGTGGCTTGGTCAGGAGAGGCAGGCGCCTCGCTGGTGTACCTGAGAATAGTCAGACCTGGCTGGTAGGAGCACAGGCTCCTCGGAGGAACCTAGACAGAATGGGGCAAGAAACACCACCCTGGTTAACATCATCGCCAGCCAGCCACAAGGTTACTAGTTCCAGTCCCACAATGAAGCTCCAATGTGTGGAAGAAAACACAGGGATTTAAGCACAATGGAGAACAAGAGCTTTTACTGTAACATATGAATGCACACCACATTCAGAAACACAAGATTATTTGCTCTCAATGTTATCTTAACCCACAAGACAGAGGTGGATGTCCATTACCAACAAGCTCTTAATTAGCCTCGACTAAATAAATAAATAACGTGAATAATTTACAGCAAACCTAACTTATTAGCAGATGCTTATATTGGTATTTGGTGTTGGTTGTACTGAATGTTTCTGTGGAGCAGCTCTAAGAGTGAAAACAAGCAGAAACCATTCGCACTGAATTTCTAATGCCGTGATCTGCCATGATTTCACACCTGGGCAAAACTTCAAAACCAGTACACTTTATGCTAAATTGTTCATTATCTTTTACTTAAAACATTTTTTTAATTCATCAAATGTGGAAAAAGTTAAGCTTAAACACTACTTTTATACATTTTAATATATACATTTGCTGAGTCAAAGAGGAAGTAATCTGAATTTTAAGAAGCCTTCAAAACAGATAAACCTCAAAGACAATGAGAACCTATTCAATAGATCAAAGGCTAAGAGCTCCGTGGGACCATAACCCAGCACACACTCAAGCTTTCAAGAACTGCAACTGTCCCCCAAATGCCCCATTACTACATACCTGCCCTCTGTTGGGGTTCCCTTTCTCCTCCTTGCTAAAGAAAAGCCACTTCTTCTTACTTTGACTTTTGGGGTTGACTGGACCTGAGCTATTTATTATTAGATCAGTTCCTCCCTAAAACACAACACAGCTCTTTTCAAGCTAAGTGTAAAAAAGGCACTTTAACATTTAGACACCCTAAAGATGCAAGTATTAATAAGTGCTGATTTACATAGGATCTCCCGAACATACAGAGCCAGTGGCCAATGAGGTACCTTCGCATCCACAAAACGGCTGCCTCTCACAGGCACCAGGGCCTCCTCGTTCTCCGACTGATGCTCCTGCACCTGTGGGGATGTCCCATCCTGAACCTGACCATTCCTTTGCCGAACCATCTTACTAGCTGCGGGGCTGCTGTAAAAGGCCAGGAGAAGGGAAGAAAACGATTAGCAATGATTCTACTAAACAAACAGCAAATTAAACAAACGAGTCAACTTTCGGAAGTGTACACTGACGGCCGTTTATTGAAATCCGGACCTCTGGACCAGGGAACCCGTGCCGGAGGGTGCATGTCTACCTAACCTTCCGTGAAGAACATAGGCTTCCCGTTACTGCAGCAATGCAGGTATCGTACCTCGCTTTGCCTCTGTAGACGAGGATGAAGACGCAAATGATGATGCAGACCAATGCAATGGACACTCCCACAATGATGCCTGTCATGGACTTTTCGTCCAGGTGGTAGAAACCACTGGAGAATGCTGCAGGACACAAACACCCAAAAGAGATGTCTTCCACTCTGAGCACCACAGCTACTTAAAACCAGAGACGCGGGTCACACTAAGATATCGTAAAACTATTACATTTCATGCATGTTAAGACGACATTAACAGGGTTAGTAAATATGAGGGACTAAAAGAGAACGGAATTAAGAAAATGAAACAAGGTTAAATGTTAAGCATGGAAACTCAGGTCAGCCTTGACTGAATTTCACGGACCTTCATGCCCTGTAGAGCTGTCCATGTGCTTTGAGCTATGTCCCAACGAGGATGCCCCCTGCAGCACCGGCAACTCCACCACGGCGGAAAAGGGCCCATCTCCCATCTGGTTGGATGCGGATATCTTCACCAGGTAGACATTTCCTGGCAAAAGATTCTCCAGCAGGGTCATGGTGGTGCCCCCTGCAGGTAAGAAAGTGAAAGTGTTGTGGATCAGCACAAGGCCACAAGGAGAGGAATAGTTAATGTTCAGCAAAAAGACACCACGAACGATTATATGAACTGGGAAAGGCTATAATGAGAGGCACGTTTTCTGACCAAACATTATCGACCATTACTGGTACAAATGATCTTCTAGTCATCTTTTTGATATGGCAGAAATCTTGTACCAAATCTCACTATCCAGGTCCAAACCCCCCTTCAGACCCATGAAAACATGTTTATGATACACTGAGGAATGAGGGGAAAAAAAAAAAAAAAAAAATCAATAAAAGCCCCAGGCATCTGACTGGCCATTAGGGCCAGAATGGTCAAAGGACATTGACTCCTGCTGCCATTCCCCCATGTTAAGACCACAGAGCCTCCAACAGTAACTGTCTGGGCATTGAGCGTGATTTAGAGTGGACTGGGGCACACGAGCCAGTGCCCTCGCTTTTGACACCCCTTCCCCAAGTGGCTTGACGTAAACAAGGCATGCAGCACATTTCTGTAGGCCATCTGCAACCGATTATACCTCAGGCCCCAAACCCTCGGCCCCCCGTGGATGAAGATGGACAGGAACGTGACCCAAGCCCCCCATGTCGGCAGAACTCTGCTGCTGTTCTGCGTGTTCCACAGCAGATCTCCAATCTTGATGGTCACCACTTCACCCATGGCTTTTAACTTCAACTCTCTTTAAGTTATGTTAAACCTCATCACACTAACACCATTTTACACAGCACACAGAACATCATGACAAACATACTTGTAGCTACTGAGGGATAAGGCAGATTGGGGTCATTATCAAGCTCAAAATGGAAATTGGTGCACAGCGATGGCTTATAAAGAACGGGATTAGAGAATGAAATGAGATATTGATTTCCAGTGGGCACTGGGCCATGGATCAGAGGCAGCCTTTTATGGCTTCCAGGCATGAGGGTGGAGCCCGGCAGGTGGAGATGTGAAGAAGTACCACGGTGGATGAAGACATGGGCTGGAGCACCGTGGGAAGAGGCAGAGATTCTCACCTTCTTTGTGGAGCACCCGCCACTCTCCAGCAACCCAGGCCTTGCGCGAGGCATACAGGATGGTGTAACGAGTCACGACCATATTCTTCTCCTCTGGAGGCTTCCAGGATACCAGTGCCGAGCCGTCCTCGATCAGGGTCACCTTCACGGCGGACGGCGGCTGGGTGGGTGCTGGAACGGAGATGCGTCTCAGTCAGAAAGAGGACTGGATGGCCTTAGAACATGAGTACTCGAGTGTTTTACAGTTTTAATAAAACACTTAACTGCAGCTCACATTTCAGTTGGTTAATTTGACATTTAACTTAAATCCAGAGAAGTACTGAACTCCAAGAATGTTCCAAAACTCGAGTATAGGGTCACAAACAACCCTTAAAAGACAATTAGACAGGTCAGATCTGTCCGTGATCAGGTTTTGATAACGGGTTTGACAAGTTAAAATGATAAAGCCAAGTTAGTTCATCCCGGTACCCTGACCAGGCAGTTAGAATATGGATGGATAAACAGATGGATGGATCGATTTATAGACAGTTGGATGGATGGATGGATGTCACATTATTAACCAGAAAGGCATGTTTGTCTTACCATTAGGAAGAGTGGTCTGATAAACGACAGGGCTCCAGGGGCTGGACAGCTGGTCGACGTGCAGGCGTACGGCGAACTCGTACCGCGTGTCGGGCTCGAGGTCCGACACCAACAAGCTCTGAGCTCCACTATATAGGAATGCGAAGAGAGAAGGGGAGAGCATTTTTCAGCAGCAGACCCACAGCCGATACTGCAGAGGGGCTCAGCGTGGAACGGGCCAGCACGTGGACTACTCACGTCTGTAGGTAGAGCACTAGTGAGGCATTCTGCAGGCCCACCGGGTTGCAGCGAACCGTGTAGTTTACAGCCTGCCCGGTGGTGAATGCGGGCCGGCCCCAGTGCAGGTGCACCGAGGTGGAGCTGTTGGCCTGGGCGTATACGTGGTGTGGGGGAGGGGGAGGGGGCACCAAACGATCCCTCACCGCTAGGTGGCAGAAGAAACACCATCACCATCATCATCCTCATCCAGACAAGGCACTGCACACCATACTCTACATCTTCTTGTAAAAAACATTTATTAACCCTTTCATGCATGAATTAAGACTGGCTGAGACTTAATTCTTCTCTATTCTTTCAGGATTAAAAAAAAATGTTTAAAAAGTGACTTCACTCCAGCTGTACTTTTTAAAAGATGCATGTATTTGAGTACTTCACTTCAAGTAACACAGACCAAATAAGTCTGACAGTGAATTACAATTGAAACCTTTGCTCCATTTGGGGCAAAGTCCCCTAAATGGGATTCCATGCAACTTAACTTTAAAGCGATCCATAGAGTAGATAATGGGATTTAAGCAGCTGTCCACTGTAGCAAGCATGACATATGAAAGGGTTAAAAACATGTAAAGTACCCATGTATAATTATGGCGTCATATTTAATCCAGGAGGCCTGTTTGTCAGAGCTCCGTAAATGGTCATTGAAACTTTGAGAATGGTAGAGCTTTGCCCAAATGAATGTAAAATAGGAGCGGCTCTGAACTTACAGACACATCCAGGGGTGCTGATGGTCTGGTCGGCCTGGTACCCGTCACCCATAAAGCTGTAGGCCAGCAGCTTCACGTGGTACTTCCGTCTGGGGTCTGGGCCGGAAAACATGGCGAAACATTAGATTTCGACGTGTGCCGGCATTTTAAAATGTGGCGATTCCCGGAGTAATCCGTGCTGCCTCGCAGCCTCTCATCCAATTGGATCAGGAGGCCGATACCGTGGAGGACTGGAGCAGCCCACACTGGACCATAATGCTTCCCCAGCTGAAGTCAGATACTCTCTCAGGCTCTGCAAGTGCCCGCCCCCCCCCATCACCCCATCACCCAATCATACAGCCTTTCAGCAGACAGAAGGAGGCCGTCGCCCCACTCCCCCCACACCCACTGGTCAGTGGTCACCACCCATTCAGGGCCAGAGGGGCAGGGGTTTAGGTCAATGCAACCCACTGAGAAAAAAGGAAAAGGAGGACAGAAGCCTGAAGAAGTCCCTGGAGGACCGGACTGGCGCTGTTCCAGATGGTCGCCTTCTAAAAAGCCTGATGAAGCTCAAAAAATTTTATTGAAATTCATACCTATATGTCCAAGTAGTCTGTCTTGGCCCCAGTTATGTTCTCAAACAGAAAATTGAATAATCCAGTTGTTATTAATTTGATTATTAATTGTCCTCACTGCTCTGCGGTCTTTGGATCAGAACAATCAAACTCCTCCTGAAACAGAATTTTTGAATACTACCTAATGGATAGCATTCAGGAATTCCTTGACAAAATGTGAGCCATGGAAATTTCAGGGACATATAAAACATAGAAGGAAAAGTTTCATAGAAGGAAAAGTTTAATATATCAGCAAACGTATGAATGACATTTAAAGTTGACCCTTTTCCTAATTTTTAAATTTTAAAAGGCAGATTATGGGCATCAGCATATTCACGTTTACTAAAAACCAAATTTGCCAACAATTCCAGGGCACTACAACGCACGCCCACTAGGTGGTGCCCTCTGACATAAAAGATCCAATGCGTCATAGGATCAGACGTGAAAGTTTAGCCAAGTATTATGAGAGCATCTCGACTCTATACATAGACATCACTGGACAGCCAATATCGTAATCAGATTGACTATATACTCTGCAGCCAAAGATGGAGAAGTTCCTTACAGTCAGTCAAAACAAGA
>JAACJT020000007.1:6284270-6318481 GCA_009936485.2 Gymnarchus niloticus
GAGACTACTAGAATGACTACAGTTCTCCGTAACCTAGGAGATCATTGGGAGGAACAGTCAAGGTTTATGGTACTTAATGAGGGCAGTAGAACCCAACATTCTACCTACATTCTAGAAGGTTCTAGAAGACTGAGGGCCTTTTCTACAGGCGGGTAGCAATTGGTATGAAAGCAGAACAAAGAAATCACAAAACAACTAGAGCAGCAACTACACTAAGAGCAGACTGCTATATCCAAGATAGCAAAACACTGTGCAGTCCAATCACACGGCTGCAATTCCCACGGACCTGAGTGTACTGATCTTTGAGGTGTTTTAATGGTGAATGAAATCATGTAAAAAAAGACGTCGGCAGCGGAACAAACATGCTAGCGATCCAGGTTATAAGGGCCAGAAGCTGTGGATGTTAAAAGCATTACATGGTGGAAATGTCAACGAGCGTTCAACACCAACCGTACAGTTAAAAAAAAAAAATAAAGTTGACCGGCTGGATGAATAACTCACCGGTATCTGGTGTAAGGGGACGTCCACCTGACCCAGGAAGTCATCCCTCGTCTGGAACGGGGAGAAGGGAGGGGGGGCAGACTCAGTGAGCGAAGGAGATACTGTTCCCTGCATGCATGTCCACCCCCGCACCTTCCAGCCAGGCCGGGGGCACAGCCGACGATACCCAAAGGAATACCCCAGGATACAGATCACAGGAAGACAGCGGCTGTTTACGGTGTGAGAGCCCTCGTGACACCAAGGGCCAACATACACCCATCCTCTAATACAGTAAACACATATGAAGACCAAGCACAATCTTAAACCTTTTGCAGGTGTAAGCAGACACCAGTGGATAGTTTCGTGGGTGTAGATGCTGCCTCGATGCCTCACGTCAGCATACACCCACGTGATGTCATCCCAGTGCGCATCTCCTCGAGTTCCAGTTCTGAGAAGCGTTTATTTTCAGCTCGTGATTAATCAGCTCGAATCAATACGACTCTTTAGTGGTGCTGTCTGCTGGATGCGGAAGCACAGCAGATCCACTGAGGCAGCTGGGGACAGGCCAGAGAACGCCAGGTGGGTCTTGTGTGGTGCCCAACGCCGGCAAGCGCAGATAGCACCTGATGCCTTTAAACGAGCCAAACGACCCTCGAGTGTTTAAGTGGCTGAGCTCCACTTAAAGGGTGGTCCAGTTTAACTGACGGATCCACTGCTAAGATGAGCTGGGGGCTGATCTGGGACCTGCAGAATCCTACTAGCACCAAGCACCCACAGCTAACAGACCGAGGGCTGACCAAGGACCTGCACAAGGAAACGATACTAAACAGGGAACCCTGAGTTACTGCGCTCCACTCAAACACGTCTGACACGCAGCCCGTGTTGCCAAGGAGCAGCGTAAACAAAAACGATGACAGCACTGCGAACAAGCAACCGGGAGCAGCTGTGGAGCAAATCCCCATGGGCCTAAAAAGAAAACCTTCAACAAATCTGAACACTAACCATTTCACAAGCGGGTCTGATAAAATAAAAAAAAAAATAACGGCTTCAAAGTAATGACTCCATTAGTGGCTGCGTTGGACTCATCCCAACGAGCACAAAGACGGCGAAGCAATACGCATCTTCGGAGAGCTTGTTTATTTTTGTTTATCCGCGTGGTGTGGTGTCATCAACCTTTTACTGTTACCAGGTAGAGCTCTTCATGCCGGTGTTCATATCTCCTCAGAATTCGAAAGAACACTTTGCCAGTTTTAATTGCTGTGACGTCCCTGTTAAAGGCCAACCCAGAATTGTAAACTGACTGCTATAAATCACACGCTGCTTATCACAGTCATGTTCCTTTCACTACATCTATTTGAAGTATTCATAAAAAATCTGACATCTATGCGCTGTGGCTACGAGAGAAGAGAGATTGACTTAAGATTGAACGTAGAAGATAACATTAGAGAACCTTAAAGATGCCGGTCAAGATAAAGTAAGCCTGGGATACGAGGTGACGTTCCTGAGCTGTGTGTGTTAAGTGAAGCGAGATCTTCACAGCAAGAGGACTCCTTCAATGGGCACGAGAGAAACAAACGAGCGTAAACAAGCCATTACAAAAATGGGCTTTTCCTGCAGCACAGACCTGACCTTAAGTATAGCTGACAAAATTTCAAAAGCAGCACAATTTAATCTGGAATGCTATCAGTAAAGCAATCTTGGGGGAGGGGGGTGACGACTCAGTTAAGCAGGGTAAAGAAAAGGGTGACCTGACCCTGACCTCTCAGGAGGGGGCAGCGAAACACCTGATATTTCCCACACCAGGGGATACGCAACGACTAGAGTGCCATCATCACTGGCATCTTCTGGCACACTCCCGCAAAGGTGCGCCTTTTAAAACATCAGCATGTACACTGTTGCTTCTACAGTATAGCAGCTGATCTCTCTTAAATCGGACTGAAGAAAATTCTTTTGTTTAAAGAAAAAGCTACATAAATAATGAAAGAACTGAAAATATGGTCAATGACTCCTTTCACTATACATACACACCGGACTGTAGCTGGGAGTTCTGGACCCCTGAAACAATGTTGCTCTGGGCTCCAAATGCATACGGCTTAGTGGCATGTAGTCTTGGGGCCCCTCCAGCTGTGGGCCCCTAGAACCAGCACCACCTTTCACCACAGGAGCTACTTCCCGCATGCACAAACCCCTTCAGTGGTTCCAGTGGCACCACCCAGCTGCCATCTGCTCTCCATTTGCTTCAGAGAGGAAAATTGCCATTTTTCCAGCTTCTGCTGAGTAAACAAGGTCACGTGCCACCAGCTGTGGCAGAGGCAGCGGCCATGTGACACCCCAACCCAAAAGTGGAGAAGCCGTGGATTTGAGGCAGTGCAGTTTATTTCATTTCTAGGCTAAGCTAACACCGGCAGCACCGGAACTCATTCATAAGTGTCTGTTTTCTCTAAACGCCCCACAAACAAACAATTGAAACAAACAAAAACAAAGCAGATAACAAATAGATGTGGCATGTAAGAGCAGCGTTAACGGATTCCATTTTTTGGGACCCCCCCCAAAAAAAAACAAAACAAGAAGATATACTATGTGTATTCCTAAATATATTTATGAACTTTAACTTGCCCTAAAAAAATGGGAAGAAAGACAAAATATCAGCCTATTTGTCCAAAACTAGCTCAACACATCTGAGAAAATTTACCCTAACATGTGACTCTTGAAAACCTTTATAAAATGTTAGCTATTTTGTTTTTTGGAATCTGCATTTCAAGATTCACCTCCTCCCCAGGCCCACAACTCTAAGCACAAATAAATTTTAACCTGCGCTGACATCTCCGGCCAGTCAGAAACGGTACAGCAAATGACTTAAAAAGATCCTGTGACGTGTGAGGAAGCCAAGGTATGATTTTAACTGCGACCAGGCTCCTTTCTCACGGGAGCTTAACACTGAAGACCTTACGGAGCCGGAGATAGCAGCTGAGAGTCTGCCTCGCCAACTCTCACAAAGGAAAGGGGAGGGAAAAAAAAAAAAACAATAAAAGAACAACACCTGAACAAGAACCCAGACTGTTGTTGGGGAGGTAGGGATTCCACAGGAAACCCAAAGCAGCGTCTTTACTGAAGAAGTCAGAGCACTGACTTGAGCACCTTGAAGGCCCCTGTGTAGGAATCTCCATAGTAGATCCAAGAGAGAAGGTGGGGCACCCCCATCCCCACCTCCACCCACAGGAACAGTGTGTTTCTTCCTGCCCATTTTTCTTTCTATGGATGACTGAAAAAAGAAGCTCTGCCATCATTTCTGTGCAAGAAAATAATTCACCTGGAGACCCTGAGCAGGATGAGCGGTTAGACGGATGGACGGGAAATTTAATTCACAAACAATTTGAAGACGACGACGTAATGGGGAGGAAAATGCCTTTCCCTCCAGAAAAGATGGTACTGGAAACCTTAAAGGGACAGAAGCGGGCAGCCATGGTAACAGAAGGCACTCTGCTTTCTACCCTCGCAAAATGAATGTTTGCAATGCAGGTAGAACCTGCTGAAATGTCAACAAAGAAATTAAATGAATACGTGATGACATGTTTTTCCTGAACTGCCGGCCTCACCCTGTTGACACCTTTAATATAAGACAAATACACAGTAGACGTCTTTTCCAGAGAACACTATCTATATGCACAAGTGTGTACACGTGTACACACACACACACACACTCTATCCATGAACAGGGAGCAAGCAGGCAGATTGAGGTTTTATTCATCGCTCAGGACATTAATGCCCCTACAGGGCAGCAATCTGACCCCAGGGTCCAGGGGATTACAGAAGCTGGCCCTCACATCCAAGAGTAACACCTGCACCCTGGCTCGGTCCTTTGCCACTGCAGACCAGAGGAATATCTTGAGGCTGTTTATTTATAGCTGGGGGGGGGGGTCCTCCCCTCTCACTAAAATTAACCCAGGGTAAATATTTTCAGTGATTACAGAGTGTTAACCAAATTATGAAAAACGAGACCCTTGGTTAACGGACCCCCTCAACACACACAACAGGACATTACGCTCCTGAACAGATACAGGATTCATTAATCCCACCAACAGCTTTTCTCCAGGGCAGCGTTAACCTGATATGCTAACATAAACTAACACCCTTAATGTTTGAGGGAGAACTCCTCAGTTCCTCGCCTTCCCAGTGGCCGTGTATGTCCTTCTGTCAAACACAGATGTGGTGCTTAAACATCTTCCCAGTCAAAGGAAAATTAATTTAACAAAACTTAAAAACACTTTCACAAAAAAAGACAACAAAATAACAGCTTTCCAGGACATATTTTTTTCCATAAACTAATAAAATAACCCCAAGATATAGACTGCATTTGTAAATAATCTGTAAACCACTTCTGTCTAAAATCAATATATTCCATAGTCATTTCCTTACCTCTCTTGACACACACATATGAAATTAAAAGTTTGCTTTAGTCCTAAACAAGATTACGAAATTTTTAAGAACTCCAATCAAAAACTTGAATGCCAATTTCATAAGAGTATGCAGTAAAACATGGCACAGAGACAGCAAAAGGCTATCAATAGGAGAACAGCCATTTCCCCAGCACCACCGAAGGGCACTACAGCATAAACCTGTCATCCGTTAGGGATTTAAAATGTCTATTTCACAAAAGCTATTTCCGAACACACTAATGGCTGTATCGTATGCCACTACTCCGAGCGTTCCAGGTAGTGTCCAAATAAATTACATTTCAAACACGCATATATTGTAGCGTCAATCAAATTTACAAGCCGCTCAGATCACACATCACCATCTTTAATGAGGTTATCTTTCACACTTTACAGCTTCTGAGCACTGCCATCATAATCAGCCAGAAAGTCTCGAAAGTTTTCAACATTTTAATTTTGTTATTCTCAACATTAGACTATTAAAGTGTCAAATTACTTTTCAGCCTCATTCAACTCCAATAAAAAAAATTCAGAGATCTCATAACATCAGAATTTCTTGCATATTTTTTAAAATTATGCTTCTAATCCACACGTCGTCTTGCATTTCTGTAGCGGCCATAGAGGTTAGACCAAAAATTCTTTTTCAAATGGCTGTTTGACAGCTGAAAAAAATGAAACCTTTATTTAGCCCTTTTATGAAATATTTAAAAAAAAAAAAAAAAAAAAAAAAACAGGCAACCGCCATTCGTGTGTGTAACTCAGAGAATTTTTAAGCGATATAAAGTTTTCGGAAAGGTTTAGCAGCACCGGGATAATTTCTCATGATGCTCACCATTGGAGACAGCATCTAAGGTCAAGATGCACACAAAACGACAGCGGTTTGGATGCAGTTAACATTTTGTTACTTTCAGTGAGTACCCTAGAAGCTCTTTTGTAACTTTCCCATTAGCGCACTCGGTGTCTGCAGCACACTGACACCTCATGCTTGTCACATTCTGCGAGGGTTTTGCCGTCAGAACCTTTCTACTGTTTCACCATTTGACAGTCTGTAGCTGCAGCTCGAGGGCGAGGCCCGCGCGCAGTTCGGTTGTACCGATCCTTAAAGACGCGCGACATTCCCGTCCACAGCGTAACATCGTACACGCGTTTCTGCACGGCTGCGCCCCGCTCGCATTTAAGGAACGAGACGGCGGCTGTCGGGACGAACGCCTCTCGCGGTGGATCAAACGGGATGCTGTGCTCCACTGCAAGCGTTCTGAGTGCGTTTAGCCCAGCATGCAGCTACATCACTGCTCGTGCAAGTCTGCCTGACGCACCGTGCCTGCCTAATATAATAAATACACTAAAAGCCAGGGTAAGGTCCATTTAATATTAAACACGGATGAAAATGAGCGAGCGTAGAAATACAAACCTAGACGGGGTGTAGTGGGGAAACTGCTTACCCCAGGGATTCTCTGTCTACTTTGGATGACATTGTCTCTGTGGTGCGAATGAAAAGCCCCCAGGATGCCACACACCCTCCCCGCTACGCAGTGGCGCAGGTGGATGCACACCTGTGAGGCGTTGCTGGGCAAGCTTGCTCCACCGTAGAGGGAGACGAGAGGGAGCTTTGCTCCCAGAGAGACGCTCCACTGCAGGGGCCGATGGAAGCCCTTGGCCTCCGCCTGACAGGCACAGCCTAGCCTACCCGGAGTTGGCTGCGGCAAGCAGGCGGAGGTACTGCGGAACAGCTTCGCTGGGGGGATGTGGGGTCCAGCGCCGGGTTCTGGCACCCAGGAGCCGAAGCCTGGGCGGGATGGCTGTTGCCGGGAGACATAAAACAGGATGCCGGAGCACTGAGCCACCTGGGCCCCCTCACTGTAGCCAGAGCTGCCCTCAGCGGTGGTGAAGTGGACCGACCTGGCACCCCTTAGCTCCGGGATGGGGTCTCCACCCTTGGACAGCCGCAGGCCACCAACGGCCATGGCGACGGACCCTCTGGGGTGTTCAGGGTCACCAGCACTGAGAGGAAGCTGGCAAGAGCCACAGGGTGCCGGTGGCGGAGTGCGAGACGGGCCGTGGGGAAAGATGAGCAGGGAGGAGCAGCGCTTCCGGGGGGGCCCAGCTGTGGGCTGCGCCAGGATCCCGTCGGAGGGGTCGAAAACATCAGGGGTGCTGGCTACGCTGCTGCCACTGGATCCCCCGTTCGAGCTGGCTGCAAGCCCCCCGCTGCAGCCTACATTGCTACCCTCGCTTTCCTGCCAGGGCTGCAGTGAGATCTGAAACGTAGTCCTCCTGTGACCACTGACCTTGGGGATGAAGAGGGACGAGCAGAGAGATCCCCCCAGTGTCCCCCTGGCCTGAAAGTCATCCCCAGGGTCTCTGTCCTCCCCGCAATGGTGACCCTCCGATGGCGGCGGCTCCGTGCTGCTCCTACGTGTGGCGAAATGCAGACAGAGTCTGCGTGCCATGCCGTTAGCATGCCGGGCTGCAGAAGCAGACACAGGACATTCTGATGGTGGATCGAGGAGAAGGCTGCTGCTTTCGGGCTGCTCCGGCTCCCGTAGCTCGATCACTGTCATCGGTCGCGGCGCACGGCCAGAACAGCTCCGGTGACGGCTTGCATTCCTTGCACGCCGCAACCAAGCAAGTCAACCACTACAGGGGTCACCGGGCGGATTCCAGAGGTGCGGACTCAGACTGAGAAGGAGCCCACATCAGCACAGACCCTAGTGGTCCGTCTTTCCGAGGGGCCAGGCAACAGAGAGCCACACCGGGAAAAAGCTGGAGAAGAAAGAGCCCAGCCCATCAACTTAACAGCAATCAAAAACTGGCTTTAATCTTAGCTTTCCGACTGGGATATGCTGATCCAGAGCCCACCGCCTCCTCATGAGTAGAAGGGGAAAAGAAAAAAAAAAAAAAATCAAAAATCCAAACAAACAAAGAGTGAGGGGTCAGCAGCATGGGGGTCCCCTCTGCTTCGGGCTTGCAGAGACCCCGGCTCTCCACTGCGCGGTAGCGACGTGTCTAAAGTTTCGACTGCGCTGCACTGCCGGTAATATTTTTACCCGCTGGTATTGAATTACAGGAAATCAGGAGGAATGAGGCTCGGCGTAATTCAGCATCAAACCCAGTGTTTAATTTCCACATAGTATCCATACCCGGAAAACCGCTTAGATTTGGAAAGACGGCCCAGGACACCGCCGGAGGCTGTCACCGGGTGTGAAGAAAGCTAGTAGTGAAACAGCGGCAGAGCGCCCTGGGCATCCGCTCACGGGTAACGCCACAGGAGTTCGGTAATACCCTCTCATCGATCGTTCCTGCCTGGCAGGTCAACGGTCGACACCCAAAACCAGAGATGTGTCATGGACATAAATAAAGCACCATCTTGAGTGAAAGTATCACTACTTTTTTTTTTTTTTGTGAATCAGACAGCTTGGAGCGAGAGGGAGACCACCTGTCATTTGAGACCCACGTGTGGGCAGAGCTGGTCCAATGCCCATCTCCTGCTTCTCACAGTTTGACATTACTGAGCAGGCAGGCGCATGAAACCTTTACTGAAGAATATTCTGGAATATGACAATCACCGCCATGCAGAGGCATTCTAGCATATTGTGAAGCGCGGCAAAAATGAATAACCCCCAGAGCAGACTGGCGTACTCTTAAGCTCTATCTCAGAGTCAGAAGTGACCTGACCTTTCACCACCAGGTGCTCGTGGTGTTACAGATGGTAGGATAGGAATATCTGAACGGCTTAAGGTAACCATGAGGTCAAGCGCATAGGTGCAACGCCAGCGGCAGACGAGGTTGCCAGCTCCGTATTTCAACTGGGCTTAGACCCCCCCCAACTCTATTGGGTTATCGATATCTTAAACCAGCCCACACTCAACCCCCAGAGGTCATTGATTTCCGTCAAGGCAGAAGAAATAGTGAAGTATCTGATTTTTTGCGAAGACACAAGTCTCCACATGACCAACAAAATATGGCCAGAGACTTGGCAGTCTTACTGTAGCCCAGCTGTTCATGTCAGCCATCAGCGTCTGCCTATTAACAGGGTCATCAAACAGGGTCAACCATTCACTCTGACACCCTGCTGCTCCTTAGAGAGCAACTGCACATTTTCACATATCCAGGTACTCGAGAAGTGGCACCAAAACACAGCGACGTATAAGACAGTACTTAAAGGGGGAGAACCGCTGGCCAGCTCCACCGGGAACACACACCCTCCTGCACTATGGGAGCTGCGTGTGTGTTACACTTCAGTGATGGCCACACAGGTTCAAGCAGCCGTGACCCCACACTGGGGCATTCAAGACCACCAAAAGGTCAGCACTTATCACAATTGAAACAGCACGCATTAAACTACTGACCGTGTTATGTCAGTAGAAACATACAGTTCAGTGATTTGAGTAATATTTCCTCTTAAATAACAATGATGAGCCAAGGCAATAATAATAAAATTTAGCTTTTTTTTTTTTTTTAAATCTCGCAACAAAATCAGCAGTAAAAAAAGAACATGTTCACCAAATACGGAATGTGTAAGGAGGCGTGAATTTGATCGTTTCTCATCATGCGAGAGCTTAGATTTAACAGGAAGCTCGCTGGTCCACTGGAGGCTCCAGCTATGCGGCAGGTGACCGTAGACAAAAATGAGGGAAATAAGAGCAGAGAGGCCCAGGCAGGCTTTTCTAGACGGGTCAGGCTGACCGGACCTACCAGGCGGTTCTCGTCAAACACTTCGAACAGCAGCCGGTGCTTCCGGGGATGAACCTGGAAGAGAGCAAACGCCAAGCCATCAGCAGACCGTCACCGTGCCACCCAGGCGCCTTCGGGGGCATCACGCCGACAGCCTCAAAATACGCACACCATGTACGACACGTCTTAAAACAAGGAAATGGAAATGAAGTCTCAACGGCAAGCCCAAGACCAGCTGAACTGCAAAAATCTGAAAGTGTACCGGCACTAACGTCAATCTGTCAGGATCTACGGTGGAATTCGCTAAACCAGTTAAGCATTCCTCATAACACCTGTAATAGCATTTTAATTTCCAATTTGAAAGAGACCTTCCATAAACCTGATCATGCTTAAATTCAAGGGGAAAGTATCCACATCACTCCTGATAATCTCAAATACACTTAAACATCAGCCCACCAAGACAGCCTAAATCAGAGTTTTCATTTAATCACTCAAACCTAGTAACCAATACAAATGCTGAACAACACAGGCTAATTCCTTGGGATCATAAAAATAAGCATTACAAAAATAGCTCCTCACTGCTTCAGTATACAAACTGACAGGTATCAAATTCTGCTGTCCGTCAGACTCGCTGTAGCTGGCAGCGCCGTTATTAAAAATGAACGCTACGAGGACAGCACCTGAATACTGACATCAGCTCCGGTGCAGTCAAAAACCCAGGAAACAGATTCACACACACAAACGTTTTCATCTGTCATAAAAAAAAAAAATGACAGTCAGTGATATCAGAACTCATCTTCTCATCTCCCTCCTTCGATGGAAGTCAGTCAATGTCAGAGAGAATTCCACAACAAAGACACGTTAAACACCGCAGCAAATATCCAGGCTGCTCCCCTGCCGTTCGGCACGATAAGAAAGCTACTCTTCTATAACCATTTTCATGTACCATTTAAAATGAGAGACAAAATGCTTCTCTCAAACCGAGATCTCACACCTTGGATCTTACAGAAAGCAACCAAAAAACATTAAATAACCAACTTCTTTGCCATAATGGAGATATGTGTGTGTACAGATACTGTATAGACTATAATGGGCCTGGTTGTAAACAATCATAATTACAAACCTGTATATGAGGATACCAGCTAAAAACCAAAATGTTTTTGAGTGAAAATTTAAGTGGCTCAGTGGGTAGCAGTTTTGCCTCACACCTCCAGAGGTGGGGGGGTTTGAATCACACCTCCACTCTGTGTGTGTGTGTGTAAGTTGCATGTTCCCTATGGGTTTACCGGATTCATCTCTCAGTTCAAAGACAGGCAGTTAAGCTAATTAGCGTCTCTAAATTGCCCATAGTCTACGTACCCTACAGGGCGCCCCCCCTCACTGCCATGTAACCTATGCTGCCTCGGATAGGAACCCTGACCAGGATATGTGGTGGGAAGATGGATGGAAATCAAAACCAATTATTATTAACAACGCTCTGCAGGAAGTCTGCAGTATGCCACATAACCATGAATAAAACAAAGACGCGAAAGCAGTGCAGGACGTGTAACCTGCATTCAGTCGGGGATCTGGCTGGGAGAGGAGAGGCCATGGGAGAGGAGAGGCCATGGGAGAAATGTGCTGCACCACTCTAAGGATGCCAAAGGGGGGGCGCTATACAACCCTGCAAAACAGGCAGAGCCAGCGACTCCAAGTACTCCTCGAGGGACGGGGCGTCACCGATAATACCAACCATGTTAAAAGTGCAACCACACCACGTCTTAAAGATCCCAGAAAGCTTTGCTTCACACCACAATTTGCAGAACAGTGTGTGCTGACGGGTTTCACTTCACCTTCTCATTTCTAATTTAAACGTGCCCTTCTAACTACGGGAGTCTCTTTTCAATCCTGGGGGGGGGGGGGGGGGCGACAACAGAAGGGTGTCATTCTACGTTAAAAACAAACATGGGCTTGACCTAAAAACGAGTGGAGGCACAGGCCTCTTCCGAGTTTCTCAGTGACCTTCAGCTGGGGGGGGCAGGCTCAACCCGCTCCAACTGATCTCTCCACATTTCAGCCCTTGTTGAAGAGAGGAAACAGGAGAGACCAGGCGCATGTCATTATATCAACAACCAGAAACAGCACGGAGAATAAGAAAGAGTTTGTGCCCCAGTTATCGTCCTTCAAAGCCTAAGGAATGAAGAAAAGGAAGCCAGCCAACTCCTAAGACCCATGTGTTTCTCCACACGACAACAAACTGCCGCAGCATAGGTTTTTGGGGTAAAATACCACAGTTATTCTGACTGATCTGTAGTACATATTTAATGCAGATCTGATCCAGTGAACTCCTACTCGTGCTTCAGCGAAGAAATCCAGTGAATCCGCATCATCCACCATTAGAGAGGCTCTGATGTCTCACCTGACAGCAGTCTGAATCTGACCTCTCGCCCAAATCGCTGAACGCTAAGGGCAAAAACCAAAGGCAGACCTTCATATGCTCAATTTTTGAGCCCATTGCCCAAAGCATTCGCATAAATGTTTATCAGGTAGTGGAAACAGCGAGAGACTGATTTAAAGGTGATTTAAAATGTGTTGCTCTTCTTCTCATTTACAATCTAAGACACACAAACAAACAAACAGCACGCAATTCCAAGATCCACATTAAAGTCCTAATGTGGAGATATTACTTCCGAGCACGGAGCTCCCACCAAGAATGAAACATCTGGGTTGGCGAACCCTGCTGCAGCCTGAAGTTAATGGCGTTAAAACTAATGGAAACCACCTTACTAAGCCAAAAAAAGCCACAGCAACTGCTTCCAGGTGGCAGTGAGGTTAATGCTGCACACCTAACAACAATGGACTAAACCTCAGAAATATTTCATTCTGAATTTTTCTATCAGAGCAGCAAGAGATTCTTAAAATGGTGATATTCAAGTTACCTTTTCAGAAGTCAACTGTACAGTACCCAAATAAATAAAATGTAAACAAAACAAAGTACCAAAGAGAACAATATACTATACACACACAGAGCTAAATAATAAAATAAACTTTACAGTCACTTACTCTGAAGTAGAATTCCTCATTCCACTTTGGGTCCAACGTCTTTAGGCAAAAAGTAGAGAAGAGTGATGAGAAAATAAAGAACTACTGCCATTCTCAGAGTAAAATACAGGTGTAGCTGCAAGTCTCATTATAGCTACCTACCTTCTTGATGGTTTTAGTCTGGAGACTGGTAAGTTCACCACTCACAGGATCGTACAGTGACACTTTTGTGTAAGGATCACTACTGGGAACAATGCAGAAGGTCAGAGCACAACTCTGTATTTACAATATGCATTATTGATTAATAGTATATGGCATGAAATCCGTTATGACCGTTACTCTAGTCTTCCTTGTGGAGCACCTCTACGCACCACATTAAAAAGATGAAATGACTTTTAGTTTCGAACTCGAGTTCAGTTATCAAGCATAATTCAAACATCTGGATGCCTTGCGTTTAATGAATTTGCTTAGGAAGTAATATGTTCATTTAACGGCTGGCGTTTTAAATGCAGTTCGATTTCGGCACAGATAAAAAAGATGAAAACAGCGACACCTATAGGCACCAGAAAAGAATGCATCAAATTAAATTTGGGCCTGAATTAAAAGAATTCAACCATTTTGAGATCACAGACGTACTAGACTGAACACTTTCTAGAATTAACAGTTTAACATGGTGTGATTTGAAATCATCATTAACGTGAGAACTACTGTCAGGGTGTCCGCATTGAAAACGCCTATACCCTACAGTAAATGATTTCACACAGAGTGTAAGTGAGGGAATTCATGGCATATTTATAAAGAAGACCATGCAAAACGTTACAGGGAACATCTGTTGCACCCATTTCTCCATCTCGTCAGCATAATTTGGTAGACAAATCATAAACTAAATCAATCTGCAGCAACATTTCAAATCCCACCAGCACTGTGACAGGCTTGAAAGGACTCACCTAGCTCCCAGGATATCCTTCTTTGCGAGTCCAATTCCAGCAATGACTTTCACTCTGAGAATTCTGGACTCCTCCTGTGAGGTGAGTCACACATTAGGGGCCACCAAGGTCAACAGGCATAAAAAGCACACAATGAAGTCCTTCTCGTTAACCAGCCATCCGTCATCCCGTTATGATAGGTGAAGTTAAAGGTATCTGTCCATAGATATCACCCTCCTGAATCCCGAGCAGTAAGATGAAGGCTCTACGACGCAGGCACACAAGAGTGTACACAATCTGACACTGGTACTTGGTGACAGCCATCACCGAGGGTTACTGTGTGTTTTGCACCAAAGGTGATGGTGTGTAAACCTATGTGCAAGCATACCAGGAAAGAAATGTTAAATTTGGCGCTGATCTCGCTCACGTGCCAGGCATTTAACGCACGCGCGCGCGCACACACATATATATATACATGCGCGCGCGCGAGATTAGGTGAGGCGGTGTTCACTGGAAAAACATCCGAAACATTTCAATAATGAAGAAAAATGGCTGCAAAAATTAAACATAAGCGGCCAAAGGAACAGTTCAGCAGGAAATGAAGAGTTCACTGTCGTTAAGACAACGTTAAGGTATTAATAAGAAAATGAGAGAGAAAGTGATCGCACTTCGTCGGGCACGCGAAGGATTAATTCATTAAAAATGCAATCAGTGTACAGATAAACATCATTTTGTATTCTACTGTTTTTCCCGGCCAGACGAACGACCTAAAGCGTAGTGATATGGCCTGACAGACCCACACACACACACACACACACACACACACACACACACACACACACACACACACACACACACACACACACACACACGAGCACCGTATTTACCACGTCAGTAGGAAGCCCCCGGACCTCCGGTATTGTAGACGTGCTCATGCCTCCCGATCCTTGTTTTGCCTGAGATCCGAGTTACTGGGGGACGAACCGGCGAAAACTTGTGACAGGCAGCTAACTTTACAGCCCCTAATCCGACGCCCTTCACTCGTCAGCATCCGGTCGCTGGCCAGCAAGTCGCAGTTCCAGCATTAAGTTGCAGCTGTCACGGCGGAGACTAAATGGCAAAATGTTGATCTGTTACGTCGCTGTCCACCATCCTGGCCGTGCTGCTCTTCCGCCTCCGCCCCCCTCCTCCTCCTTCAAGCCAGTTGCGTAGTGCTAATGTAAGCGGCCGGGCACTTTCCTCCCACCCCCCCGCGGCCAGTCTTCGCTGACCTGCGGCGCACAGGAAGCCGTGGGCGTGGCTGTATGGGGCGTGCCGCTTACGTCACCAAACGTGCCCTCCGTGTTCCCTTTTCCCCGCCCAGTGCACCGACCCCGCGCGACGGTTTCCCTGGCGATGACGCCGTTCGCGCGTGTCGGCCGTGTCCGTCTGTCGGAGCGGCACGTGAGTCCCGCTTGTCTCATTTTCCCCACGCAGAGAAACCTACGGCTCTCTTTGCGCTTTCGAAGTTAGCTTCAGAGGCGACCAGTCTCATAAAACTCCGCAAAATATTTTGCAAATAATAATTCACAGACTGTCTTGCTGCTATAAAAGATCAATTTCAAGGTGGGCTTCAGTTTTGTCGCCAAAAAGTAGCCTTCGTTAGCTGCGATTACTGCAACGCCAATTAGCAAATACGGGCAATTAAATAGACTGGGAACATATATATATATAATTAAAAATGTAAATAATCCGGTCTCCTTAATTTGTTGAGAATTTAAAATTTCACATAGGACGTTACACAGAGTAAAAAAGGCGGTAGCTAAAAACATTTTAAAATTTTCAAATTTCTCCTCTTTTGTTCTTTAGTGATTTGAATAAGGAGATGCCGTATCTTCAAGGAGTTTTTAAAATGAATATGCAGTTGTTACCATTTTTCATTAATCTTCCAGCCACTCATCTCAGTCAGGGTTGCAGGAGCCTGGAGCCTATCATAGCCAGCACAGGACACAAGACTGGCGTACACCCTGCATGGGATGCCAGTCCATTGCAGAGCACATGCACATATTGTATGGGCAATTTAGAGGCACCAATTAGCCTAATCACACAATCTTCAGACTGTGGTAGGAAATCAGACTATCTGGAGGAAAGAAACCCATGCAGCACACAGAAATCACACACACACACACACACACACACACACAATCCATCCACCAATCCTGGAGCTGTGAGGTGACAGGGCTACCCACCGAACTACCTGTATTTCATTTCTACTGAACTTTAAAATACTTAATGTCCTGACAGATGTGTAAAATAATGATAATTAAGGAATATTTGGAGGTGCTAGCCAGATCACTTTGTAACGTGGCTGTATGTTACTCATCTCAGGATGATAGACAGTGGAATGATGGTTTACCGTTTACATTTTCTGTTGTACACTAATAAGTACAGCGAAACTAGCAGGACCAATATCACACAACACCAGAAGCACTGCCACACTGCTAAAATTTACATTAGTTCTGGTATGTTTTATAAGGACTCAGAGAAAGGGAACATTCACAAGTGGCTACTTTTCTAAATACAACTGTAATTGTGAAAGCATTTCAGTATGAAACAAGCAAACATGGTTAAGAGTTAATGCTTTGAAACAGAGGAAGCTGTACCCTCAGTAAAAAGTTAACATTATCACACAACATAGATCACAAACAAAGACAACAGGTTTCCTTAAAAAAAAAAAAAAAGTTTATTGGTTTTTAAAACCACTTAGAAAAACTCTCAACATTTGTGAGCACTTTCAATTAAAAAAGAAAAGCACAGCTGAAATGCTACTACTGTACGGTTCGCTGTACACCAGACTACAACAACAAGATGGAAGATTCTTCTACAAGCCTAGATGGAAAGAGGGTTCAGAGGAGCATCTATCGGGTCAATGAAGAGTACAGCACAAAGGGGGGGGGGGAGGGAGAGTGGGTCCCCCGATGTATGGAGAAGAGAAGCGTCTTTTCATAATGCAAGTCCAAAGATCAGTGCTTACTGAAATGGGTTTGCCAAAAATAAAAGTTTTAGAAAATGAATCTTCACAAAATGATGTGTTTTTCCTTCAAAAAAACAAACGGAACATACTAATCTGAATTAGTAGCCATCAAACAATGCAACTAACTTTGTCATAGTGAGTTAACGATACCTTGCTGGTCGACAGAACCAGTCCTTATCACAGGAAAGAAAGTGGTAACAAAGAATACTTTGTACAATATAATCCAACACACATGCACACCAATGATCATTTATCGACATGGTGACTGAGACTTAATAAAGTTCTTTTTTTTAAATTTTCTGTAATTCTGTTTTATATTCTCCTGCATGAGAATGAGTTAGATTTATCTCACTGAGATCAATGCAAATTGCTACATAAGACAATTAAATGGTGTCACTTTTTACATGACATGTTTCCTTCTTTAGTTAACATTTTTTTTTTTTATTTAAACTCTTTATAAAAAACTATTTTGGGGGCCTCAATTGTTGCATTTGTCCTAAAAGGGATGCCAAACCCTTTTCGTAAAAAGTTTAGTGCAATAATGTGAACCTTCAAAAGCTTGCTGAAATTTCGAGCCGCTGAATTTTCCATTGTCTGCTGCCAAGTCCTGGGCACAAAACATCTCTGCCACAGAACGATATGCACCCTGCCAACATGTCACTGATGTATCTCAATAAGCCATGCTATTGTTCTTATGCTAAGTACACATCTCCTCTGCAAACTCGGACCACTATAAACATCAGAAAACAAAACAAAAAAAAAAAAAAAACAAAAATGAAAGACTGACGAGCCAGAAGCCATTGACTGTACAAGAATGAGAATCTGAAGGAAAGTTCCCCATCTCTCAGGACTGGGGGGTAGGGGTGCGGGGGGCTACAGAATGGAGGATAAGTACAGTATTTCTGACAGAGCACAGAAATATTTCAGAATCACTACTATAATACAGCTTCTCAATAGATTGGGTTTGTCTTCTGTAAATCTGTCATATATACAAATGGAAGTTCAACAGGATTTGGAACAATTACAACGAAATTCACCTGGAGAACATTCCACTCCAACAGTTTTATATACCAGACTAAGTACTGTGGCTCTCAGCATGCTTTTCAACACAAGGTTCTCAGTGCTGCGAAAATGCTGCCCGCATTTAAAATTACATACAGAAATTTAACCCCCCCCCAAGCCCACCGCCACTCCTGTTCAACAAATTAACTCCCGCCGCAGGCTAGAGAGACAACAATCGCTTTCACAACGCTGTATACGCACAGAATGTCCAACCTGCTCGCCAGAATAAGCCCGTGCTTTTACCGCATAGCATTAATGGGAGAGCAAATGGAAAACAAGCTTGGATTCCATTTTTTTCTTGGTCTCGCTGAAAAGGTTTTCTTTGGTATGGACATAAGGCTGAGAAGGTCGTGACCCAAAAGACTGCAAGTCAAGCTTGATATAATAGCTACACAAAAGGCTTGCAAAGCACCTCTTAGCATTCAGCACAGCCCCCTGATTTTCATCATGCTATAGACAGATTCTCTTTTTTTTCTTTTTTTTTTTTAAACTTGGCTAATGTTAAAAAAACATCCATTATTCATCACTAAAAGTGATTTTCGTCTTCTATGGTGTTGCCACAAATTTTTAAGCTACTATGCAGTTATCCTCAAGGATCATTTTTTATTATACTTTTTTTTAAACAAAGGGCCTCAATTAAACGGCATGTTGTAAATAAGAATTGACTCTTCTCCCTTATCTACTTAGTACGTGCATTTTAAAAATGCTTAGAATTCGATAAGATTATATTGCTTCTCCACCTATTGTCTGACATTTTAAAAGCCCAAACAAGCACTGAATTCCTCTGAATGAGAAAAAAAAAATGTCCAGTGGATTAGTTAGCAAAAGTCCAGGCTGTATTCCATTCAGATGTACAGTAGTACTAGAATATGCATTTTATTCCTATACAGGCCCCAATGTGAAAGCTGTCAGTCATCGACTCGCTGACATTTGAATCAATTTTTTTCCCCTCTTTTTAAACCACTTGCATTAATGCCTAACCGCACCCCACGATGACAGTTCATTATGAGGGTTTCTCAGCAACGAAAACATATGCATCAACATCGTCAGCAAACGGTTGAAACAGCCAAGACTGATAATGCAAGGAGTATGAGAATGCAACTGAAACACATAAAAGTCAGTAGATAAAACACGTCATTACAGAGAAATGCATAGTTGCAAACACGCAAGTCAGATGCACAACGAAACCAGGAACAATTAACCCCTCCAGCTAATTCGCATACATACTGTAGCCTCTACTAATGCCTCAATTAATAACACTTTGGTATAGGGGTGTCCTAACTTTACTTTAAATCTTAATATTTTCAATAAGAAGCGATCAGCTTTTATATTTTTACATCTCCTATTTTGCCGTGGAATGAGCTGCTTAAATACACACTCAGTTTGTGATTATCCTCTTGCCAGCAAAAAATGTAACCTAAAATTTTAATTGAATGGTGAACGTCAACAAAAACACAGGAAAACCATGCCACTATAATACAACTCCATGAATAACCTTACTGCTTTCAAAGGTGTTTCATTCTTCAGCACAACTGCAAACGTATCGATGTTCACTGATACACCAGTCATTAGCTTGCAGCATCGCAGGGCGATTTACAGCATCCAGTGTAACAAGTGAAGATAAAGTGAGATGTTTGTTCAAATCGAAAACAAAAACATAATTTAACAGTACGTGTGTCTTACAGACCGAATCCCACAGCTGCCATTTAGTTCTGAAAGTTTAATTTGTGAACTAGATACTACTTGTATAATTCGAAACCTCTTTTAATAATGGAACCTTGTAGATGATACCCGTCTGCAAAAACATCAAATACTGCTTATCCCTATGTTCAATTTTCAATTTAAAATCCATAACCAATTGACAAAAGTCGATTTAGTCATTCGTGAAAAAACTGTGAGTTAATATAGACCTAAAACATCCCTCCTGCAATTTGGGCAATAAAACCATTTATTTTGATTTAGTGATTCTGTAGTTGCCTAACATTCAGCTTATGGCAAGCACTTGCTATGTTAAATAATCTTGAATGGAAAAACTCATGAACTCTTAGTGTCAGCCACTTGAAATAGTCTGATCGGCCAATTCATATACATCTATGTACATACAGATAATCTCTCTCATAATATTCATAAGCACGCATTCACATCTCTCTCCACAAAATTTCTTTGCGCAGTGTAGTCTTCCAGAATTTATCAGAAGCAAGATGTTCTTTTTTTTTTTTTTTTAGTAAAACTTTACTAGACAACGTTACCTTTTAAGAACAGTCTAAAAGAATTGTGAAATGATTGATCCATAAAACAATGCATCCCTTGTCTACTAAACAAATAAATTTTACCAACATTACTTAATGTCCAGGCGAAAAAAAATAAGGTTTCTTTTCTGAATCAGAGAAGAAGTAACATAAGGCCAGATGAATGTCTCCTATAATAGCTTTGTCCTAAAGAGACTATTTTCATGCCTTTTGTGACTGAATTACTGAGCTGTTTAGGATTTTGTTTTGATTTTCAGGGAAAAAGGGCAGAAAGAGGACATAATAGCACCAGTGATGCACCTTAATGCAGCACACATCAAATCAAAAAAAACAAAAAAAAAAAACAAAAAAAAACAAAAAAAAAAAAAAAAAAAAAACCAACCGCAAACAGAAGGTACGATTGCTTCTGTCCGGCCCGGCACTTCTCGCTGGACAAAACATCGATGTGTCCAGGTTCGGGTTGCAGTGTGCTATAGAACCTTTACATAACTCATTACAGAGATGGTTCTCAAAACAAACAAAAAACAAAACAAAAGTAACATTTAATAAAAAAAATCTAAACAGAACCATTAACCCAACATTTCAACTGTGGGATGGTCTTTGCTCTCCAGCCAGTCAAAGCCAGTGGAGTTCACAGTCTCATTGCAGATCTGCTGGAAAATCGGGTCATTCTTCAGTTCTTCCAGTGTAGAGTCTTCATATTGTCCCTGCTGCCTATTGGGGTCAAAAAGCAGGTTCGCGTCTAAAGTGTTCAGGTCACTTATGCTACTGGAAAGCTCCGACGTGATGGAGAAATCGGACGCTACAGCATTCAGCTCTGATGCCACTTGTCCCACTAGCTGGGAACCTGGGTCCAAGCCGTCCTCCCCCAGAAGATCCTTGACAGTGCTGTTGAAGTCCAGATGTGACTGCTGGGTATCTGGAGCCAGCAGCTGCGTCTGACTTTGATCCTGCTGGTCTTGAAGCTGCTGCTGCATGGACTCTGGCTGCTGCTCCTCAGACCGCGGTTGTGCTTGGCTGTCGGCAGAGGAAAGGCTTATCTGCTCATTTCTGGCATTCTTCATGAGGTAACTCGGCTTCTGAAATTCATACGTGGAAGGACCAGGACTAAGAAGAGCCCGGGTGTCAGCCGCTCCAGCAAGGCTGGGGTCAGTCTCCAGCATCTGGGTGAGGTTCATGCGGGCAGTGTAGTTCGAAGGCAAATTGTTGATGCCCAGACCTCGCACGGCATCATCTCCATCCGGGTCCATCTTGCTCAGCAGCACGCTGGTGATGTTCTGGTTGTTGCCTGATTTCTGTGCTGGAAGCACCTCAGTCTGCATCATGACATTGAGTGGCACTGACTGGCTCCTCTGCGCCATGCTACTGACACTGACGTCTGTGCTGCTGGCGAGAATGCTAAGCACTTCGGGGGCCACGGGCGAGCTGAAAGAGGACGCGGCGGACCTGGCGACACTGGGCAAGGCTGTGTTGCCACTCAGGTTTCGCTGCCGCACAGCTGGGCTGACGCTGCGGCAGCGGAAGGTGCTGCCCCCTGACGAGGTTGTCGCTGCCTTGTTATCCAATGGAGCAGGCACCGCAAAGCCTTCCTGCTTGGCCAGGCCTGCCATGCTGACCACCTGCTGCTGCACAGGAGAAATTGGTGTCAGGCGGCCTAAGTGAGAATCGTGATGCCTGGACTGGGACTGATAAGACTGCCCAGGAATGGCGAAGGCATGCGGCTTCCGAAAGTGGTCGTCCACTAGATCTTGGTAGCTGGGAAGAATCCCGATGCTGCCAGAGGCGGAGGACACTCCACCACCACTGTTGTACCCATTGCTCATCCACTCCAGCTTGGCTTTGTCCGGGTGAGTGGCCATTGGCCTTTGCATGGGCTTTACGGGGCTGCTGGTGACTATGCTGGCGTCGTGGTAGCCGGTCATACTGGAATTGATGGGGGTGAAAGCGAAGGGGTTCCTGCACTCCACCGGGCTGGGGGGCACGCTACTGCTGCAGTTGGAGTGCGGGGTCCCGATGGGAGTATGGCGGCTGCTCCCCAGAGCGCTATCAACTGGGGTCGTGGGTGCTATCCTGGAACAAGGGCTCTCTTGTGTCAAGCCTTGGTTTCCTCCCATCATCTCAGAGGTCGGAGTCGGAGTAGGCGTCGGGGTGGGCGTAGGCGTCTGGATAGGAGTGCTGCTGCTGTGGGCTGAGTGGTAGAATTGCGCCCCCACCTGGTGGGTGGCCAGCATGGCACCCTGCAGTACAGTCGACTGACCCTGTAATGCTACGTCAATGCAGCTACCATAAGACTGGAGAGTGCTGTTCAGTTTCATCTGCTCCTCCATCTGCACCAGCTCTTCAACAATGCTATCTTGGGTCATTTCGTCGTCATTAAAAGGAAAGTAATCCACGCTAGACTGGCCTCCTGTGAAGTCAACAATGTCCTGGTGCAGGTTAAGTTGACTGGCATCTGGAGCCATAATTGGTATCTGGTCTATGGCTGGTGTGACCATTTGCTTGTGTTCAGTTATCTGCTGGACATAGGCCTGCTGCTGAATGCTGTCAAGCTGTCCTTCCTCCCACAGAGAGCTCTTGAATCCATTCGCCGCGGAGGAATCGAGTACTCCGGAGCTAGTGGACACAGCTTGCAGGTTGCTTGCGATTTGTTCCAGAAGCGCCTGACTGGAGGCAGAACTCCCTGGGAGGAGGTCATCGGCGTCCAGGGTTGCCGTCCCTTCATCCTTGTCCTGTGAGGTGGCCTGTGGTTTTACGACCGTCTGGAAGCCACTTGCGTTTGTCACGGGAGTGTCAGTCAGTGCAAGAATTCGTGTTGGGATGGTGGAATTGAGTTTCACAGTTACTTTGCCAGGTACGATTGCTGGTGCACTTTCGGGTCTGGCTGGTGCCCCTGGCCTCTGGGCTTTCTTTAGAGCAGAGCCAGCATTAGACTTGGCAGCATCGACATCCCCAACGGGCTGCTGGGTGACAAACACTTTCTTAACCGGAGCTTGGTTCAACTCAGAGCCAATACTGGTGCGTTTCCTGGGGCTTTTTGAGCCCAGGCAGACCTCCTTCGGAGATGTGGCCACAGGGGCGCCGACACTGGGAGAAGCGTTGATGCTGGTGGCCTGGTTTGAAACGGTCAGGTACAAAGTGCCTTCGCCGTTGTCGTTATTGCTGCCAGTAGAGGGCGCCACAGTGCTGCTGTTGGAAGGAGACTTTCTGTGGAGTACCAGAGACCCCTTTTCATGAGGTGTGGGTTCACTGCATGCCCTTGGCTTAGCACCTCCCTCATCCTTCTGCCCAACGTCGCGGTCCTGAGATGCGGGCAGTCTGTCTGCGCAGAGGGCCTGGCTGTCATCAGTTATGGCTTCAGGCTCCGGTTTCACATCAATCGTAGGAGTGTTGGCCATGCGTCCAAGCTTGGGCACAGGTGACTGCACGGGAGCTGCGGGACCACTCGGGACATGGGGACCAGACCTGGCTTCCTCCGAGGATCCGGTACTGCCCACCCCGGCAGAGGCCGGTCGTAGGGGGGTTGAGGCAGAGCCACTACCGCTGCCACTACCATTGGGCGCCAGGGATATGGTGGTCATCTTCACCACGTTGACCGAGCTGACGTGCGGCGTGGGCATCACAGCCTTGATTGGGCTGTTGGTGATGAGCAGTGTAGGCGGAGACCGTAGGGTGATGGCGCTACTAGCTGACGGCTTGGGCAGGATCTGGGCGTAGCGGTGCCGGGCTGAGCGGTCACCTACAGGACTGGCAGGGACATTCTGGGGCGTCTTGGGGCACTGCTTCACTGGCTGCACAGACTGAGTGACCACCTGAAAGTTGACTGGAACAACCTTGCCTTCTGATGTACCCACAGGGCTAGGAGAGGTCATTAGCTGCCTGCCCCTCTGTACCTGCCGAAACAAAAAAAATTTGTGTTATTAATAGGCACAGAACAAATATTTAGTTAGAATTAATGACATTCCAATGAGCAGCAGACAGTTAGATGTTTTATTATGTTTAATAAACAAAATTAAAAACGTTTAGAAAATTGAAACAAAAAAATTATAATAGCCAATAAAATTTTGAAATTAAGTTACACTGTGTAACACAAACTTTGTTCCTAATAGTGTGTGTTATTTCTTAATTGCTTATTATGTAAAAGTACAGAAAATGACCGTTATTCCCTTCAAAGTTTGCTTTTGTGACCAGAATAATGAAATATAAGGTACAGATGTGAGGTTACCGTGATGGGGCTGGGCACAGCAGCCACCACGATGCCAATGGTAGGCTGAGGGGACAGCAGAGCTGGACTTCTACAGGGGATAGCAGGCCCGGCACCGGGGGTGCCGCCGTCCACCCGCCTGGCCTGGGCCTCTCCGGGCAGCGGCGAGTGCAGCTTCTGCTCCTGCTGCTTCTTCTGGATCTTGCGCTGCAGCTGCTGCTTGGCGTCGATGGAGGGTGAGGCCAGGGTCTTTACTTGGGGCTGGAAGGAGTTGGCTTCTGCAGTTGGCACAAACGCAGATGCCTGCGTCGGAGTCTTCGTTCCTGGGATTACGTGGTACCGAGGCAAAAAAAAAAAAAAACCATTACTGTAAGCAAAACTAATCCCTTTAATCTGAAAAAAGATTTTGTGTTTGGCAGGTTACAAAAAAGGAAGTAAAAACCGCTTTTGCATGCAAGTCCATGCAATTAATGCCAATTCTGGCCATGACCACCAGATGGTGCTACTTCACCTTAAATCAGATCTGATTGTAAGCATTTATGACCTATTGTATGAATGGAGCAAATTATCCCTTGTTACCAAACAACGACAGCTGTGTTCGCCTGTGTGGGTGCTTTCGTCTCTCATTTCATCATGCCAAAATGAGGACGGTCAACATACGCACACAGGACAACAGGCCCCCATACCTGTGGCGGCCCCTGTCATGACCGTGAGGGCTGCAACCGACTTGGTGCCGATGTAGTGGCTGCTGAGGAGGAAGCGGGCCAGGTCCTCCACAGAGTCAAACTGGCGGCTCAGCACCTTCTGGGCCCACTCACACACCAGGCCGCAGGCAGCTGAGCGTACCTCCCCATCCACGCCAGCCAGCTGGCTCGAGGCCTCCAGAACTTCACACTGGAGGGGGGAGGAGACACTGACACACTAAGAAGACACACCTCTCTTGGCAACTTGTGCTACCCACCCGCTTGTAGTTCTCAAGAAGTGCACCCATTTCTCCCAGTGCTCTGCAGCGCATAAATCACCTGCAAAGGCCCACAGCTCTCCTGTACATCCTCCTAATTCGCCGATTAGCTTATTCCTTCATCGTTAATCCTGAATCACCTTAATTGTCCCGCTACTCAATTTTTCTCGCAAAGCACGCCCCGATACTGGAGGGAAACTGTAGCAAGGCGAGGAACAAAGGTAACTCACCCCATCTCCAGTTTTATGCAGGTCCAGGTTGGGTAGTGATGGCATATGTACAAAAGCCTTCTTCCTCAACCCACTGTAGCAGTATGTGAGGCATCATTAAGGCTCCAAACCTGAATAAATTCTGGAAAAGCATTTACACTTGGAGAACTGATTTGGTTTTGGGTCTTATTCCAAGTGACTTCGGGAGCTTCAATGGTATACGTTTTAATCTTTGTGGAAGCAGTGTGGGTTAAGGTATAAGAGCAGAGCACCTACATTGGCATGGCACCAATGTACATACTCTTCCCACACAGTGCTTCAAGCCAGGAGTGGCATATGGAAATCCACTAACAGGGGACTGAAATTAAAGACAGCCTAGGTCAGGAAAGACAGGCATGGCTAGTCGATCTGAGGCCCATGCAACCAGGGGGCCGTTGCTCCACAACTGTTCATCTTCTTGCGCCTGAGAAACGACATGCTAACATTTTATCAAACGTTAAAATCCTGCTAGACCGAAGGAGCGGACAGATTCACGAGCCGCTCCACGGCCCAGCTGGGGGTCCACCGGGCATAATGACGCCCAAGAGTAATTTGGGAGTAATCTGCCGAACCCTGGGATGCCATGGTGCTCGTCACGTGGTTCCATGGTAGGTGGGGCCCTGTTATACATACAAACACAAGTTCACAGCTAATGATTTGAGAATGCTTCGCAACGCTGGTGCAGAAAACGCCACTGCTCATCACGGCCGCCTCCACGCAAACGCTGTAGCCGACAGAATGGTACTCGGAAATGTCGCAGACTGCAATTGGTCACTATTCAGAAAATGACTTCTTAAACATGCTCACATATGCCACGGCCTTTAACATTCATAGTCGGTCTAGTTTGCTCTGAAGGTCATATTGAGTGTCAGTCACCATTGCAACCGGCGAAAACAAACAAGGTCTATTTCCAAATGTGTCTTGAGTAAAAATAAAATTTGCATCGGCACATGCCTGTTTAGCGCTGAAGTTCACCTACCCTAAACATTTTTAATATCACCCCGCCTCTGTTCCCTTCCCAAACGGCGGTATCTCAGACGTCAGAGACCGGAAAATTCAATGCTTTGCATTTCAAACGTCTAAGGAACGTCAAGTGCAGCCCCGTGGCCCTCGGAGCCCATTCACTGCCCGTGAGTCCACTATTTGTTCGTTCTGCTAGGGGCTCTATATTTAGGGGAGTAATGAACTACAACAGCAGATGTTCGCAACCAAAGTCCAGGGTAGGTGGAACATTCAAAAGCCTTCCAGAGAAGGATATTTTGATTTTCCCCTCATGCCAAGTCGACGTGCCTTCATGTTGGGAAAGACGTTTTTCATTATCTTCCCAAAATCAGCGGCGCTGAGGGGATGGTAGCCCAGACTGTCGCAATAGCTCCTGAAAAAGTAGGAGAAAAAAATTCAGTTTTTTTTTTTTTTTTTTTTTAACTACAGCATGTAACCAGTGTTCTTTAGTGAGATAAAAAATACTTCACAGTTAATCCACTGGTGGTGTTTCGGCAGCTTTTAAAGCAAGTAATTTACAAAAACACTCTGCCTCAAATGTGTCGGACGCCCAGACCTAGATTGAAGAAATGACCAGAATTCACTGAATCTCCTCTCAAACCAAATTTTTGAAGTGTGCCATAAAGCAAACGCAAAAAATGACAAGAGGAAAAGCCCCTTAAGCCTCGTGCCACGCACTTGTACTCATCGTAGACCTCCTGTTTGGGAAGCGAGGTCTCAGGGTGCTCCTCTAGGTGATTTCGGATCCAGTTGAAAGCGTGAATTTGCTGCGTGCGGCTAGATGACATGGAGCTCTGGTCGCTGGAAGAGCATGAGAAAGTTTGAGGTGCCATTCAACTTGGTCCTATTTTTAGTTCGTCTCCATATAGCAGTTTTACCATTAATTTTCCCCATTTTTTTGAATGGATAAGAGCTACATGGCACAATAAGGAAGACCCAGAATTAGTGGATCTCCTCTGATTCTCATACCTAATGGATGCCAGGTGCCATTTTGTAGCTAGGGGTGATGACCACAAGAGAACACTAACTGGGACAGAAAGCTGGGTTTTGCAAATGGTCACTGCCAACAATCCTCTGTGAAACGAAGACACTCGTGATTTTGAGTGAATTCTTAAGTGTTGAAAACAGTACAGCAGGAAATGCGTGGTTACGATCCACAACGTACTGAGAAAATTCATGCTAGCGTGGTGGACCTGAACTTTGTTACCCAAGAACTGCAAGTTAACATAAATGAACAAGAGTTGCTGTGGCAGCCTCAAGATTAATTGGAGCAGTTTGAGTTAAAAATACATAACTTTCAGGTTTTTTAAGGCGGGGGTCGCAGAGAAACACTGAGCCACATGAAAACTGTGAGAAGCAGAACTGAAATTCGGAATGAAAAAGGATCAGAGACCAAAAGGTCCCATTTGCAGGTTCAGTACAATGCAAGTAACTTTGGACTGGACTAAAGGAAGTGAGCACCAGCTTCAGCTGACCCCAGGAGAAAGGTGGGAGGTGCTTGATCAGTCCTAACACTGAGAAACATCATCCCCTAAAATATATACATAGAGTGCACCCGTCCCAAAAAACAGCACCGCCCTCTTTACATGAATGGAGAAATTACCTTTTGTCGCTGCCATTGCTGGGACCAGAAGGCAATCTAAGGTAGAGGTAGAGTTTTTCAATGTCTGTAAACTTCTCAACTTCTTGCTGTAAAAAAAAAAAAGTTTTAAAGTCATGAATTTTTAAGCAGCCATACATCCATCATCCCTAACTGCTACCTGTAACTCAAAAGAGGGTTAATCCTGAAAAGCCCAAGGCACAGATCAGGGAATACCCCACATGGGATGCATCCATCATAGAGCACGTACACGGGCAGGGCAGGTGAAGCCAATTCAGCTATACTGTGAATCTTTGCACTGTAGCAGGAATCAAACCTATGAACCTGAACGAATGAGGATAAGCCGCCACCCTATCCAGTTACAGAAAAATGCTTCCCTGTATTTTTAGGACTCATTCTCTTGTTCGGAATATTCCACTCGATATGACGTTTACATAACAAACCCAAACTACCCACTTGATTTAACTCTTTTATGTGACATATGTAAATAAATAACAGCAGAACAGACATGGTGCCTCGGCTCCAGACAAGTGGGAAAGACATGGAGTCTACAGACGGAGTGACTGAAAGAACCAGGACTCCCTGACCAAAGAGCTGCGCTGTGTACGCCCGTTCGCACCACAAAGTGTGGGAACAATACGAGAAAGGCTAGCGATATGATCATAACTGGAAAGAGATGCAGAAGGGTCGGGGGCGGGGCCAGCAGGAACAGGTGCCGAAGAATGGGGCTACCGGCATATAAACAAAATCACTGTAAGGGCAGTGCTTCTTAGTAGAGCTGACATATCTGCCTGCAGGTGATGCTGGGTGGGAGGGGCTTCACATTCACACACATCCTGAATGGAGTCAATAAAACAGAACCACAAAAAACTACAAGAAGCAGAAGCAGCCATCTGACACAGACAAGAGTAGCATTCCTGAGCTAGACACAGGCATGAGTGTCTGTGACAGCCTCAGAAACAAAAACGTGCAGCAGGACAGATGACAAAAATTTTTTTTTTAAATGATACATATTTATTATATTAATTACCTGTAATATCCAAGTCCCTGCGTCTGCTGCATGTTAAGGTGCAGTGTGCAGACTGGGGGGGGGGGGGTCGACAGATACGATCGGCTAGCACCTCCCCGACCCACTGCTTCAAAGGGAGAAGGGGAGACAGCAGGGAGGGGCAGTCGCAATTTAAATTCTGCTGGAGTCGCAGACAGCAGTCGAGAAACCAGCTCCAGGAACGACTCTCTGGTACTGGGCTGAACGGCTGAAATGGGGAATATTGCATTCTTTTGAAACGAGAACAACCGTGATTGCCATGAACGGCCCGAGCGAAGTTTACAGTGCCCACCTCACCGTTCTACGCATAAAAGGCCAGAAACGTCGTGTCGGGGGGGGTGGGGGGTGTCGCAATGGCAGACACGAATGCCTTTGCATGCACCATCCCCACCGTACATCACCCACCGTGCGACCGGGCGGCTGTCGCCACAAAACCGTCACGACAATGTGGCTGTGGCACAAATTCATGGCGGCACCATGCCGGACCCTCAGAAGAGCTGCCAGAAAAAGACGCCTTGATAGAAGGGGTGAGACGGTGTAGCCCCCAAGGTTACGATGCAGACAATACAAATTTGAAAAACAAGGGAGGAGTCGAATCTAGGAAAAACTGGAACTGGAAGATGTGGTTCCGAGGAATTTAAGCACCCCAACACCCTCACCCCACCCCCATCAATCCCACCCCACCCCCACAAGTGGATGTCATCCGAGGTCGCATTAATCCGAGCAAAACCTAATCCACTGTTGGTCAGAACAGACAGTAAATCCCCCAAACAAAGCCGTGGTTTTTACAGTGTCACTTCTAAACCAGGAAAAGCATACTTATTATTCAAGTATATGCTTAAAAACCCAACCAGTGGGGAAAAATAATTTTTTGATATTATAATTTACTCATTTAAATGCAATACAGATGAAAGTGCATCTGCATGTCTGATAACGACGGAGAGCCGGGGCACGCTCGCACTGCAATAAGTGCATAACCCTCATAAGCGTAATTAAACCGCCATCACCAGCCGCCTGAAAGGCTACGGGGCGCTCGAACCGTTATGGTCGCACTGCATCAGGCTGCACCGTAAAGGGTGCGCGCACGCACACACACACGTCGTGGGCGGACAGGCGGCGAGGACCTGAGGAGGTGGGTGTGGTCAAGGCAGAGTACGCACTAGGTTTCCAGGGCCGAAGCACGTCGGATGCGGAGCTTCACGAGCGGCAGCTCACCGGGGTTAGCAGCAGAAGAGGCACGCCGGCCCGGCCCGCCGCCAGAACGCGTCTCTCCCCCCGGACCGATCCGGCCGCTCCAATTGGGCTCTAAGAATAGACGCATCTCACCCCATCTTTTCTATTCGCTTCTTTGTTGCTAGGGGAACGGGAGCTCATGAATGGCTAACGCTATTAGCCGCTGAGCAGCAGCAGTGTGGTGTGCGTGCGCGCGCGCGTGTGTGTGTGTGTTGGGGATTAAAAAAAAAAAAAAAACGTACACAGCAGCCTCTCACTCCGCCTTCCAGTGGTGCATGATTCACACTGAGGCAACCATCAGGACAGGAGCGGGGATGAGCCCTTGGGCGGAGGTACTGGTGTGTGTGGTGGGGGGGTAAACGCCCCCGCCAGCACAGACAAAGGAGAGCTGCTCACTAACCATCCCATACCAACACGGGAGCAGCCGGCAAGTCTGCCGGCCCGCCGAAGCCACACCCCTAATCCACAGAGACAAGACGCTTGACTTTGACTTCACCTGCACCGCTGTCAGGGAACACGAAGCTAACGAGTCACAAATGGCGCGGCACCAAAAATGTCATCGCAGCAGTTCCTGAACCCAAGTCCATGCTGACTGCATATGCGTGCCCACACACACACACACACACACAGCAGTTTTCAGCGATCTGTGATCGAGACTCATGCCATCAAAGTGCGGAACTGAGCACAAGACGGTGGCCCCACCCACAGGCTGCTAGCAAATAGTGTGTTGTGGAACTTGGCTGCCCCGCAGCCGGGGCTCGACGAACCATCCAATCAGCACGAAGGCTTTCCTATAGCATGCAATTCATCATATGCACTTGGATGGGGGACAATTGTGCCACTTTCACAGATCAGTCCTGAGAGCTAAGCTCCCTCTGCCTGCACATGCATGCGGACACGCGGACACACACACACAAAATACACAATCGTTTAGTCACCCGGAGAGAATATGTTCAGTGTGCAGAGGTGTTTGTGGAGCATTTTTGAGAACCCTGCTGCAACTGGTCAGGAAAGGACTTGCAATCACCCTCATAAATAATTCAGCGGGCTGAGAAACAACCACAAAATATTAACATGGTTTTTCTGAATCTGTTCACTTAGGCCTTCTTGTTAACAACTGCCACTCTGTGACACTGGTGACAGAAGCTGTAATATTAATAAACGAAAGTAACCACCCCACATAAAAACAAACCAGTCAGGAGACAACAATAATACAAAAGTTCACAGTAAATATTCTTTAAAATGTCTTAAATGTTGGGCAGGTGGAAATGAAGACCAAAGTAGATGACGATTTTTAAGCAAAATTTTAACCAACTGATGCAAGTCTCTGTGCAGGATTGCAACATCCTGAGAGGTCTGTGGAGGCAGTCTGAACCATGGAGGGCACATGGGTCTTGTAGACCTAGACCTCTTCCTCACTTACCAGGCCTGAAGAGCGAATCCTTATGGGCTCAAAGATAGAGACACTGGAAGCTAACGGACAGACAAGCCAAGCCAGATAAGCTGGAAAGGCTACATGGCAGACCAGGGGGCTCCCGACTCTGGTTAACGTGGTCGCTGGGCCCATCGCTGCGCTGCACCTCTCCAGCGAGAAAACACGCCAAAAAGGCAGTGAGCATGGCACCGCTTCTTGGGAGCTTAGCTACACTGCCGGGAGGGGGGTCCACGTGGTGAAGATAAACCTTATCGACCACAATAGCAGACTCGCAAAACCAGGGAGCCTCGGTTTATTTTTAACCTTTGTTTTTTGCAGCAAAGAACCAGATACCTCCTGCAACAGTCCGCTCTCAACCGCCATTTCCCCTCGGAGAGAAAGAGCATCTTTGATCTTCCCCCGGGTTGCTATAGCATCCAGCTCCCCACATTGAGTCGCAATCCAATTCAGTCAGGTTTCTACACTCTAAGCATGTGAAAGAACGTTGTCACTTCGGTTTGTAATTGAAAATAATCTCTGAACGGGCAAAAAAGATACACAGAGAATACCCAGACAGATCTCGAACAATGATTCTTGGGCTAAAGGAGAAGACACAGAGCTGTTTTTTTTTTTTTTTTTTAAACCAGCTAAGTCCCTTCCTGTGTTTGCATATAATGACTCGGCAGATGAATCAGTCCTTCGCATGCGATGAAAAATCCCTGAAGCTGCTAAATCAGTTTGACATTAAAGAATTACAAAACCAAATTGCCTACAAATGCCAGATTAGTTAGCATACGTAGACAGGTTCAGACTGCAATACAAGGGCTGAAACGCAAATATGGTTTTATAGTTTTAATATAATTACTAAAAATATACACGTAATACCTAGAGATTGCAATAAAATATAGCCAAGTTCTGGGCAAGCTTTGATAAAAACAAACCCTCAGTCTAAGCTGATTTTTAAACGCAAATCTGACTTCTGAGGCCATTCCAGCTGTCAGACTGGGAAAAGGTTATGTTACGGAGCTGAAGACACAAACACTGCATGTCAGGACAGACGCTTCACTTTGTGACCCTCATCAAGAGTGACGGCCACAAAATAATCCACCGTAGCGCCAAAACTCAAACTTCCCCCGCACTTTGTGTGCAGCGCTTCCACCGGGACCGTTTCTGAGGGAGGCTACTGACTCCCTCTGCACCTTATTTTTAACACCGAAACTCTATATCCATATTTTAATGACAGGACCGATCACCATTGATTCTGCCATGACCACCACCATTTCCTGAGGCTCTTCTGCTTGGGTAGTTTCACATTAATAACCAGCAGCTGGTTCAGTGTCAGTGCCTACACCATCAAATGTTAAAGCCAATTTCTACGGCACAGACCGTGGGTAACTTTATGGCCACTCTAGCATACCTGTCAATTTAATCCAATTGAATTTTCGCCATCATTCTGTTGCTTGTTCACTGTGACGACAACCAAATATATGTGACCAGACCATGCATATTTATCTTCATATACACATTTATGTTACCACTTCATTCACCTATATTTCCTCTCTTATGACAGCTGCACCATGCTGATTCCATCTTTCATTAACATGAAAGGAACACAAAGTTAATTTGCATGCAGCTCTTCTATGTCAGCCGGGGGGGGGGGGGTTTCTGCAGAGCTGACATCACTCAAATGAAGGTCACCGCTGTGCCATGCATGAACGGGAACTTTACAGACAGCCCCCCAAAAAAGCTCCCTCCGTCACCTCGGCTGCCGGTCGCTGCTTTCTTGGCACACGACGAGCGAGTGGGATGCATTTTGCCAAAGGAACCACCGGGGGGAAATGAATGGGCCAGACGTTTGGTGTGGTCGAAGCCGATCGCCGGCACGAGGCACAGGGGTTGATGGAGAAGCCGTGGAGTACTTCGACACGGCGGAAAGCGAACAAAACGGCGTCGCAGCGTGAGCCGGCGAGGACATGACATTTACAAATAAAAACAGAATCACAGCCAATATTTACTCACCAATATGTTGTCCACTTTTGATTGTACAGATTTGCTGTGGAAGGAGGGGAAAGAGACAGATTAGAATAGTAAAAATGGTAACGTGAGTATGAGAGGAACATACTTATTAATACTCCGGTAGAATGTGAAGTATGAAACCAGCACCCCCCCCACCACCACCACCCTCCCAGGCCATAGCAGATATATCTCAGCTCTGCATGTTGCCATGTGCAAAGAGAGAAGCGGGATACAGAGATAGATATTATGTCAAACATCACAGGTCTAAGAATACCACCTTGTCTAGACATGGACGGCTGGAGCTCCAGTGGCCGCTGTGCACTGGTACAGGTACTGATAAAGCCACCCGTCACCCCCCGCCCCCGAGACCTCAATCTTTAACCACCTGACACATCGGATGACAACAAAACGCATCCTATAGTACACCACAACTTGGCGGCCACCGCTCGCGAGCACGAGGCTCAGAGATGGTGGCCCAGGTCCTCTGAATAACAATGACATCACCGCTGCCATGCCCCCCCCCCCCCCCCCCCCCCCCCCCCCCACCCCCTCCCCCCCCCCCCCCCCCCCCCCACCCCCCCCACGGGGGGGGGGGGGGGGGCGTGGTTATTTAATTTTTGTGGTGGGGGG
>JAACJT020000007.1:6319815-6335991 GCA_009936485.2 Gymnarchus niloticus
CCCCCCCCCCCACCCACCCCTACTCTGACCTAATTTCATGCTCCAAGCCCACAGGAGCATCACGTCAGGACAGGTTGGCTGAGGCTTTCAATGTTAAAGACGTTTCTGAGGAGCGTGGAGGGACTACCAAATTTCAGATTGAGTCTTATTTTTAAGGTTTTTAAAGGGATTAGGTCCTAAATTGCATTTATATAACAAAGTACTACACTTATTGCCACACAAAAAAAGGTTAGATACACTTGTTTGGGCATGACACCATTAAGCAAGACCACGATGCACATTATTAGGTAATTACTAAACGTGAGAGCATGATGGAATTTATCAGGTTATTTCTAGGTGAGCCTTAAGTAGGTAAATACAATATATTGTCACTAAGGTAAGATTTTTATAGTCTGTTACCAGCCGGGCAGGTCAGACTTAATTGGCTGTTACTAGAAAAGACGAAGGAACGAAATTTGGCTCCACAAAATGGATTTGCTGATGTCAAGTAAGGCGGGTTTACTCTGGCGGTGCTAACGAGGTACGAAGACTTAGTTGAGACCTACGTGGCAGCGGCTGCATGGCGGGACAGCTGCTTATTTTTTTTCCCCCTTCTAATTTAATTGTAAAATCGCAGGACCGCAGGTGTTTTTCTGTCGCTCGATCGTAATTCATATCCCCCCACCACCCAGTTCGCTCGCTCGTTGCCGACACCTGACGGAGCTTTACGGGTTAAACTAAACCCTTTAATCGCCTACGCGGAGCCCCGTGGCCCCGCTTGCCACGACAGATGTTTCGGGCGGGATAACGCGGTTGTAACACAGCGGGAGTGCACCGAGGCGGCAGGTTAGGGGCTTCGCCGCGCCGCCGAAGGACACGATCCACGGCGCCATTCGCACGACCTTCAGTGGCCGGCTTGGAGGTGGAGTGATTTTATTAAGTTATTCGTTTCAGTCTCTGCCCTGAATCGTTTCGTTTGCTCAGCGGAATCCCAAACCGTCCACCACACGGTTTCCCGCCTAAACCGTGCGCCACCTCAGCACCGTAACCATGCGTCTCGAGGACGGTCTCGACAGCCATGTCTGTCAGCGTGACCATCGCTGGTGACGCTGCTACATTACATTAAAACGGTAGCCATACAAATCTTAGTTTATATAAGTTCAGTCTTTTTTACATATGCAGTAGATTTTCATTTTATTTATATTCATCTTCCACTGATACAGTACAGGCTCTAGACCCTGTCCAAGATATGGCAGGAACGCCCTGGATGGGATGGTACGTCTGGTGGTTACACACACACACACAGGAAAATTTATCATCAGAATATAGGGTGAACATACAAAGTCTACACACATGACAGACGCAAGATTTGGCCATGAGGTGACGATGCGACCCACTGAGCCGCCATTTTAACTGGATTGTTGAAATTTGAAATGTGGCGCTCCATAAAGTTCCCCCAGAACAACTGGTGGCCCTAACTGCTGATAGAAGCCTGTTAAGATTATCCTTGTGGGATCAATGGTGTGTCTATCTGTCTGTGTAGCCATCCATCCAATCAGTCAGCATAGTATCGACGTTCTCCATTCTGAGCTCGCCATCCCTGAAAAGCATGGCGGCCTCCTTCTCCGTGGAATGGCCTGATTTCTGAAGCACGAGAGGAGGCCAGGTCGTGTGTGCCATGCGGCTCCGCGGGCTGCCCCAGAATCTGCCCCAGCTGGTCCCTCCTGCATCATTTATCTGGTATGTAAACACTAAGGAGGTGAGGATGCTGCCCATACTGACTGCCTTCTGTCTGCTGCCTCAACATGGCCACCACACAAAGACGGGAGGGTGGGGTCTGCCGCTAAACCCTAGCAACTGGCTGCAGAGCTGTGTGCCGGTGGCCTCTAAGCTGTTCTGCCCTAAAACGAACCCCATGGCAATAGAAAGACAGAAGCCTCTTATCAGCCATCACCTTCTGTGATCAGGAGAAGATCCGGCCCCTGCTCTGCTCGAGGCCCCACCTGCCCCATCAGTTTCCATTTTCCCTCCATTACTGCTGTTACACCCTTAGCAGAGCCCATAGAGCGCCGAACTGTACTATACAAGCCCAGGACTAGGAGGAACCAGGGCAAACGAAAACATGTTTGTAGCTTTCGTTTCAAAAATTAAGATTGCAGATTAGAAATGTATTGAACTATGCGAAAACATTATAATAAAGAATAGTGTTAATAAATCAGATCCTACTTGATTTTCAGGAATAGGGGCTTTGGAAATAGGTATGTCACACCAGGTACAGAGAGTACAATGGTCCACGTGTCATGAACACACATTTCGCCTGCACGCAAGAGTACAAAGAAGACTCAAATGATAGCTGGTGCTGCAACATTAAGCCTCATGCTAAGACGGCACGCTCATTTCCCCCTTGGCTAAATTTGGCTGTCTATTGTGTCTCATTCTCTCCCCCAAAACTCTCAGGAAATCCCCGACATCTCATGGAACTGATGGCCATTTGGCAACCTTTTTGATGGGTGACTCAAGACAAGATATTAAAAACTTTACATATGATTTCTCTAGCAACCCTCAAAGACCAGGAACTGATCTCTTAGCATGTTGCTGAAAATGACACCTTCTGAAGTCAAGAAACCAAACTTACATAAGGTTAGATCTTACCATTGCACTGTATGTCCTCAGGAGGACCTTAGCTCACTGAAATTTCCACATATTTCAAGATTCACTTTTTGTCTGCATTGTCACATTACACTAAACCAAGTACAGTATCCACTAGGTCGTCAACAAAGGCTCCGTTTTGCTTTGCACCTATTTCTTGCAAAATATACCAGCACTGGGAAACTCAATGCATTCACCCACCTTCTAACCAGTTATCCTGTTCAGGGTTAAAGAGTTGCACTGCACTGCTCTTCAATCCTGATCACCTAACTGCATCCTCCAATTCGCTGTTGCCCTCCTAACTATTATACAACATCATTGTTCTTAATTGTACTAATTAGTTTGTCCTGCCCGGTGCCGGCCAGAGGAGGATGGGCTTCCCCCTTGAGTCTGGTTCCTTCCAAGGTTTCTTCCTCTCGAGGGAGTTTTTCCTTGCCCCTGTCACCTTTGGTTTACTCTCTGGGGCCTCCGGGCCTGGGACTACGTAAAGCGCTTTGTGACAGTGCTTCTTGTTAAGGGCACTATATAAATAAAATTGAACTGATTTGAATCTTCTAAGGACAAGAAGTTTAAGTGGATTTTGGAACCACTATCCAAATTATTGTACTATTATTGAGGGGGGAACTTCTGGGACTTAACACACTGCTCTAACTCAGCTGCATTCGGAGTCCCTCTTTAAAGTTAAAACCAGTGAGTCATGATTTAACAGTAAAACACTCCTAAGATGACACTGGAAGCCACCAGCTTTTCATACTGTGACAAACAGACCCAATGAGCTGCTAGGCCTACCTTCTCATCCCACGAGTCAATTAGGAGGTGATGACAGCCTGCGGCAAACAAATTTCGATGTCATGGACGCTGTCATTCGTAACACAGAATCTCACAGAAAACACCAACTCCATACAAATGCCACACAGACAACAAAATCCCAGTAAAAGGGGGCTGCATGGAACAATTTCTGTTGTCGTCTACAATAAAACAGAGAATGAATGTGCCCCCACCCTCAGAGGAAAAAAGAAAAAAAAAAATGCACTGGGGTTCAGAGGTCACATTCGAGATGTAGAAGATCTTTGCTCGAGATGCACAGGTCTGGGCCACGGCTCTGATGTTCTCACGCTGGCCTAGGTTTTCTGAAAGCCTACCAGGCAGAACTAATGTAGCTCCACACAGGTCATGACACACACCAACAGGAACAAGACGGATTCCGCAGGGGTGGCTGGAAGCTGGGGGAGGATACGTCCAATTAGCATAAACAGTGAGGTTCAAATTTCACTGGGGTATGACCGCCTTCGCTCAAGGCGTCAAGGAGAAGTCTTCGGTTTTGCCTGCATAAATTATTTCCTTTGGGTTCTCTCTCAAAAATTAACCACTTTTGGTGCTGTTAGGACTCCGGACCAAACATTGTTTTATTATAACATCTTTACCACCATGCAAGTAAATATAAGCTTTCAGTTTCACACATTTCTTGTCTGGGTCACAGTCAGCAATTTCATGCTATTTCCTGTAGGCATTTCTTTGGCCTCCAGATGACTAATATTCACTGTACAGGAGAAACTCTTTGAAAAATCACAATTAAAAGGACAAATTGTGGGTATCTTTGAAAATGCCAGACATATCAGCCAGCATCAGGCAACCAGAAATACATTCTGTTGCAGTCTTTGCTGTTAGGAGAAAAACACTGATTATATACAAATCATAAGAATTCTACTCTCCAATGAACTTCTTGATGACACAGGCTAGTGATTGTATCTTATCCAGTTAAATGTGGTATTTTCCTTACAAAAATCTCTTTGGACATGTATGAAAAAGAAAATTGTGACAATTCCCTTTTTAGGTGTGATATTTGGCGAAAAATATCTTAAGATAAAAAAAATAACGTAAATGCTCCTCTTCCCAGAACAAAAATACAACAATTGCTAGCCTCATGATGTGTGTTTTAACTGATTTGAACAGAATCTTCATCTTCCCTCGATGGACCATTTTTACTAATATGGCGGTAGAGAAAACAGCCATTCATGGAACACAGAACAATAATGAAGACGGTGCTCTTATGTTTCACCTGCACGACAAAACAAGGGAGCTTATATCAGTGATTATCAGCAACATAATCACACACGTCGATGGTTTTATGTCTTGCGTCTCAAACCGACGTATCGCAGAGAGGCTGACAAACAGCACATCTACCCCTTTAAAATAAGCAATGGACGGCTACAACTCGGGGACATGCTGTGTTCCTGCGCCCGTGACACACGTCTCACAGCTGTACGTCCAGGTCGAACAGCGACAGCGTCAACACTGCAGTTTGCGAGGTCTCCGTAGCAACATGACAGAGAAGGCCCCCCACCCCAGGATCTATAAGGCTTAATGGAATTAAAGACAAAACTGGACTAAGTGGTGAAGGGCATCCCAATTGGATCTGAACAGGCTTTGCACGTCATCTCCAGGACTTTCAGTGCATGAGAAGCAAGCACTTCCAGTCATTCTGATCTAAATCGCCGCCATTTACAAAACGACAAACAAACCTGCTGTTAATAAACGCGGTCTCTCCTTGTGTTATACAATAAGCTACCACTTACCATCCCTGCTTGTTCGATTGTCCGTGCCCCCCACCCATGAATGAATTCTACTGTTCATTCATAGAAAAAGAACAACAAACAAGGAAGAAAATGTCTGCCCTGGCAACAGGAGAACTACGCAGGAAAAATATACTTCACTGCCATGTTTGCAATTGGAAAAGCTCATTTTAAATTCTCTTTGAAGATATTCATCCACATTGTGTTGGGATTTACTCCTCTCCCTTCGGTTGTCTCTCTCACACACACATACACACACAAAATGAGCTTCCACTTCAGGCTCCACGGATAAAAAAAAAAAAAAACAGAAGCGATAAAAGCCTCCATTTTAATTCTACAAGAGGAATCACCTAGGAGGACGGACATGACAGCATCACAAGCTAATCCATTATTTCCGCAAATGCAAAGTCAGCTTTGCCTTAAATTCCAGATTATTCGGCGACGGCCGAAACAAGACGCAAACGTAATCTGCATGAACAAAAACGATCAAATAAACCAATCCATATAAAATCACTTTAACTTTAAACCTATTTAAATTGCCCGTATAGAACTTTAAAACTGCCTTTTTGCCATTCGTGAAAGGGATTAATAGGACGGCAGCAAATACTGAAAAATGATAAATATGAATCCGTATTATATGAACCCCTTCAGACAGGCAGGTAGCCTGATGCTCAGGGACACAGACGTGAAACCTCGAGTCCGGTTGAAGAGGCTCTACTGCAGTACCTTTGAGCAAGGAAGGTGACCCAAATAACTGAGCAAGACCATCTGTCCATACAAACTGCAAGTAGCTTTGATCAAAACCTCCAAATGCACAATTCCACCCCATTATGACATATACGTTTCATACATAGTGTTATTATATCAAACGTCAGAGGATGTTTTTTCAAAAGGTGACTACTGAGGCTCAGTCAGGCCTTCATTTAGAGATACTCGTTTGTCGATTCAAATTGTGGGCCATCCTCCTCGGTCATCTAGAAACACAGCGAGCTAGTCCATACCAACTAAACTCGAGCATTGAGAGGAGCCGCCTGATGTGAAGTATTTCACTGGTGAACTATTAAAATTACTAACCACTACACACACCATGAAAGATGTACATGTAAAAATTAGCTGTATGTTCAGTTCCTTAACACACATGCCGCTTCCATGCCATGATGGGCACAGCACTGAGTGCCTCAAGATGCCTCAGGCCTTGCCAAAGCCAACTCCCATTTCAAGTCTCAGACAAGCGGGTCGTCTATTCTTAGTTCCAGAAAAGAAACACCCCTACTCATGTAAGCGCCAGCGGCAAACCTGCAACATCTACACGTGTGCCAGCCTGCCAAATGAAAAGCGGCTGTAGAAACGATCATCCAAGTCCAACCTCAACTAATATTACAATTTCTTAACCAATTGTCTCTGCCAGTACACCTTTCTCAGAAGGTCCTACTTAACTCTCCGCATTTATTTCTCAGCTTTCTTCACTGCAGCTGTTCTTTCCCAAGTGTTCCTCCTACAGAATTTGGTTGCTGTCCCACTTCACCTCACACAAAACAGTGTCACCTTAATGGCTCAGTGCGGCTTATGGAGTCTCCCACGTGCCACCGTATGGATTTCCACGCTTCCTTGTCAACTGTGGTTGCTCCACACATTCCCACCGTACTCACTGAGTGCCAGCACTACTTCTACAACCTGATTAATCATCTCCAAACTGTGAAAAAAAGTAGGGAGATTCTCCACTAGCCAATGGCCAGCGTGGGCTTCTCCAACCTCTCCCTGTCTCACACTCTCCACCAACCAATGGCCAGCGTGGGCTTCTCCAACCTCTCCCTGACCTCCTCCGCTTTCGCAGTTTAGTGTTTTCGCCAACAGCTGAATTTTTCAGGTTGCTTTTATGCTATTTTGTAGAAACATTTTACATTTTATTTAATAAAGCCTTAGTGATTCTGCAGAAAATGATGAGGACAGTTTTAGAGAAACAAAACATACCAAAAATTCTTACAAATTGGAAACACCTACACTGCACCATGGGAATCTACAGTTTAGACTGTCAGTAAATTGTAAAAACAATGTATATCCAGTAGAAATTCAAACTGGAATAACCAAGTGCTTTCCTATTAATATCTTCAATAACAAGCATCACATACTGCTTGTCAGACACTAAATTACACTGATGCAATCTGTCCTTGGATTAGACTGTTAGAAGACAACCTCCATAGATCATAAACAATACAAGTTCAAATTACACAGGAGGAACAAACATGGTTTCCACCCTCCATAACTGAACTGACACATTTTGATTAATTACTAGGAGCCGTATGGGTTGAAGGTTCGAACGCCATCCCTTCTCCATATTGTGTGGAGTTAGGGCTGGGGCACTTTTCTCTGGGTTCTGGGCTCACATCCCCAAGGACTGGATATGTGGTCATGATGGATGGATGGATGGATGGATGGATGATCAAAAACATAGGCCAGTTCTCTTATTCTCGTGCTACTCTAATAGCGTTCACATCATTCATAAATGAGTGCGGTGTGGAGAATATCGATGCCATATAACGATTTATCACACAATATAACCTGTACAAAAAAAGCCCAAAGAAACGCACATGGCCGATAAGAGCATGTGTAAACGGAAGATCTTATCTTTAGAGTAACTACTAAAAGGAGCAGATTTCACCCATGACCCAATGAAGCCAGGGTGGCCAAAATGACTGTGGACTCAAAGGCAGGAAAATTTCTTTACATCGAGTACTCTGTATTTAGCAGACAAATAAATACAACGTTGAAAATCATATTTACAATCATGAAAGACATGCACCTGTGTTACAGTGCATCATTGAAATCCACCTCCAAATTCAATATGGTGACTACATGGATACACTGAACACCCCAGCAGTGTCTTTAGAACTACATGGAAATCTTTTATCTTGTTTCATTCAACCTGTGAGGCACCGCCAGTTCTCTGGAATGCACTTCTGAAAACACCGTTACGGTAACCAGGATATGAAAGGCAACACTGCCTATTATCATTTTCAATAATTTTCCATGACAACAGTTTTGGCAACAGCAACACTGAACTGAGATAAGGCCACAAAGGTGCATGAACCTCGCGTCTTTCGTTTGCATGCTGTGACAGGCAGTGCATACACTGACATATGATAGTTATATCAAAATGAATTAATTTAAAGACTAAAAGGCTCAGGATCAGATAATTATCTTTGCAACATACTAGAAATACTAAAGTTTCACCAAAAATGAGGCACGCATTCATAGCTAGCTACGTACAAAAGTATCCTTAACATATCAGTATGATAATCTTCCTAAGAAAAACAAAAAAATATTGCACAAAATATAAATATATTTAAAAGTAAAACACGGCTGATTAACATAAAAGTTGCTATAACCAACGGAATCAATTTCTTGGGTTTAATTTCTCAGGAAATACCCCATGTACCCTTTAAATCTCAACTAAATATAATCCACTTACACGACCAAGCAGATTCAAAAGCTAAACATATTCCTGAACACCTCCCATTCCCCAGAGTCCATAAAAAGAGCTTGGGATGATTCATACCGTGAAAGTTATACTAGGACAGAAAAACTCTGAAAATCTGACAGCGGCCAATATAAATGAAATATGAGATGAGTCAACAACTGTTTTGAATGGAAAGATCAACACACACTTGTGCTTTAATAAAAGCTGCTGACTATTTGAAGTGAATCACAATCTCAATATGATGGCTGTTTGTCAGAACGTTCGCAGGGGCTTACTCGCAAGACAGCTGACAAGTTGTTTTCGCTCACACCAAAATATAGTAAGGGCCTCAGTGCGGAATCCCTCAATGGTCACCGATTGGTAAGCAGACATTACTACAACAGTTAGAACATTCACAAAGTGCCAAGATTAAAGTCATCTTCTGGATCAGATAGGACTTTTACCAAGTGCTGTCAAGGTACATTAATCCTGTGATTTTCCTTAAATGATCTGAAACACAATTTCAATCCTTCAAAACAAACGTGAATGCTCTGTTTATCTAAAACATACATAAACACAAATACAACATGCAGAAGCCTTAGGGAATGCCCTGTGCCAAGTGTCTCCCAATGGAAAGTTCACTGGTATTAAACAGACAGTAATACGCAGTAATTGGGCCTTAACGAAAAAAGCAACCCAGGGATGTTAAAGAAATTGCTGGTTTCTTCTAAGACAGACAGAATGAGGTAAGGCACTGAACATACAAGGCAGACCAGCAATCTGCCACAAGGTACAGAAGTGATTCCCCGATCCAAAATATAAATATTACATAACAGTGCATAAAACAAAAAGTCTTTTTTAAAAACAACATTTACACAACTTCAGCTATTTAGCACATTAAATTACAGAACACAGAGACACTGAGAAAATGTCATTCTTCAGTAAATCTGTTTTTAACAGAGCTCATGGGTTACAGACATAGCGAAACTCTCAGTACCTGAAAAGGAGATGACGTCGAATGAGAAATCCAAGCATTTCCATTCTGTACTGTTAAGCGCTTAACCTTTCAATTCACTTGTGTGACATAAGATGTCCTATTATTTATGTAGTCTGAGTCAATTAAAACTGCACGTTTTATGGAAAGATACTCTGAAGTGTGAAACAAAGGCTACAAGTTCAAAATATTATATTTCAAATCTGTAATAAACAGTCTCAAGTGTTTTCAAGTGCTTTTTAAGCCAAGTTACTACTACTGGCCTACACTCTGCTGCCAAAGCCACTTCTAAAGTATACAGGAAATGCACCAATGAGACCAGCTCAGAAATCTGATACTATGACTTGTCCTTTCTCTTCTTGATAAACATATGAGGGCATCTAAAAGCCTCTGTCTGTGGTTTTTGTCAATCCATAATAATGTCAAACACACTTACCTGGAGTAGCACTGACTGAGGTATTCCCCTACAAGATGAGATAAATTACCATCCCAAAAGGCCAATTAAATATTTAAAAAGTAATAGTATTCTTCCAAAAACATGGGCTTCAAGGAGCAGTAAAACAAAAACTATCCATCTACAATAGCTCTCAATCCCATAATACAGTTATTGGCAAGGGATCATAGCATCTGCGACTACCAATCCACGCGAATGTCATCAACTTGTACGCCTACTATAAGTCTTATTCAGCACACGCACGTCTACGATTGGTAATATTTTCAGCTCCTCTCAGGGAAGTTGCACCTGCAAATGTGACTTGTATTCCGAGCCATCTTAAATGGGGTCAGTACTGTAGCCTCAAACCTCCACAGTTGGTAGGTGGATCGATTGCCCAGCTCTGGACATTGTTAGAGTCTGTATGTTCTCCTTGTATGCCTGACCCCCCCACACAGTCCAAAAACACAACGCTAGGTGAACTGGTGTCCCTTAAGTGCCTACAGTGTGTAAACATAAGCCCTGTGATGAACTGGAACCCCATCCCAGGGGTACCCCTGGTGCATCCTGGGACAGGTTCCAGGTCCACCACAACCCTGTACTGACTAAGCAGTCATGAAAGACACATGTGCAGTGTACTGGAGGACTAAATCACTATTATATTTTAATATACATAACATGTGACCCAAAGGAAAAGAGAGCAATGGCAAGGTGTTGGGTTTAATTGACCGGCATGTTATCGAATCATCAGTCTTGGCCCAATGAGTTCCTTACATGAAGAGCCCCAGCTGACCCTGATCATGGCAAATGTCTTGAGAGGGTTTAAATAGGGCCAGCTGGGTGCTCCCAGTGAGGTTGTGTGTTGATGGGTGAAACCTGACCTGAAAGCTGTGCATCTTTGACTTCTACAAGAGTATTTTCACTGTTATGTTTCTTAAAGGAACATATACCATCCCCCCCGCTTTTTTTTTTTTTTTTTTTTAAAAAAAGTTTTTTGCTCATTAAACCCTGCTGGCCAACAGCGTCTGTCCCATTCTTAGAGAAGGGAAACCAGTGAAAATTAATTTACATCTTTTCCAGAATATTACAATTTTAAGATTTCATACAAAAAATACAGATGTTTGCCTAATAACAGAGACAACAGATAACACCTATGTTCTATAAAGCCTGCCCACCATAAAACTGTGTAATATACAGGGGGGGAAACATGCTCAGACCTCAAATTTAGGTATATTGCAACCCACTCAATTCCCAACAACCATTTGACACTACAGGACTTTTTAAATTAATGTACATCTGAAAAGCATGCTCCCCAGATTTAGAAACGCAAAGTAAAAACCTGCCCTTACAAACCCTTATTTAACAGAACAATACATGACATGAACATTTTTACCTAAGATCACATGGGACTGCTGCTGTTTAGAGAAAACATCACCCCCCACATAAGTATCATGCAGGTAATGCGCTAACCAGGGCTTCTCATCACACCCCGTGAATAAGAATCACAAATCAAAGGCAATATTAAAAGGTTTATCATATTAATTATCTATAGCGTTGGAAATTGGGGGAGGTATTACTGCGAATACGACAAACGTCTGCATTTTATAGTTCTTCACATAATACACGGTGATGCAAAATAAAATTCAAATTCATCGACATCTCCACCTGTGCCGCCTGTTAATTTGTCCAGAGAGGTAAATGGCTGCCTTCTGCTTTCTTCCAGCACTTCTGTATGAACGACACGCAAGAACAGGGTGGGGTGGAGGAGTCGGGAGGGGGTTCAAAAAATCAAGTCAGCGTTTCCACCGCCGGAATACCGATGAATCCCCGGCACACAGTAGCTGTTCGGCGACGGAATCCCAGGACAGTCATTTCCCCCAGTGAACTGATCTCATCAGCCGCTCCGCATCCCTTCCCCGCAGTCATGTTCCGACGCAACAGCAGTCGTGTAACAGCAGTCGTGTAACAGCAGTCGTGTAACAGCAGTCATGTTCCGACACAACAGCAGTCGTGTAACAGCAGTCGTGTAACAGCAGTCGTGTAACAGCAGTCGTGTTCCGACGCAACAGCAGTCGTGTTCCGACGCAACAGCAGTCGTGTAACAGCAGTCGTGTTACGACGCAGTGACAGCATCACCGGAGGCACCGTGTCACCTAACACATTTAACGACCGCCTTATCCGTCGATACGCATTCGGCGAACGGCAACCCGAGTGTGATCCGCTCCTGTGATTATTATGGGATGCCTGCTTCCATCGCAACGGCACCGATCCCCCCCCCCCCGATGGTCGCGGTATCACGTTCGGCGACACTATCCGTGCCTCGCCGTCCGTGAATGACCGAAGGCACCAGCGTGGAAAGCGCAGGTCTCGGTACTCGGTACTCGTCAGGATTCGATTCGGGAATCGGCACAGCGCAAAATGCGCTCGCTGTCACCGACTGGAGAGCCGACCTCCACGTTTAACCACGGTAGTCATTTTGAAGCGTTCCATCTCAGCCTGGCCATACATTCGTGAAGCAAACTGTGACGAAAGGCTGAAATAGCACGTCAGCCACGGCGCCTGTCGAGCTTTAAATTCTGTTTCGGTAAACAGCATTTCAAAGGCGACTGTAGCCGCACAAATGTACCGTAAAGCATGCAGGCAAGCTACAGTCAAACAATATCATTTTACCCCTGCATGGATACCGAAGCGTGCAAATAAGGAGCCGTGCTGTAAGTCACAGCCTGGACATGTTTACTGTGCTCTTACCAGATCGAGTTCTTTATTTTGTGCTGCAGCACACCGGCCTCTGTCCCCTGCAGTCCCGGAACGAGGGCTGGTAAAGAGCCTACTCCCGAAGTCGCCTTTTGGTGCTGACCAGCTTGTTGTTGATTCTCAGCCATCGCGACGAGATTCAGGAGGGGAGGAGAGGGGAGGGGTGGTCTTTAACAAGTAGGCCTCGACCTGGACCTGGAGAGAACAGTCCTTCTCCGGCTATGGCTCATCACTAACCCAGCCCGATCACTTCGCTTCTGAACCCCCGATCCACCTAAATGAAACGGCAGCGAAGCATAGCTAGACCGCTAACGCGCGAGCGCACCGCACGCATGTAGAACATTAATAAATAATAAATAAAAACGGGAGGGGGAGGGGGGGGCGCACGCGCTCCGATCCGATTCTGCTGCAGCCGGGAGACACGACGTGCACGCCTGCGACCGCCGTCCGCGCTACTGCTGCCAGGCGGTGGTGGCGCATGCGCACTGCGCGGCGAGGGGAGGGGAGGGACGGGGGGGCGGCACGTTACAAAGAGGCTCGAGGTCCCAGCACTGCGCCACCGAGCCGGCCTCAATGACAGGAGCATGCCTGGCGGGTCGGCACATACTGGCGGTCACCGGTGGTGAAATTATTAATAATAATAATAATAATAATAATAATAATAAATAGCAGCCGTCGCTGTGGAAGGGTGTGTGAAAACCGACGTTCATCACGGCGGCAACGTCAACACACGAATGAAACCCCTCTGTCTGTAATTACGGCACGGCGATGTTTCCACTTCGAGTAAAAAAAAAAAAAAAACAACAAATTAACGTTGGCTCTCAAAATCAACTTGAAATCATATCACTCTGACGAAAAGGTGACTGCCGGTGGGCCTGATAAACATCTCCGCAGAATGTGCAGCGAAAAATGATAGACGCGCTCACTATATACAAGAAGAGGCACCCTGGGCCAGCTACACGTATTCTGAAGCCTTGACGATCGTAGTGCGATTAAAAACAGGCCGAGCTTTAAAACGGGACATCGCCATGTCGCGACGCCGACTGGACCGGTGTCTTGTTGCTAGGCGACGGGGACGCTTGCTTTAGCGCAGCTGGAAAGATGGCGGACGCCCGGAGACCCTCTCGGGAGGTAGAACGTCTTAAAAAGCCCAGATACTGAGTGTGCGATTTTGCTCCGATTTCTGTAACTGAAGAGTCTGTCCTCTTGAAATGCATCGGTGTTTTCGTATCTTCTGTATTTAAATGTATAATATTCTTCTGTTTTGCGCACAGCCTTACGTGTACTGCTGAATGTTTGGTACAAAAGAACAAAAATCTGAGTAGTTCTGAACGAGGCACTGTGATGGGGTAGTTTTCATCTGCTGACGATTTCACTTTTTTGCAACTATTGAATGTGATAACGCGTTGGCTAACATAATAGCTAGTCATGCTGAGCTCATTATTCCATCCATCCATCTTCCAACCATTTATCATGGAGTGGGGGGGCTCGAACTTATCCCAGGCAGCGCAGTGCTGCACAGACACAAGGCAAGGGGAGATCCTTTGCTTTGTGAAAATAGAGTAACGTTGGTGCAAACACAACATTTACATATAACGTACAGGTTGATGCAGTAATATTGTAAAAAACCTGATAGTGAATATATTTGACAATAGTTTAATATCTATGAATACTGAATAATGTGATTTGTAGTCAGTCTATCACATAAATATGTTCTATGTTGTCTGTTCCCCTATGAGTCCAGGAAACATTTCAATATGACTGATGGAGACAGCCATTCTAAATCACACAATTGTTTTTCAAATACATATTTCTCTCTGATTGTATAATAATAAATGATTTTCATTCAGTGCAGGAAAGTTCCCTCATCGAGGGTGGAGAAGCATCAAGGAGGCAGGCCTGTAATCCACCCTTCCAGTGTCCCACGGCTAAAATCATCTCACACAGACCTTTTTGTCAAAGAGGAAGAATACAAGTAATAATATTTTCTCATGCTTTCAAATGAGACCGGAATTGTCCTAAACATGCCATAATTTCAAACAGGCTAGCTGATTTGCATTGTTGTTAGTATGATACACGGGCCTCTTACCTGAAAAGCCATATTCCTGCCTTATGAAGGCCCTTCACGTTTATATTGTAATTATGTTTTTTTCTAGGCGTCTGAATGCAGAACTGGAAACAAAAACTGCAGAACTTGTTAGGCAGGCAGAAGAACTTATGGTAGGAGATTAACTTGGTAGATTTTTTTTTTCATTTTCTATTTACGCTGTAGTGCAATTATGCTCCAGACCCAACAGAAACAAATTCATCTGTCATCTCCTGATGGCTAACGTCACTGCTTCCATTTGAAAAATCCAATCGGTTCTTGACTTTCTTTTTGTTCTGTCAGAGGGAACAAAATGAAGTCTTGGAGAAGCCAGTCACCTCTAACATCAGTATCAGCTTTGACATTGAGGATGATGAGAATGACTTCAGGTAAATAATCAGCATCACTATTATTTTGCTGATCCTACACCAGCACTATTATATAGCTAAAAACACAAAAATACTTAGTTATGAAATCATGGATTGCAGGGACACACACGGTGAGTTTATTGTGAAACCATACGTTAAAATCATCAACACAGGACATTTCAAATCATTGTTTGCTAGGTTAACCATGTAACCTACTGTTTGTCTGTCTCCTTATACCAGGAGCCTCACTTCCACACCGCCTGCCGTTAATCAGCCATCAGTAAAGGTATCCTGTAATTATAAAGTGTTTCCTTTAACTTCTAAGTGAAAGTGTAGTTTCATGAGATGATCCAGTAATTCATTTAGCACGTAAGTATAACTCGCCTAATAAAGCCTGACACCTCACTAATGATGATCAGATAGGGTATAAGTAACACAAGCATAAATAAGCATAAATCCTGTTTATTTTTGTTTTGATAAAAGGCAGTGAACAAAAGAAAAACTATGTCAAAAAAAGGGAGCGTACAGAACAGACTTCCATCAGGGCAGCAAGTAATGAACACACCAAAGTAAGTAACCTGCCTTTAATTTTTTTTCCTGTTTCTTACGCACAGTGTTTTTAACATGGAGCTTTATTACAGTGCTAACATACTGATCAGGACTATTACATATCTCACCAGATTCACTCCATTTCTGTTCACTGACAGTGGGCTGACTGACAGTGGGCTGACTGACTGAGCTGACTGACTGAGCTGACTGACAGTGGGCTGACTGACTGAGCTGACTGACAGTGAGCTGACTGACAGTGAGCTGACTGACAGTGGGCTGACTGACTGAGCTGACTGACAGTGAGCTGACTGACTGAGCTGACTGACAGTGGGCT
>JAACJT020000007.1:6336091-6349912 GCA_009936485.2 Gymnarchus niloticus
ACTGACAGTGAGCTGACTGACTGAGCTGACTGACAGTGGGCTGACTGACTGAGCTGACTGACAGTGGGCTGACTGACAGTGGGCTGACTGACTGAGCTGACTGACAGCGGGCTGACTGACAGCGGGCTGACTGACAGCGGGCTGACTGACAGCGGGCTGACTGACAGTGGGCTGTCTTCTGAGCAAAGCACCCAAGTGTGAATCCATTTTGATGTGGCAGCTAAAACGAGCGGTTAAAGTAATTTTTACATTTTTTATGTGACATGAGGAGGTTAAACGGAGAAAATCAAAATTTGCTAATTTCCCCTGAGCAGGACTGGTAATCACGCATTTTGTAGTAAACAAGGTGAGAAAAAAAGTTTGACATTAGATTTTTAAAATTCTTTATCAGCATGGCACTTATATTCTAATATATATGACTGATAAGATTGTTTTTTTTTTAATGCATATGCATCAATGTACTTCTCTCTGCAGATGGAAGTTTCGAGGCTCCAGTAAATGTGTACTCTTAATGAACACATCATTTAAATTGTCTGACTAGCTACACGTTTATGAACTTTTTATGGACTTTTAAGCTCTTCTAAATATTTAGACAAATGCTGACACAATGCCATCAACTGACGGTACAGAAGATTGGCCGAGGTTGATTTAGTGTGTGTGTGTGTGTAACATCTCTTTCTGTTCTCTTAAAGGGCAGTGACAACATGTCCAGCAGATGACACTGCAGTTGTCGAGGACTTGGTGGATTTCTCCCTGTCTACGACAATAAGTAGCATTGAGGGTAAACTGGAAGAAGGTGCAACACATGAAGATATAATGGATGATGTGATGCCCAGCGTTGGAGAAGAAATGGGTTCTGGTGGGTCTACAGTGAGTTTTTTAGCATGGGTTTCTTTAATTTGTTATAAAAGTTGGCGTTTTTGTAGGGCAGAATTTGTATTTTACTTGTGGTTTCCAATGGTTTTAATCTTCCAATTCAAACCATAGCTAAATATGTTTTTTACAAATTCCAGCAGGGTAATGAACGTTTTTCTGCAATTATTCTTTATTTCAAGAGGCACAGATTCGATTTCTCAAGGCAAAACTTCGGGTTATACAGGAAGAGGTCAACAGACTTACTCACGAGTGCAACATGAAGGTAAGCGGAAGAGCATTCCGGAAAAAGACGCAGGAAGCCGGGAGGGAAGAGCTAACACACTCCGTCTGTGGTGTTCCTTTGCTGCAGGATGACAGAATCAGCAGCCTGACGACCAAAATGAAGGAGGAGGAGGTGGAGCGAAACAAGCTACAGCGATTGAGCAGCACCCAGCAAAGCCAGATGGAGAAGCACAAAGCCTTAACTGAGGATTCCAGCAGGAGATCCGAAGGGCTGCGGCAACAAGTGGAAGCACTGAAGAAGGTGGGTGTGTGGATGGAAAACATGTGACGAGAAAACACCGTTGAAGGCCTTGACCACTTCCCGTATCCCTCTCTCTGGCATGTGACACAGCAGCTTAGCGTTCTTAAGTGGACACAGAAGAGCTGCAGCATTTTCACACATTATCTGAAGGAAGCTGGTGAGCAGTGCACTGAACTCTACAGACTTTCTCGAAATCCGAACACTTGTTAGGGGTAAACACAAATACCACAGAAGGGCAATAATTTGCAGGGAGATGGCAAACTCAGCTTTCAGTCTGCTATGCCTGTAATCTGTTATTATCTGTGAAGACAGTGCTTTAAGAGGCAGAATCTCTTTGCTTCCAAGTTGGGATGAGATCATTAACGAAGAGCAAAAGGAAAAGACCCCCGCGTGACAGTGCCGATGGCACCTCACTTGTGTCGCAAGCAGCTTTGGAAACAAAAGAAATACCCAACCGCCCTTCTCCCAAGCATCAAGCGCCCGACACCCGGGGTCAGCTGAGGGTACATTAAGACATCCGAGGTCAGAGTGACTTAGCCTTTCCCAGGGGGACACGAAACAAAGTGGCCTTTGTTCCAGAGACAGCGGACAAAAAATGTTGCAGATAAACGTGGGATCCGCTTCTGAAATCTAATCCCAGTAGGAAGAAAGAGTTTTATTATGGTTTCCAGCTCAGCACACAATAATTCTAAACTCATCACCTCTCACTCTCTTTCTGTGAATGAATGGTGACACTATCATTGAGAATGCAGATAGCTTAGCTTAAGGGGATGGACTCGAACCCTGAGCACTGCTCGGATGAGTCCCAGAAACAGCTTGATTACTGTGGTCGTTAGGATGGCACCATGCCTGAATGACATCAGCCGAATAACAATCTCTAAAAGCAGCATCTAAGTAACACAGAAAGGAAAAGAAAGATTGTCTTGCAATTCCATTTCCATGCCTAATTTTTTAGGGTTCTTTGAAAACAGCAGCAACATTGAAGCAGCCGCTCGCCAAGTGTGAGAGAAATCACAAATGACATAAAGAGCTTCTTCTTCTCCAGTAGAGCACCTGTCAACTATATGTCCGTTCCTTGTGGTTTAAGGGGTCAGCAGGCAGTGTAGTTTTTAAGGCGCCAAGAGGGACTCGGAGTTGAGGGCTCTTCAGCAAGGTACATGACCAGGTATGAGGGGATGTTCTGAAAGCTGATTTAAAGCTGTAGAAGAATTCAGAAGTCAGTGATGGTGTACACGGCACACTAAGTGTACTGCACATCCTCTGATTTACTGAAAACAAAACTTCTTCAACTGTACTGAAATGCATTACGTGCCATTTTATCCCAACACACAAGCCTTTTTGTTCTTTTTCGTGACTCGCACCGATGCATAGGAAATAGAGGGCTTAAAAAGAGAACAGAGACGGGCGGCAAGCACACACAGCGCCACGGAGGTCAGGCTGAACCGGGCTCTGGAGGAAGTGGACAAATACAAGGCACAGCTGGGCAAGATTCAGCAGAGCAGCAAGGTGAGGCAAAGCTGGCTCCCTGGGTGTGTGAGGGGAATGGGTGGGGAACACAAGGGGAACAGGAGGAGGGGAATGCGAGGGGAACAGGACAAGAATAAGAGGGGAATGCATGGATATCTTCAATCACTACCATCCAATCAAAAATATTATATTACTCAAAGCCATTAGGACCAACTGGAGCAGGAGAGAAGAAGTTTAATTATGTGCAGTTTGGGAATTGGATCATCAGACACTTAAAGAACTGCTCTTGGATCAGGCATTAATTGAACTCCCAATGCCAACCACAAAATATTATTTATTTATAACATTAGTAGGTATGATAATAAAAAAGTTTGTCTATCCTGGACTATCTCAAAACTGAAAGGTTACCAAGACATGTTGTATCTGATTTTAAAACTTAAACTCTTAAATTTGAAAAGCAGAGATGTTTCTTGCACCTACATATTTCCAAGCTCCCAGTCATAATTTTGAAAAGCTGTTTACAGTTTTTGTCTGAATAGAGGCTGTTTGACGGACTCTGAGCTGCAACATGATCTTTTTCTGAAAGGAATCTGCTAGCCAGGAGCATCAGAGAATGGAACTCCTGCAGGCTGAGAACAAGAAGCTGGAAAAACAAAAGGCAGAGCTTATAGCAGGATTTAAGAAACAGCTCAAACTGATAGACGTTCTAAAAAGGCAAAAGGTGAGAGCCTGCTTGGGTTTTCAAATATTGGTACGAACCCCCGATGCACCGCATCCTTTTTAACACTTTGTGAATGTGTTGAAACATTTTGACAGATGCATTTGGAAGCAGCAAAGATGTTGTCCTTCACTGAAGAGGAATTCATGAAAGCTCTTGATTGGGAGACGTCATAAATCAAGAGAGAAGAAGTCCGGTGCTTTATAAGATCCAGGTCAAAATATAACTAGGTCCTCCTGATCATTTCCTGAGGATGACTCGTGACTATGATGAAGCAGTTGCAGCTTTGATGGATCTGAAGGCTTCGCATTTTTAAATCGATTTTTAAAATGTGTTTTTTTAAAATGAATAGAACCTAATACACATTTAGTTCACACATAACACTAACTTTTGGACATGCTAATTACAAAAATCTTGTGAACAGCTCTTTTAAGAAAAGGATTGTTTTTGGTATTGTGTTGTGTTGGTAATCAGAATATCTTTATTGTCATTGTAACGGGTACAACGAAATTAAGTAATTAAAATGCGGGTTCACAAAATGTCACAAAAACAATACAAACCTTCCAGAAAATAACACGCGGATCAAAATGTTACGGACTCATTCTTGCTGAGGACTGCCATCTTGTGGCGAAATATGTAAACTGACTCTAGACGTTTTATTATGGATTAATCTCGAAAGACGTCTGCACGCCTTCCTATCCTTTTGTATAACTTTTATACAACCAGTTCACTTAGAAAGACCTCCGCGGTTTTTAAAACGAGTAAGCCAGGCATAATGCTGAAGTCAGCATGAAGGAAATGTATACTGTATATATATAGGAAATAGGATGAATGATGATCAGAAATCCTTCGTTTATCTACTGTATTATAATTTTATCCCCAAATATGAAAGTATGCGTTAAATATCCAAATATTGAATAGCCAGTTTGAATATTTGAATGGCTTTGCATCAAATTGTATTCAAACACTTAATAAACGTGCTTCCGTCCGTTTTCATTAACAGTTTGAGTTTGCTGTCTAATGTGTTTGTGTCCGGATATCACTCTGGGAACACATCTCTTTAAAAAGCTATGTGCAAAATCTGAATTTTTGTATTTTTCAGAAATAATAATCAGTTACCAGATTGAGCTTCATATATATATTTTGGCTAAATAGTTAGTAAAACGATGGCTGGATGGATGACATCCTTACTACATCTGGGCAGAACTGACAGAATGAAGATCAGGTAGAATTGCATCATTTTTATCTGTCATTCCATCAGTAGCTGATAATGCTAAGCTTTTAATTACAGTGAACGACGGGTCTTTTGGGAATAATTATGCTAATAAGCCTTAACGATTTCCACAAATTAATTAGGGAGATTTGCGGAGGCAGCGTGTCAGACAGGCTCCAGAGCGTTTCTCCCGCATGTCTGCGTTACGCCGGCCCCAGTCCATCCCACCGCGGGTGGAGGCCTTCATTCGCCAATATGTGACCATTCTGGTTTAAAGCGCCAGTGACGTCACCTGTCAATTACGGCTCGGACTCGCGCAAATGGAACAAACAAGGTGGCCAATAGGAAGCGGGTTAAAGCAGTGATTGACAGTACAGTTACCCCACCTACAGCGTCACCTCTCACCACAGGTAGGTAGGTTTGGTTTAATTAGGTCGGGGGCTTGACTGGCGGCGCCTGAACGCCGTTTATAGAATTGGGCTGTTAGTTTCCAGCAATCTGAAGCGTCCTTTGTGTGACATCGTGTGACCTGTAAGTGTAGAAAAAACACAGAGGAGAGGGCATTAGTGGACCAGATCCTGTCTTTGAGGCATCTGGTAAAGAGTGCTCTACTTTTACAAATATGAAAAAATCAGAAGCAAAAAGGCCAAAATTGTTATTTGAAATACGAGTACCAGACATAGGTGACTGCTGCTTTAAACTTTTAGAAAAATACAGCTTTAAAAAATGGCAATGAATGATAAAAGTTCATGCCATTTGAAAGTGGGGATATGAGCCTGCTGAACTATATAAGACATATTTCCAGCCTTTTTAACATTATGTCTGTCAATGTATGTCCCCTTGAGTCAGGTGACAGGTGTTGGGAGGCACTATGGAGGAAAGTTAACTTTTGTTTGTGGGTGTTGTGTAAAGGTTTATGCGGCAGAAAAGTTTCTCAGCCATGTCAGAGGGCAGCCACTTTCCACCAGCGTTTGAAGTCCCACTCTCCTACGGTATCACGGCTAATGACAGCCGTCTCTGGTGTTTGCTGTAAAAAGCCCTCTCCAACTGAGCATGAGCTACTCCCAAAAAAAAAGGGGGGGGGGGGGGCAGTGCTGCCATCATGGCTCACTCCTCATGTGTCCTGTACCTGCCTGACAGCAATGTGTGTCCTCAACAGGGTACCATCAGTGGACATATGACAGGCATATGACACCTTTCCCAGTGCTCAGGAAGAAGAGCGTGGGCTGGTTGCCCTTGGCAACAGAGCTTGACAGCAGGTTCAGCTTAGTTACAAATGCAACTCTGGAAAAAATAAAAACAGCAATGGTGCAAGGTCTCATGCTTTCATCCCAGTGATGTCTTGTTTTTTTGTTTTCTTTCATCTACACTACCCAGCGTTTGGAATGTTCTAGATCGATACAAGATAGCAGGAGTCAGAGTCGCTGAGAAAACACACATTTGCCCACCACAAAGCCATTTGGCTGCTTAATCCACTAGTCTAAAGGGGCCAGACTGTTTTTTTTTAATCTACATCAGCTACCTACCCAGATAAGGAAGAATGGCCTGAATCACTTGATGAATTACGGCTGTTAAGAAAAGAGTAATTATTTTTATTTCAGGTAGTCGGGGAGAACTGCCACAGGTCAGGACAAAAGCACAGGATGGCACAAACTAAACAAAAAAAATACTTTATCAAAAAAAGTTCAATATTAAATGGGAACGTGGACCCTTTAAAAAGAGAAATGTGAAATACAACTTAGTACCTAATTCTCCACACCAAGAAGTCTGCCTTTCAGTCTATCCTACATATTCAGTAATGATCTTCTATCTACACAGCTGGTTGCTTAATGACCCTAAGAAGGTGTTTAACCTAAAGCATGTCAACTGACTTTCAGTAATCAAGTTATGTTTAGGTCAAGGTCTGGTGATTGCTCACTGTGATAACACAAGAGTGCCGTCTTACCAGTTATTCAGTCCGCCCTAGAAAAACACCAGTTTCTTTGATGGTTTGCCCATTGACTAGGAAGAAAGCTTCTTGGATCGAGAAATGATTGATCTAGATAACATATAATTGCTTCCTTTTATATGTGGTTACCTCACATCGTCAGTGTTTAAAACATTGTCAAAAACGTGTGTTCTCCAGAAAGAAAATAATTAATACATAAAATAAAGCTTCACTTCTGCATGCACTGAAGAGATATGTGCATGATTTAATATACTTGTAACAGCCTATCGCCTTGACCCTTGAGATGTTTGGATCTGTGGTGCTACACCCTGGTGCTACAGACCCAGCACGCCTGCCGTAAGAATGGGCGATTGGGTAGGCGCCTGCTATGAGATCCAGTGGAACAGCATTTCACTGACGCGAAGTCTCTGACAGTTCTTGTGATCACCGCCATGAGGAACCTTGAGAACCCAGAGACATCATCAGTTATCAAAAGGAACATTTTGGGTCCTCTTTCCTCTTTGTACGGTCACAATTTTATCATTAACAATAGATTGAGGAAATTGGAGCTGAAGGAATTTAATGGCAGCAGAAAGTGTGGTAAAGGATGTGGGCTTGTAGCCTCAAGGTTACTGGTTAGGTTACTGGTTTGAGCCTCAGGAGGAGTCCACCAGCAGTCTGTGCTGAATTTTGCTCCACCTTTGCTCTTAATTGCTTTTATAAGGCTATCTTTAGGCTGGGTTACAAGTTCACCTACTGCTCCAGGTGTAAATGAACTGTTAACGGTAAGGCAACCCAGAAACCTGCCGACACCGTGGACCTCTGTGAAGGAGCATTCCCTACCCTTGTTGTAATGCATCACCCACCTCTTCCCATACATGGATGATCTGGATCAACACCGGAGTGGTGTATGTTCTCCAGGCATCCCTTTATAATCAAGCAGGGCTGATTCCATAATACTTGCCTTATTGCTTATGTATTAGTGTGACATTGTAAGGGACTTACATGTATCATGTATGTGACTTTGTGTTTTTTATCCCTCTTCATTTGGTGTAGTGTATGTTTGGTGTAATTCACGCAACATATTTAACAATAAGAAAGAAAAATACCAGCAGTAGTGTTACTGTTTGGTCTTTCTTACCCAGATGTGAACTTTTATAGTGATGTTCTGTTTTTCTAGTGAACTTTCTGGAAACTAATTAAATTTTATAGTGCAAAAAGACCCTGTACTGGTAACTTTGTCTACTTATCCAGACATTGGTAGACTAACCAACATCAGTCAGTATATTCTGTTGCATTAAAGTGGGTCAAAATCTCACCATATGGTTCATAGAATGATTAATTTAAAGGTTTTACTTCTGGGGTTTCATTCCAGTGGGTATTTTAACTGTTGTCCCAAAACGAATGCTGTTAAATCACTGCTTGTTCTGAGACTCCTTTAGTAAAAGTAATCTTGGTTCTTGCATCATCCAAAGGTCTTGTGACGATGTATGTACATGTAAGGACAGGTTCTACAGGTGTCCATGAAAACTGATTACTTTTTAGAAAAAAGGGAAAAAACTGAACAATTGCCATAATGAATAATGCATCATCGTCTTTTATATATAATCCCCCCCAACTGGATTGTCTCGGAATCATTTTTCTCTGAAACAAAATGCATTAATCACTCACCAGATGAAGTGCAAATTTGAAAAAAGTGGTTTATTAATCAACAGAATGTTTTATTCTCAGTACGTGGATAGTTGGGGTCGGTATTTTTTCATTTCTAAATTTAATTAGTTTTTGTGCATTACAAAGTGTCTGTGCCCAAAATCCATCAGGCTATGAACTCCTTACAAATTCTATGCTTACATTCATGTATCTTGTGATTAGTAAACAGTTACAGTGTCTGGTGTGTGTCAATGTGCACACAGGTGTGAGTGCCAGCGGATTAATGCAGTGCACTACATCCTGACCCAGTCCGTGATGTTGCCCCTTTTCCAGTCCACATTTTCTTTCTGTTGTTTAGTGCCCTTCACTATGTCCTGACCCAGTCCGTGATGCTGCCCCTTTTCCAGTCCACATTTTCTTTCTGTTCTGTTTAGTGCCCTTCACTACGTCCTGACCCAGTCCGTGATGCTGCCCCTTTTCCAGTCCACATTTCTTTCTGTTCTGTTTAGTGCCCTTCACTACGTCCTGACCCAGTCCGTGATGTTGCCCCTTTTCCAGTCCACATTTTCTTTCTGTTCTGTTTAGTGCCCTTCACTACATCCTGACCCAGTCCGTGATGCTGCCCATTTTCCAGTCCACATTTTCCTTCTGTTTCACCACCTGAACCAGATAATCGAGGGCTTGATAATTAGAATGAGGTGTGTATGAATCAAACAAAAAACAGAAAAAAAACAAAAAAAAAAAAAACAAAACTCAAACCACTGGTTTGGCTATAATCCTAGTGTACTTCCTAGAATAGGCACCTAATAACAGTAACTGGGTAAGGAATTATGGATATTAGATGCTTTCATATATATAACTGTGTGACGATTAACTGCTCAACAGAGAGGTGTGTCATTTATACAGTTTTAGATTAGATGTCAGAGGTCCTCTGTAGGCTCAGGATCATACAGTAGAAATAAGTCTTCTGTCATTTCTGCCCTTAGCAACCAACTCTTCAGAGTGCTATGTAGTCAAGACTATTTTTGGAATAAAGGGAAAAGTGTTACCCCTGTAAATGAAACTTCATTACTGCTGAATGGAAGAGATTAAGGACTGAAATGGCCCAGCTGTTTCTACTGAACAGGTCTATATGTAAAATCTTACTGCTTCTTTTATGGCAAACTATTTCCATAGTGAAAACAGGGTAAGTAGCCTGGTCTTTCAACTGTGTGTGGCATTTATTTGACATCAGCTCTTAGCTGCTTTATAGGTGCGGCAGGTAAATGGGTCACTAATAGAAACCTGCAGAGAGCTGCTTAACCTAAGGTTCCTGTTTACGTGGGAAATCATTGTGGCCCGGGTGATTTAACACCACCTCAACAAACGAGGTAACTTACAGGAAGTGAAGAAATACTTGAATTCAGCTGGTTTACCCTTAAAACTCAAAGCTGTTAGATTCCGAATTCAGGAGATACACAGTATTACTGTATACCTCGAGTACTTCATATTTGTGGGAACTCGGAGGGTGTTTAATGACCTAACAACGTAAGGCACACCTGAAATTTCATTAGAGTCAAAAGATGGCTACCTTAGCAAGCACGGTAACTTGCTAAGAATTCATTGCAAGTGGCTACAGAGCTGTGAAAGTGAGTTGCTTGAGTATCTGCAAAGGTCATACAATTGTTAGCTCAGTCTTACGATGGTTAATAAAGGCCAGTCTATATAATACTAACTGGTGGAACAAAAGCTTTTGAAAATTATTTATGGGAGGGGACAGATTTTTGCATTGTGAATGTGGCAGAGTATACTTTTATACAACAAGATGTGATTTGCTTGGGGGAGGGCTATGTACACAAACCCCCCCCCCAAAAATATCATTATCCTCAGAGAAACCAGCTGGATCTTAATTGTTTAACTGCTTAACTGCTGAAACTCAGTTTGGATCCAGCTTGACCTATTCCTCTGTTTCAAACAGCCGTTATTTGCCTGACTCCAAAATACAAACTGTGACCAAACTGCTTAACAATTCAGTATCATTCAGTGTACTGACATCATTCACAACAGCTCCTTGTAGCTGCTTAAGTCTGCTGGACTTCCTGGAGAAGACTTTCAGAAGATAACTGAATTATATTCTTGTGCCACTGTCACACAGTTAAATTATCAACACAACCTTCAAGGAAAAAGGTTTTGCATCAGCAAGAAAACAGATAGTGTGGAGAGATGGGTGACACTGAAGTCGCATAATTTCCTGCAATATTACAACAAAATTACAGGAGAGCAAAGACACAGAGGGGTATTATGGGCATTAGGTGTCAGTTACACAAAGTGCTGAAATTAGAAATGAATATTAATAATGGCTTTTATTTACAATTTCCTTAAAATCAGCCAACACTGACTCTGTTTTTTGATTCATTCTCCTCTTTAACACAGAGACTGTGACACAGAAGACTTTAGTAGTGCGTGGAGAGATCTATTACCATGACACGCAAGCACAGAGCTGCCAGTGAAATGTGCAGGTCTTTAAAAAATCCTAAATCTAACTGTAGAAGAGAGCAGTAAAAACATTAGGATAAAGGCATTTTCTCATAGGTCTGCAGTACAGGTCTGTGTGGAGCCCTTTAGTTGGACTTTGTACCCCTGCTACATGCCTATACCCACTTACTGCATTTATTTTGACAAGAGTTCATACGTTTTAAAACATGCCAGGTAAAGCAGGAAGCATGTGAATAATAGTTTTCAAAAAGGCCGTGACTCAGAAACGTGACTTACTGTCCCATATTCAAATGTGTACTTTAAACAAAAAAAACAAAAAAAAAAAAGCAGCAAATTCTCTACAAGACTTCAAACAAATTCACAACACAGGTATTGACACGTATTAGTGCTATAACTTTGAAGGAAAGTCTTACTTTTGCTAGCTTGAAGCCTGCTGAGAAGAGACCCCTTTACAGGAAAGTTAAAAAAAAAAAATCAATATACAACTCCTTCCCGATTTCACACAAGTATCGTTCATTTCACCCTGTACCCCACGCAGACAAACAGAGCATCACAAAAACAGACCATAAGATTTAAAAAAATAAAACCATACGCATTTTCCCTCGACCGCTGGGGCTAACCGGAGGCCTGTTCAGGCCTGTCAGGAGCCGGGGGACTTCCAACACGGGAGCTTTCAGCTGCGTGTGTCTCTGAGGGCCGAGGGCCCTGCTGGAGGATCTCAGTGGCCTCGTGCTCTAGGACCTTGGAGGGCGTGAGGGGCTCCAAGGTGATGAAGCCATGCTCGCTGCCAGTGGGCTCCGTTTTGTCCACTTTCCTTAGGAATTCCTCAAAAGGGACGCCGTCCCCGGCAGCCGTCCCTTCAGCGAGGCTGCTTCTGGTGCTCAGATCTGACTTGTCCTTTGGCTCATCGTCCTCACCTCGGGCATCGGCTGGGCCTGGCCCCCCGGAAGCTTCATTCGTCTCACTCCAATCGCCGTTTTCGACCTGAGAGACCCCTCTGGCTTCAGACGGCATGCTGCTTCCTTCCTGTTGCTCCATCCGTGCGCCTTGTGCTTCTGAATCCTTGTTTTCCGAAGATTCCTTACTGCTCGCAACAGCCGACTCGTCCCAGACGTCGCAGATATCTTTGCTCTCGATTCTAGGTTTAAAACAAATGGGAAAACCACAAACTCGGGATAGAAACAAAGTTTAGTGACAAAGGCGTGTACGGCCACTTTGGAACTATTACCCGTTCATCTCTGAGGACGACTGGTCGTTACAGCACGTGTTACTTTTCACTTCACCACCCTAGGGAATGAAGCAAGAAACCACGTTATTAGTATTCCACAGAATGGGGTCTTGATGTTTTAAGTTACAATTTAGTGACGTTCATCTAGGCCCGGCTTACAAACCTTAGAGTCACTAGGGTCCAGTCCCATTAGGACTTCAGGCTTGGACCTGAAAGGAACCAAAGAGAAGCTAATTAAAACTACAAAAATTTCAACTGATGGATAAAACAAAGGTAGGCAAGTCAAGTAAATCCTGTAAGAATTTATATGTTCAAGCAAGAGAAAAACATATGAAGTTTGAGGCTGCGCGTGGGTGCAGTTCAGCATTCCTCTTTCCACCTTTTACAAGGATCATTTTGTTTCTTGTTAATGTTGTCTTTGTTTCTGTGTTTTCCAACTCAGTAATGTGCCAGGACCTGAAGAGGAATGACTGCTTTTTCATTGTTCCAGTGGGCTTACAAAGGGCACATTCTCTTTTCTAAGGTCTAGAAAGGTCCTCTGGTCTCCAACACATTGAGAAGGACAGACTGAACAGCTGGCTTGCTACCTGCTGACAATCTTGAAAGTGAGAACTCAAGGAGATGGTTATAAATTCAAGAGATGACTTCCATAAAATGCTGGCATGGTGGGCAGCACCGTAACCTCACAACTCCAGGGTTGGGGCTTCAAATTCCCTTGGTGAACTGGCACGTCCTCACTGGGCCACGGCTCCCCCCACCCCCCACCCGTTGTGTATGTGGTCTGCTGAATTGGTGTCCCCAAACTGGTTCTGAAGTAAAACACACTAGGATCCCTGTGACTGTATAAGCAGTTGGAAGATGGCCTTCTAGAGATGTTCCTCATTACAAATCCACCCACGTGCTTTGTGGTGTAATAAGAGGAACCACTAATGATCAATGTTGAGACCTGATATAAATGATCAGCTTTGATCTCGCCCGCAAAAGCACCTTTGTGGGTAAAAACAAGGAAGATCTTTATGCTTGTGTTTGACTTCATCCAAAGCACGAGAAGCTGAGGAAAATATACTGAAAACATTCCTAGTGTTAAGACTGGCATTTACCCAGTTATGCTATGATAATGGTGTTTTTATTCATCTCCTCGTGAATCATTTGATCAAGATTTTAGCAAAGTCAAGTACAGCTGTAAAGGAATCCCTCATTTTCATAAACACTTCCTTTGAGTAGGAGAAACTCTGTCATGGCGATGATGCAATATAATCTCAGGAAAGATATCCAGGGGATGTTTTCATAAATATAACTTTACAATGTCTTTGAAACAAAAACTTTCTGCAATTCTACAAAGCAAAATAAAAACCTACACCACATAACACCATGTAAGATGTTGTTCCTGATAGTGTGTCGTTTCTTAATTGCTTATCTTATAAAAGTACAGAAAACGGTTGTTATTCCCTGCAGACTTTGCTTTTGTGACCTGGATAATGAAATGTAAGGTAATTCAGTCATGTATCAGCCCCAATCACCCAGGTCACAAAAGCAAAGTGAAGAGAAAAATAGGTCTTTTCCCATTTACTTTAGGCATAAGCAATTGGGCAGTAACAATTTCTGCCCAATAACAAGTAAAAAAAAAAAAAAAAAAAAGTGACATAGTGTAATGGCAAAATTTGTTGTTGTTTAGTCACGCAGTCGTGTCCAACTCTTCGCGACTCCATGGACCACAGCACGCCAGGCTGCCCTGTCCTCCACC
>JAACJT020000007.1:6355507-6371419 GCA_009936485.2 Gymnarchus niloticus
GGTACCTGTCTGTCACAAATCACTCCTGACACTCTTCTCCACCCACTCCACCCTGCCTGCACTCTCTTCTTCACCTCATTTCCGCACTCCCCGTTACTCTGAATTTTTGTATGTATTACATTACACTACATGATGTAAAAGTAATTCATGTGTGAACAGAAACTTTAGAAAGATAAACACTTTTAGTGAAAGGGATGGCCACTATTATAGTTTGAAATCCAACAGTTGAAGGACCAGTTGATATATCCAGTTCTCTTCGTGTAAATATGAGAATCATATTCATGAATTAATTTTTCATTCATCTAATTTCTTTAATTCAGTTTTTGTAATTCAGTCTTGAAATATGTCTAACCATAAATTGTGTAATCAGCAAATTGAAAATAAAGAGTGAAAGGTCAGTAATATTATGCTTAAAATATCGTGAACGGTATGTGTATCTATTGTATATGTGTGCATGTATGTATGCATGAAGAAGGAAAAAAGAAAGAAAAAGAGTGAGAAGGACTGTGCCGCATGCCCAAGTCTGACCTTTTCACCTCGAACCAATGACGATTGACTTGAACTTTGAATTTTTCAATTTTATAGTCACACTGTAATACAAATTGTATGCCAGCCATTGAATTAAACACTTTTGGAATGTGTGCCACATATTATCCTTTTCTTTAATGATTTTAATAAAGCAATTTATTTTAAATGTATTATTTTAGGTTTCAGAAGTTAGCACTTCTAAGCCGTCACACCCTCTAGTATTACATAAAACATCTCTTTTCAAGTAATGAGGCTTATTCTTCTATGTAGAATTGAAAAGCAACTTATCCAGTGACATACTGTAGTCCATGTGGGGCTTGGCCACGCTGAAGTCATCGGAGGGGCGGGGTCATTCGGTAGTCGTCGGAGGGGGCGGGGTCATTCGGTAGTCGTCATGGGGGGCGGGGTCATTCGGTAGTCGTCAGAGGAAGAGGCCGACGTTCACGTCTTTAGTTACACGTTGGTGTAATGCGTTTGGTGAAAGAGCCGCTGGCAGCACAAGGCAGACACTGATTGGACGACGTCTGCCACCTTTCATTGTCGCATGTTTATCTGGTACTGGGCTGATGCATCGGAGGACGCTTTGAACGGGAGCCTCTGATTGATTAAAGGAAGCCAGTTCTGCTGCAGTCGAAGGTATTTTTATATTATGGCACGTCGAGAGGCCGATCAGCTCGCTGGCTTTTCACACTGACGTTTATTATCAGGTAGATATTTCCCAGAGCCGGTTAGGTTGCCTTGCCACTATCCGGATTTATGCTGTCCGTGTAGTTGTCCAGAAATAATCAGCTCGGTAGATCTGCTTACGGAATCAGTGCAGCATTTTGGATTGTAGGTTGCATATTTGGAGGTGTTTGTTGACGGCGTCATTTAGGGTCGCTATCGAGGTGGTCTTGCATGCGTCAATTGTGAGCCGTGCAGCCAGCCGACCAGCTACACGTTTTATAAATATAGTTTTACACAGAAACATGAAGCTTGTTCATCAGGCCCGTATGCGCTGTGTATAATCTAGCTGTGAAGCATACGATCTGTTTCGGTCACCTGAAGATCCGCTCGCATGTGGAGGTTTCACATCAGATTCAGGTCCTTAAACAGCACAGATCGGCGGAGAGAGATGAAGCCCCTCCGCAAATAACTAGGCCACCTGTGTCCAGTGCTAAACCGCTCGGCTTCAGAAAGTTCATGAACGACAGTTTTATCGTTGAGCCGAACGTCACACCTCTTATATTAACTGATCACCGTGTGTCGTTTAAGTGCTGGTGAAAACGCGGTCATTCGCATGAGTCCCTTTAGACGTTTCATACAGCCGTGCCTGTGTCCTGTTCTGAAGCTGCTGGTCTGAAACTGGCAAATACATCTGTGGAAAAATCCACTCAGAGCGACCGAAAAGCCCTTCTTTCAAACCAGGTCACATCACTGGTCAGCAGTTTCTTGCAGGGCTGAGATGGCTTGAGGACTTGATGCCCTGCTTGCATGTAGTAATCACAGTCCACTTGGAACCAAGACTGCTGGTTTATTTGCTCAGATACTGATCATTCACCGTGTCACTGTAGCTGCTGACATAACGATTGACTCATGAAGAAAGTGTAGTGAAAGCTGAAGCCTCTGCACAGGTGGGCCTTTTGACCTTAGCGTTTGGTATCCCGTAATTCTTAGGGTCTTCACCAATGGTGGATAGACCGCAGGGTCCGTTATTTTGACTAATGCTTAGAGTAGATCATGGTCCTTGTTGGAGTGCATTTGGCAGGACATTTGGGGCCAATGATTGCTCAACTTGCTGTGGAACAGTTGCATGGAAATTTGAAAGAAAGAGTAACAAAAAGCAACTGGAAAAGTGTGTACTTACCTACTGTAATATCTATACTTTAGGGTTGAGGTTTATGGCGAAATAGACCAGCAGCTCTGAATCAGATGAAATGTGCATCTGAAAGTGTGACAGTTTTATGTACACTCGTGAAAACTTCATAAAGGGTAATACCATGTTCAGGTCACTGTGCACAAATTCCATATTGCTATAAGCATAGAATAAAAGTGCTTTTGCGTGAACTGGTGACAACAGGCAGCTCTGTGCTAAATGGTGTTTGGGTGAGTAATGGTCAGATGAACTATTCCACACGCTGTCCTCAACATGAATGTGAGTTCATGGGTGGTGCACTGCAAGATAAATATATTTTTGAGTGCTTACTTTACATCAGGAATGGTTTTTGGTGTGAGGCACGGTTTAGTTTCACATAACCCTTTAGAGGGCAGGATACATTGCCTTTCTGTTTTAACGTTGTTCTTGTGACGGGCGTGAAATCTTCTGAGGTAATAGTTATCTATTTTTGGAGCTCAAGTGCTTGTTGAATGGTTTGCTGAGGCATGTTACGACTGACCCAGTTGAATTCTTAAGGGGATTCTGTAGTAGTGCCCCAGACAGCTTTTTCTACCACCGTCAGTAAACACCCATTGAAGGGATTTCTCAGGGGTGTTGCATCAGTAGAATTCTAGATGCTCTGCTCCAAGGTGCACTGAAGCTCTTGCAGTTTGTGTTTGAGACACAATCCATTTGTTTACTCATCTCCCCCATTCACCTGTGTGAATCTGCTCATTTCTCCTGAGTTTTGAGAAGATCGTGTTGAAGCTTCTAAACATAAGCTTGGAAATTTGAATGAAAGCGTAGTCGGTTTTTTTACACTATACGATGCTAGCAAAGGTTCTGCTCTCTTCACTACACTGTACAGTATACCATAATGGGTCGCTTCTGTGCAGGTGCATTGGAAAAGGTAAAGCTTTTAACACGTCATGTTCCTTGAGTAAATTTGAATGGACACCTTTCTCACAAAAAGAAAAGCTTACTTGCTCGCAAGATTCATGGAATTTTCGTCTCGGCTGCATTTTGGTTCAAACTTAATGCCACATTTGATGGGAGATGTTGAACATTGTAAGCTTTATGGTTGTCAGTCAAAAATGCTTCAGATTCGCAGTAGCACGTCAGAACTAACTCCCAGACTAGTGCTAGTGAGAGATTTCTTGTAGTGTAGACCCCTGCCTGATCTATAATCGCCTCTTAATTTGCAACTATCACTAATTAAATTGATATAGCTTACATTTTTTTTGAAGTGTAATAAAATGTTAACCTCCCTGTATTTTATCCACAGGCATAAATTTTTGCTTCATTTCATCTTAGCTACTAAACAAAATATCCTTAATCTCGAATTGAATATCATACTTGCATCATGTGGCAAATGGTTAGGAGACAAAGCAGAAAATTCAGTTTTCCCTGTAATGATGAATGTATATAGACAGTGGAGCATGAAGACACCACAAAAAAGGTTTTCCTGAATTTCCTGTGTTTGAGCCGACTCTACATGCACCAGTGAACAAGATAATAGAAGTCAATGTGAAACAAAAGCTTTATTTGTGAGCTCTGAAAAAAAACTGGACTTAATCTTCGCAGAGCTGTTCAGAATTTGTCAGATTTCTCTTAGCCCTTTGGACCCCATGACTGAATTGGTTTCTATTGAAACACTTAAAATACAGCATAATTTATAAGCTTGTCCTGTTTACTTGTGATAGGGTAAATTTTTCCCCCGGATGGATAAAAGGTATGTTGTGGCTGTACAGATATACACTTGGAGTATTTTTCCAAATTGTGAAATTTTCATCAGACAAATGATGAGGGACTGAACACAGAATGCAAGAGACTTTTTTTAAAATCAGTTTTAAAGTATTTAAAAAGGAGAACAATTAGTGTGGGATCTCCGGACCACCGCAAATCCTGCCAATTTTATCTGACAGGACTGTTCATCTCTGTGTATTACTTAATGCTGTATTAATTCAACATTTATGGTGAAATAGGCTTCAGAAAATGGACTTTGTTGGAGACGTTGAGTTTTTAGTCTTTAATGTACGAACCATTTAGTGCTCTGGTATTATAATGTAACAGTAGGTGTTCATTTGTGTCACAGTGGATATTCAGGTTATGTCTAGCTGAAGTTAATTGGCCCAAAGGGTATGTTGCTGGTAACTCATACCTTGTAACTTGTACATAAGAAGCTTATGGTTCTGAAGATATTGTGCTTTATTTAAGGTGTTGCCAAACCTGTTAGAAGTTATGCAGGAGTTTGGTGGAAGTTTAAGAGTTTAATGGCAAGGTTTGAACATGCATGTTGTCTGAACGTATTATCAAGGCGTGATGTGGAAAAATTGCTTGAATTTGGATTATCTTATTTGATGTATGATTCATATATTTACAAACTTAGACATTAATTGTAAATTCAGTAGTGCCAACACGAAAAGGTACCTCCATTGTAATAATACACCTGATCTGGATTCAGAAAATGACCGGTTCTGTTGCCTGTGATTATTAGTCCTTCAGAAACAGGTGGTTTACGGAGATACGTAATGAACTCTGAGCTGTTCCGTAGAGTTTCGGTCCTGCTGATGTAATGAGTTTAATGGCACAGAGTCAAGACTGGACCTGAATCAGACCGTTGATTGTCTTCTCCGTAGAATTTCACTGTTACATTTGTGAATTTCCTTTGTGCTATGATCTGTTTCCAGGTACTCGTATGTCCTTTTTTTTTTTTTTTTTAGTCAAGTGTGATATTTCTGTCTAACTCAATTTTACCTACCAACCACAAGAGGAATGCCGCTTATCATCACTTACGGAATTATGTATTGCTACTGTGCGACTGTGAATGAAGCCTAGCGTTAAGAGTAGAAAAACCAGTTGAACGTATCTTTTTGTTGTGTAACTTCACGCCAGAAAATGACGTTGCAGTACTCAGCACTTTGGCTGTAAAAAGTGTTTAATGTGTGGGTGACCTGATACTGTTTGAACTCTAGCCTGATAGCCTTATAATAAAGAGGTGAACTCTGTACTGTTCAAAAGTACTTTGTTTTACCTGGCATTAGATACTCATTACTCTGTTGGCACGAACACAATGAGAAGGCCGACTGGGAAAGACATGCTAATGTATTTATTATTTATTTTGAGTAAATCAAATTTTAATAATTTCATGTTTCCATAATAAATGGCTCATTTAATTAAGTAATTAAATATTTCGTATGGAGTAAAATGGCCTTCCATACTAATGCAGCCGCCTCCTTACGGTTAGTTGTTCAGAGATCTTGGGATGTTTGCTGGTATTAAAGATTTGTGAGTGCAGGTATTTTTCTGTCCCATGTAGTGGTTAGATGTTCAGAGGGTAATAATATGACGTCAGTGTGGGTAATGATACCTTTGGGCAAAGCAAAGACGAGCAAGCATTGACATAATGTTCCCACAATTGGTGGTTTGTGTAGTTTGATTACGTTTACTGAACGTTTGTCTTTTTTACTCGCGGTTTCTCCTCTGTATAAAACGGGACTTTACCTTCCTCTTGTTTTGCATTGCGATGAAGCCTCATCCCCTTAACATAGAAGGCCATCTGAACATTTTGAATGTCTTTTCTGTTTTAAACTGAAGATAGAAATTAAAGGCAAGACACATTTCTTTTTTTTTTTTTTTTTTGACTGTGCAAAAGCATTCGATGGTTTTTATTTTATCTTTTTTCCGGGAGTAATGTTTGAAAGTTATGAAAAGGGAGCTATTCTGTTTGTATGTAAGCTCTTTATTCTGATGCACGCCTCGGTTCCTCGTGTATTTCTGGCGCCTCATTGTTTTTCTTGCCAGGAAAGAACTTGCTACCTAAACGGGGAACAGATTTTCAGTCTGTTCTTTGTTTGCGTTGATGAACTGTGAACAGAATCTATGCAGTCAAAATGTTCATAGGTGTTGTCTTGGCTTCCAGTTGACTTGAACCATATGTTGGCTTCTTCATTCTAAAGTGTGTCATTTAATGGCTTATAAACAAATTTGAGAATGAGTGAATTGAAGCTCTGTTTGGGTCATTTTGTGCTGTGAGTGACAGTTTGCCCTATAAATTTTCTTTACTATCACAAAATATTAGCTGCTTTTTTGAAGAGCAGTTGAACCAGTTACACATTGAATTTGTGTTTGTCATACTGGTATCCTGAAAAATATAATATCTTCAGCAGTGTTTTGTATGTCTTTGACTGGCACAGGTGTAATTTGCCAGCTTTTTTGTGCACTTACATGCTTGCTATACATTTTGTTGGATTTATTTATTTTTAATCAAGTGGTCTCGGCCTTCTTATGCGGTGATGTTTAAGCTTTATTGTCATTTTACGTCAGTGCAATGCAATTGTGTTTGACATCGCTCCACGTGCAATAATGTGTATATATAAAAAAAAAAAATGACAATTTAATGGACAATAGCAGAGATTTCTATATGTTTAGTCTTTTCCATGAAGGTGATCAGCGTCTGGTGAAAGGATGATATTTTAATGTCCCAGTTAATAGTAAACTCTCCTCAGCAAAGCTCTGCATGTTTAGCACATCATGATAACGATGAAGGCAGCGGTGGTAACTTTTTAACAGCTCTATAAAATATTGTAATGGCCTAAGGTCTGATGTTGCTCAGAGCCCTTTGTCGTTAAGGGGGGCACTGGGTGAACTGTCATGTAGGGAATTAACACGGCCTATGCCCCTATGGTGATAGAACCCTGAAGGGTATTGGTTTGGCAGCAGACTGTAAGCTGGGGATTCTAATTGTGCGCCTTTACCTGTCAGCCGTCGTTTGTGGTAAGTGCCATATCTGACGAGAGAAAACCATGTGTAGTGGTGTCAGGTAACCTCGGGAAGTGCCTTCTTAGAACCCTAGGAAGCTGTTCCGTTGTGAAATGCAGGTGGTGAGTGAATGGCTGCCGATGGCTTCTAATATCAGCCTGCTTCTGTGTGTCTTTTGGATGGGAGTGGAAATGCTCCATTCTGGCTCCTTAATGCATTTTGAAGGGGTGTAGGGTGACACCATTTTCAGGGTAATGTGACTATAACAAGCCTGCAGGTCGTGGTAAATGACGTAGACCGTTTCCAAATTACTCAGCACATTTGGTCTTATCATTGTTTTAAAAATAGGCCTGGACATCGAGTACACTGGCTCTTGTGGGCCTCACTGGTATCACTGGCAGACAAAGTTACCTGATAAATAAGCTCACTATTAATTATTTTTCCTTTAAAACGTCCTTCTGTCATGATTACATCTGTGCATTTACAGACCTCGATGATTGCATGCTTCCTACAAGGTTGATGTGATAAGTTGCCTTACGTCCGTCCTGCAGCCAGTGGTGGGCTGAGATGGAATGGGTGGGTCCTCTGGGAGGTGTGCGCAAGCTGCCTCGACCTCGGTGGCCTGGGTGCCAACACAGATGTTGTCTGGGTGCAGCTGGGGCTGACGAACGTGAGGCGACGTGTAGATAAGAGAGTTGTGAATGACCCTGTCAGTGCAGCATGTTCCTGTTGGCGCAGAGCGCCCTGCCTTGTGGCAGTGGACCAGGTCATTTTTAGAACTGTTTGTTTTCCCTCCGCTGCCTCCCGGCTCCATTCCTCTGCTCTCCTCCGCAGGCCGCTGGTCACCGCTTCCCGTGATTCCTAGCTTGGTGTCATCGATTTTAAAAAGAAAAAAAAAAAAAGAAAAAACAACGACAAGCTGTCGAAGGTTGGAAGATGTGAGTATTTGACTAAAAGATCCCCAGCCTCCTTGGGTGTGGGGTTTTACTGTCATAACACAAATGCATACGTATTTTCCATTATGGAAGTTGAAAATGCTTTTAAACCAAGTCTGTTCATGCAGGTACTCATGAGAGTACTAGTGCTTAAAAATGGTCAACTCTGCATGTGGTCCTCATTTACTCTTGATTAACTGTAATGTGCTTTTCCTTAGCACTTAGTGTTGCCCCTGTCTTGAAGGTGGAGAGCACATCGATTCTCCACCCACCCATACCCGATGTCTGTCTGTCTGTCCGTCCAGCAGTCTGCTTCCACTCTCCTGCCCCCCGAGCCACCAGAAGAGTCATGACCCAGAGGCCCGGTCATGGCATTGCCCAGCTGATATTGACCTTGGCCCTGCTGCTGTGCTTGTTGGGGCCAGCAAGGGCCCGTGGGGGGCTCTCTCCAAGTGACTTCGTCGGTGACCTGCTCAGTCGCTATGGAGACAATACTACAATTTCCATACCCCAGCTTCGCGCTCTTCTGTCCAACTTCAGTGTTGGAACAGGGCACAATAGCTCAGGAGAATGGCTTCCCAGGGCCAGCGTAACGAGCGTGAGTCTGGTTGCTCCCAGCCGGTCTAACTCTAGCTTTGCCTCAGTTTGCTCTAAACAAGTGCAGCCTAGCGCTTTGTTGGTGTGTTATGTCATGTGAGCTCCTCATCAGTTCATTCGACTCCAATCCTTTGTATGCTGATCCTCGTGTTTTCATTCCCTTTATCACTGTATCATCTTGCTGCATATGCATATCCAGGAATGGTTGAAGGTTTATGACTGTTAATTAGGCATGTCCAAAGTCTGGATCATGGACCAAATGTGGCCCGCTGACAGATTTTAAGTCTTTTATAGAATTCTCTTATAGAATACACTGGCAGTAGCTTGCAATCCGTTGGATTTTTTTTTTTTTTTTTTTGACCTACTGGTGGCAGATCTCTCAAAACAGGCCATACGTTAATACGTGGCAGAACACTCTTGCTTACGGTGACCGAGTGCAAAACATGAAACAAGTCTTAGAATAACAAAAGAAATACGTAATTCTGTAACTGGGTATGGTTACCCTTTAGTCTCTCATTTTAAGGATGTTTTTATTAAATGTCTTGCGTGTGTGTGTTCCGGCTGGATTTAAAATCAGCTGCTACATGAGGCAGCTCTGCCAGCATGTCTGCTTGTTTTGTGGTGCCGGGTTCAGCTGTTGACTGGAGTCGTCTGGGTGTCTTTTCGCAGTGCTTGGCTTGGGACACCCTACTAGGGGCTCACAACTTGAATGAGAAGTCCCAGCTGGACGAGCGTGACCTGAAGGATTTCTGCCCCGCCATCCTGCAGCAGCTGAGCACCGGTGCTTGTAGGGAGGATGCCCGCACAGAGCCTGGCCATGATGTGCCCTCGGAGGGAGGCCCTTCAACCGCGGAAGGTGAGTGTTGTCCTCCCATCTCGCACCTTATGAGCAAGTCTTTGTGGTTTTTTTTTTTGGTCACAAGCTATTCTGAAATGGCCTGGACAGTTTTGTTGGTACCCCTAGAAAATATCATAAATTGGATTATAGTGATTTTTTTCAAAGTAGTTGCTTTCTTTAATTAGTATCACAGATGTCTTCAATTGTGCAGTCAGTCATTCAGCCTATTTAAATGGCGCAGAGAAAGCAAAGGAGAGAGTTGAGATTATCTAAGAGCAAAACGTTGGTCTGTTCTGAAGTGGCCGTCTATGAGCCCTGATTAAAATCCTGTCTTTGGAAAGAACTGAGACATGCAGTCTAGAGAAGGCACCATTCAAACCTGACACTGCTGGAGCTCAGGAAGAGGTGGCCAGACTACCTGGTGATAGGAGCAGAAGTCTCCTTGAGAGCTACAGAAATCACTTGTTGGCAGTGATTGCCTCTAAAGGTTATGCAACAAAGCATTAGGTTAAGGGTCCCATCATTCTTGTCCATGCCATTTTCATTTGTGTTGTTTGAAATATTCAGTTGAATCAAAACTCTACAACAAAGTCTGATTTTCATAAATACGGAATAAGCAATGATGAGTGCCAAACTTTTGTCAGTTTCAGGTTAATTCAGAGACGGTTATCGGCTCTGCTTTATCGTGGAGGGGTACCAACAAATGTGTCCCTGTCTGTATGTCTTCGCAAACTGTGTCACGGATGAAATGTTCCCTTTTATTTCAGAAGGAAGTTCTTTGAGGTGGAGTGCTGGGGTGCACAGTTTTTGTATGATCTGCCTCTCCCCGCTGTGTTCTTGTGTTTTTACCCGCTTCTCCAAGGCTAACACACTGTTTTCATGTTATTGCTGTTATTCGTTGATAACTGCTAGTTCTAGAAAGAGCCGTTTCTTTTCTCGCGCCCCCCCCGCCTTCCTCCCGGCCGGCCCCACCCCTCCAGCCGGGGAGCGCCCCTGTACCGCCCTCCCGCGGTCTCCACTAAAGGGGGGGGGGGGGTGTATGGGGATACAGAGGATTGACGTAATTAACAAGCCAGTAGTTATTAAAGTCACATTAAACCCACAGGTGACACTGCTAGGATTTAGGCTCTGTTGTCACACCTGCATGACTGATAGCTTGCAGGGTGGGCAAAGCCAGTGCAGAAGCCTTTTGATTGACCAAACCCCCCTGTCTGGCCTGCGCAGCTGGGCAGCCCAGCTGGATGGGCTGCAGTGCGGCGGCGCTCGTGTGTATGGGTTGCAGGTTAGCGGTGCCGAACTGGGTGGACATCTGCGCAGATGGCTGCTTGGCCTCCGGAGGGCTCTGCACGCTGGTCAAGGTGACGACGTTGTTCTGTATGAGCTGAACCTGAGGCCTGTGGATCACCCCAGACACTGGCCTGGCTGGACTGACCTGCTGCAGAAGTGGTTGTCCAGCTATGCAGACAAAAATATTTTTTATATATAGATGCACAGACACACACACACACACACACCAGACAGGTCCTGACCTGCCCTAAATAGCCTAAATCAAGCTACGCTACTTATATTTGTACAACAACGCAAGCAGTACAAGTTTACAAGCATTAATGAGTGTTAGACTCTGAATGAAAATTAGCTCAACTGCCTCTTGGGATTAATGAGGGAAATCAAGGAGCAAAGTGGATTTGGATACAGACAAAGTTTAAAAAAATAAATAAAAATACATGAAACATTTAAGCAGACGCCATCCAACTGAACTCACAATGAAAGCTGCATTTCTGTTTGAGAGCTGGTTCTATGACTGGCTAGAATGAAGTTCAGTATGAAAGGGTTTTAATATTTAGACCTATTTAAAAAAAAAAAAAAAAAGCCATTTTAAAGGGATGTTCCTGTGATGAATGCTGAAGTGGGCCCTATTAACTGTGCTGGTGTTCCAAGGTGAACATTTTTCAATCATTCTTGTCCTACTCAGTACAACACCCTTCAGCCTTGAAATAAGCAGTGAAACGGTCTCCTCTGTGATCAAGCATCTCAAACTGAGCTCCTTTCTGCAGACTATGCAAATAATTTAAACATACTGATGTGATTCTTTTAAAGTTTAATAAAGATATCACTGGAGGCGTGGTGGTTCCGTGTGTGACACCGCTGCCTCACACCCTGAGGATTATGGGTTAAAATACACACAGGAGGAGGATTGTGGGTGTGTGGAGTTTTGCTCCATTTCCCTGGGCTATGTGGTGTCTCTAAATTGCCCGTGGTGTATGAGTATCGATGTGTCCTGTGACAGACAGCCATCACATCCAACCCAGCATGTACCCCTCCCTCGTACGCCGAGCTGCAGAGGACGAGTTCCAGGCCCGACGCAACCCTGCTTAGGATAAGTGGACAGTATGCAAGACACAATGCAAAATACGGCGAGGATTTGTCATAACATAACCTTTAAAAAAAAAAAAAAAAAAAAAAAAGGATTTTGTGCTTTTTGTTAAGTGTACCTGGAAGCACGGTGAAAGATGCACCACTGGGGTACTGACTCCCAAGGGATGCAATGAAGGTGGAGTTGTTTGGGATCTGGGGAGAGGTCAATATATATCCCTGATAGATCAGAAACACAAAAACATTTTGATACAACATACCACAGACGACAATCCTCAACTGACACATCACAAAAAAACACTACCTTAATTGCTTACATTTTTTTGGTTCTTAGTATAGGTTATGCATGCTGTTGAGAAAAAACATGATAATCCTCATGATTACCTGGTTGTTGATTATAATGGGCTGGGGGGACACTGCTGTCAGGGTGTGGGACACGTTCTGTGCAACAGCAGGATGGGATCCAGGCTGCGATGTCACAGGGAGGAGAAGGGACTTGGCCACAGGCTGGGGTGTCGCTCGGACTGCAAGCTGAGCGGGACCCGTGGACACCGGCTGTGTGCTGGCAGGGGGCTGCGAAAGCCTCTGAGAGGGTGCCACAATGCTGCTTCCAGCTCTCTGCACCGGAGAGAGGGGCACGGTACTCCGGACCGGTGCTGTCGGCGCCCGCCACTGGCCGCTGGCTTTGACAACAGGAGCAGGACCTGAGGACAAAAGCATGGGAACTGAAACCTACTCAAAATCTTTTTTGCGGGTTCATCCGTCACTCAAGGTGATGAGAAGTCCAGCAGAGGCTAGAGAAGGACACAGGAATGCATACTTGGCCTGGGGTTGGGTGTCACTTTACAGCTACGGATCTCCCCGACAAAAATGGGCTCATCGTCGTCATCATCGTCGTCGTCTACCAGATTTATTTCTGGGATTCTCCTCTGCCACGGCTCCAGCTCCTCTTCCTCACATTCCATGAAAAGTTCTGACATTTTGACGCTGCGACTGGGAAGATGCCTCGGCGTGAACAGGCGTGAACAAGCGTGGTCAAGCGTGTGGTCAAGCGTGTGGTCAGCTATGAGGCGTCAGCGGTATCGACTCGCTCGTCCGTGCACTGAATCGCTATAAATGCTGCATCACAGAAACGACACAGTCCCGGATTCCGCAATTACACAATAGCTGATCCACGAAAACACACACTAATACTCTCATATGGACAAATGGGCTGGTGGGGATTGAAAGCAGTACAGGAAATTCCAAGTGACGCAGGAGTGAAGATGTTAATTAGCCGGCTCCACATAGACTAGACACACTTAAATCAAGTGGCAGTGTGTGAAACGATGCTCCCCGGTCGCCCCTTGTCCTTCCATACGTGTTGTAAACAAAGGTAGCGAAAGGCTCCATGCAATTCCGGGGGGAAATGACTCAACTTTTCATTATCTTCTTTAAAACGACATCGGGCATATCTTCTCCTCCCGGCTAAAGGCGCATAAGAAGGCATTAAGAGATGCATTTGTCACCAAAACGGCAGGCATCGGTCAGCTGGCGAGCATCACGGTAACAGGCAGCCGAAGATGGCGGCCGCCACACGGCGTTCCGACTTCCCATTTTCCCTCAGCGCCGAGTCGCAAACGGACAGGGAAACGTGTTCACGTCACAGAATGCAATCTAAAGGCGAGTTTACCGTCCGTACGCTACGACTAGTTGGCATTACATATAATTTAAGATTAGCCGGCACCCTTCCCAGGGAGTCTACGAAATGCCGCGGTGCATGATGGGTAAGCGCGGCTCTGCTGTGGATGCTAGACCCGCGCGCGCTCTCTTTCCTTCCGTCCTCCATTGGTACCACTGCACAACAGGCTGGGTTATAAGAGAAGGCCGTCTCGGGGATTATAAACCTTACAAAGATTCTCACCCCTTCGTTTTCTGTTTTTCCAGCCCCCAAGCAACACCTGAGAATTGACCCTCCTTGTCAGTCACCCAGTTCCTGAAATATAGGCGTTCATGTGATAGATACAAAAAACTACTCATGTTTCATTAAAAATAAGTCAATTCTATAAAGTTTCAGAAAGTGTCTCATAACGGTATGATATTTCCAGCTACACATTACATAACATGTCATATGTACTGCGGACATGCAGGTTTATTTTCACAACATCTTTATTACACATCAGTTAAAATGCATCCAGTGAAACAACTGGAATCAATCAAAACAAATCAATACTAGTAATCGAAGGCAGCTATACATTCACAATAACACCCACTCTACCAACACATAGTAGCCCCCACACACATAAACATGGTGGGACTAAACACTACCCACAATCCCACAGTCCATGCCGCTACAGTGTATTCTATGAGGCAGGAAATGGCTGAGCTATCTTTTCAATTTTAAAATGTTTAACAGATTTTTATCCAGTAAATTAATTCTAATCCACTATTTAAAAACGTTTGTTCACACGCTATGTCCACAATGGACACTTTGACCTATTACAATTTTAAATTAGTTTTTCAAAACAGCTCATTCAAATATCATTCAAATCCCAGAAAGCAAAGAGCATAAGACCGAGGCCACCCAGGATGGGATGTCATCCGGTCACAGGGTACACACATAAAGGGCACATTAAAAATACTGGAAGAATGTGTAAACTCCACACACCAAGGGCTAATAATCCTGGAGGTGTGAAACCACAGTGTTACTCTGTGTGCAACCACACTGCCCTAAATTTACTGTCATTAAGACTTGATATAATCATTTTCAGAATATCTAAAAGATAAAATACAATACAATACAATTGCTAACACATAACATTTATAAAGCAGTGTATAGTTGTGTAAATGAAAATCAGAAATGGTATGTTGGGATTATGATCAAACCTGAAGGGATGATCGCTATATAGGAAAATAATAATAATAATAATAATAATAAGACCATGTGAAGCAACAGTTGAAGACATCTTTCTTCAACCAGAACACTTTAAAGCCTGCGCAGTTCAAGCTACCATATTATTATTATTATTATTATCAGAATTCAGATGTAACTATAGGATTTGTTAAGCCCGTTTGATGGAATACCCCATTTTCTTCTGGGGTCTGTTCCAGAAAGCAGGATTTCCAACTTAGCCAAATTTGTTACCATGAGATTTGGGGAATCGACAAATCCTGAAGTCGGGCTTTATATTTTCACCAATCAGAGTTCAGGTTTGGCTATAGAATTTATAATGTCTTGCAACTAGACTAGATCCAGACTTGTTTTCCATAACCAAAGTGTAGTTTTGGCATTGTTATTAAAGTGTGCCTTGAACAAAGGGCCTTGTTGGCATTATTTCCCATCATAAGGTTAACCCTTTTCGACTTTTTACTTTTACTAGGCAATGTTCATATGAATTGGTCATACAGTAAATACAGCTAATAATCTTCTAATCAAAGGTCAACCTACACTGGATAATGTACAGGATGGATTGATGGACATCCACCCACAGCGACCCCTATGGTCGTCTCCTGTGGTTTTTAAGTGACTGTGGCTGCAGCCAAATAAATGGCGCACAAGGAAACTCGCATGTTTTGTCGGTCTAAAGTCCGCTGGGGTGTACTACGAGGCAGCTTTACCAGCGAGGTTTCTTCAGACATACTTCTGAGTTTTTGGTACTACGAATCGCAGCTTTAATAGTAGTGCCATTTAGCACTGATTGCGGCAGTTAGGGTTGGTTAACCTGGGTCAATCAGGTTTACCCTGGGTATGTAAATATCACATAAGTTAACCTGGGTCAATCGGGTTTACCCGGGGTATGTAAATATCACTTAAGTTAACCCGGGTCAGTCGGGTTTACCCCGGGTATGTAAATATCACTTAAGTTAACCCGGGTCAGTCGGGTTTACCCGGGGTATGTAAATATCACTTAAGTTAACCCGGGTCAGTCGGGTTTTCCCGGGGTATGTAAATATCACTTAAGTTAACCCGGGTCAGTCGGGTTTACCCGGGGTATGTAAATATCACTTAAGTTAACCTGGGTCAGTCGGGTTTACCCCGGGTATGT
>JAACJT020000007.1:6382807-6404446 GCA_009936485.2 Gymnarchus niloticus
CCCTTTGATTTTGTGATGTGGTGCCCCCGGGGGGGAGTGTGCGTCAGCTCGAGGGGGTGGGCCACAGGGCTTATCACACTCGTTACACATGTATCTCCATTAGCCGTTGTGTTTAAACGCGTGTTGATATTGCCACAAAACTGTTTTGTCTAAATTGAGGCTGATGGTTAATATTTATTCATTCACCCTTTAGTCTAAGTGCTAGCAGTGGGCCCCTCACTGGATGTGGACACCTCTGAAATGGGGTTTTTAGGGTTGCAGAACTGTTTTTTTACAAACTTTCTTGGATATATTGGGTAAAAACTCTTTGAATATATTTCTCTAGAGATCAGTTCATAGAAAACTGAAATGCTGTGTATGCTGAGAAAAACTCCAGTATTTCTGGTTGGTGTGCAGTTATTCTGACAGTGAACTCCTGAGTCATCTCGGAGAGTCCTGGACGCCGACAGCGGACTCGTTGGCATCGTGCACCTTCTCATTTTTTGCACAGTGTAGCCTCCGGCATCCTGTGCCGTGTGGGCTGAATGATGTCCTTCACTGTAGTAACCCAAAAAAGCACCTTAAGACGGCATATCGGCTTTGTTTGGTAGTTGAGTTGCTGATAAACGGAACGCCATGGAAGTGTTTCTATCTGCGCTAAGTTCTGTCTTTTCTTTTTATGTTGCACTTTTATTCATTGGTGATTTAAAACCTGTTTAGCCCACTTCATTTTCCAGAAGGTGGACTGAATAAAATAGCCATAAAATATCACATGGCTCGGTGTAGCTCCTTTTGTATCGGAGCCATTGTCCTTTGCAAGAAGTAGTCATTGTTTTATTTATACGAGTCATACTGACAGGGTTAAGCTTTTTGCATTGGCTTTGCACGGCCCCGCTGTTACCCCACGGATGACAGGTATTGATGTGCACGGCTTGTGAGTTTGCATGTGAGTGCAGCGCCAGTGTACATGGGCTCTAACGCAGCGGCCTGTGTCATTCCGCGATTATAGAGAGGCAGGGAGCAGAATACGGGCAGAATTACACCACTGCTACCGGCTCCATCCATGTAGAAAATCAAGTAAAAGCTTTATCCAGCTTTAAGTGTCGTAGCAAGGATATCTGTCTGGGGGTGTGCATTGTGCACTGAGACTGCTATTGTGCTTCTTCAAAGCAGAGATGGGGGGAAGGGTCTTGACAGTGTTGTTACTCAAATCTATTTTTGAAATACAATTTTTTGCATCGGCAGTAATACATTTCTGGGTCGTGAACATATCCAGATTAGCATAAACGGCAAAGCCGAGCTGGAACCGCGAAGACACGAGCCCCTCGGACGTCAGAAACGAAATTCCGAATGGCCGATTGCGAGGAGTGCAGGGCTGCGGCCGATCGGCACTCTTTCCGAGGGGCGTCAGGCGGTGTGTGTTGCCCTGCCATTTCTGCGTGCCTCGCCATTTGCATGGCCTCCCAGATTTTGCATGCAGTTCAGCCATGGGCTCCTGTTTCCTGCCACGTCAGAGGGACCTCCCCGAAGACGCACACTGCCGGTTGACGGAAGGTTCCAGATGACCTTTGGTACATGTCTGCTTGTTTTATTTTTGCATTTATGCTTCTCCACAGTGGCAGGTCTTTCCATCTTCACGGCCAGAGCTCTGGCAGGTCCCGCACCTCTATTTGCTAAATAATTTCAGGTCAGGTCCAAGTCTGCATGTGATGGAACGGTTTTAGGAAAGTTGGTGCCGATGCATGATGATGACCTCATCCATAGTGGCGGCTGATTCTTCCTTTTTTTTAAGCTTAATTTTAATATTTTGCTTCTTTTAACCTGACTCTCAAACCCTTTGAAGGTGAAAGTGGGTCCTATGTATTTCCAGACTGAATTGGCCGAGCAAATCACAAGGAATTAGCTGGACCAGTAGTGTCCTGTTTGAAGGAATGCTACGTCTGACCTAGCCGCAGAACATTCACAGGGCACGATTTATTTTGCGTTTATGCGCCGGGCCTGTGGCGGCTAGCCCTGGTCCTCGAGAGCCACCTGCAGATTTTATTGAATGTATGTTAATGAGCTGTTGATTGACAGCGGAAATGCCAAGTGAGGTAGTTTATCCCTCACCTCACTCACGGTCGTCCCGGCTGTCCGTCCCAGCTGAAGTCAGGGAGACGCGATGGCCTGCAATGAAGACCCGTCAGTGGATCCTGCAGTCTGACCTGTGGCCTGGCATTTCCTGCCAATCTGGTGCAGCCCGGCTGCTTTTGTATTTGCATTAATGGACGCGGTTTCCCCGCACCAACAAAGGCTTCAGCCTGGCTGTGTGCTTCGTCTAAACGTGTGGATTAAGGAGCCGCCATCGATCAATTATTAATGAGCGAGGAGAAGTTATAAGTATCACTCGGAATTAATTGTTAAGGAGTTCCAGCCACATTAGTTTCTTTCACTTTTCTAACAAGCAAACAGGGAGAGGCTGCAGTGCCTGTGCAGTTCTAGATAATTCCATGTGGCGAACAAAAGGGGAGTTTGGGCTGCGGTGCACCTGGTGAAACGTGTAAAGATATGGGAGGTGACAACGCTCTGCTTGAGCAGCCCTTATCTTCAAAGCCTTTCCTCAGGATTTGTAAATTTGTATTATTTTGTTTTTTGTTTAAAACAGCCTCTAAGTCCCTCTGTCATTTAAGGGAGCACTTATTTAAAAAAGAAACAAGTTATTTAAAATGCATGTGCCAATCCTGATTCTATACCTGTAACCGTTCCTTTCCCTGGAGGTTCATAAATTCTTTTACATATCAAACTTTAATTTTTTTTTGTCCCCCCAGAAAAAATTAGAGCTGAAGGCTTCACCTGTTACCAGACTCCTGTTTTTTCTTTTTTGTCCTATCTGACACCTTTGTTTGATAACCCTCCTCTCATTCGTTAAGCCTGGATGGTTTTCTGCCCGTGGCGGCTGTTTATTTTTAGACATCCCGTACTCCGCTCTGTGAACTGTCAGCTATGCGCGAGTGTGTGTGTGTGTGTGTGTGTGTGTGTGTTTGTGTGTGTGTGTGTGTGCGTGCAAACGCAGAGCCGCCTGGTTCCTTTCGCACCCTCGCAGGCCTCCTCCGGGCACAGCCCTGCCCACCACTATAGGGCAGAATCAGTCACTATGGACATCGCTTTAATACATCACAGGTCACCTCCTGACTTGGTTCTGGAGAATCCTCCTGTTGCCATGGCAATGGAGGGTCTTTGAAGGCAGGCTACTTTGGCTCTGCTTTTGCAGCAATTCACAGTTACACCGTGGCGTGTCAAAATGCAGTCGCTATAAGAATTATCATCATATACAGCAACTCCACCATCATGTACATGAAAATAGTACCTGAATTAACAGAATTCAGCACTGTGCTGCCTTTTGTTGGCCGGTAAATAAATGGGTATTTCTGTAAGCTGTTAAGGATTATGATTTAAAGTATTTTATATGTAACGTTTAAATTTGATCGTAAGTGTAGAATTTGGCTATTTAGCCAAGACTCCTGGCAGAAGCGGTCAGTCTGGTGAACGTGCTTGGCGTGTCGTTTTGATCAGTTCAGTTTAACGGACTGACGAGAGCAGAATCCCGTTTCAGACGCTTTGATCCGGCCATGAAAGCCGCGCGTCTGCTTCGGCGCTGCTCCCGTGGAAACGCCGTGGCTCTCCCCGTCCACATCTGCATTTTCCCACCACTGGAGGAGTTCTAAACCTAGAGCTCTGCTGGGGTCAGGGGTGAGGTTTTCTCAGGTGGGCATGTGGGGGAGGGGGTGGGTGGGTGCAATGTGTCACGGAGGGCAGGGCAGCGGCACTGGGCCACCTGTCGTAAGCCGGGCTGGGCTGCACAGCCGGATCAGGTTATACCGAGACATCTGAAGTGTTTGGGCCCACGAGCAGACTTCGGCACTCTGGGTGCCCCTCCCAGCAGGGGTTTGGCGGGGGGGCCTAAAGGACATGAATAGGGCTGATTGTGTTCGCATGGCATGACTTCAGGCTGTTTGGGCACGGGGAGCGCGTCGGGACTTTTGGCGTGCGGGGCAGGAGTGTTGTGGAGGGAAAGCTCGATCCCGAGTCACTCTGCACCTTGCTGGTTGGCTCCAGCATGCCAGTCATGGCATTGAACGTGTGAAGGAGACCCAAAAGGCAGAAACAAAAGTTCAGTTGGCCGGGCTTCTCTCGAGCAACGCCTACAGTTGTCTCCGACAGTTCGAGGGACCACGGCTGGGACCAAGCGAATGGCACCGGTCTAGGAAGCTGTGAGTGAGTTTTCACCCCCCCATTGCAATGGGCATCACTCTGATAGGGAGAACTCCGACGGAAGTAACTGGACATCATAGCTCGCTGGAAAATGGAGAGGAAAAATGCCAGGTGCCAGCATTTCTGGGTGACCCCATGACCTAGCCTTGAGCTGTTTGGATTACCGCGAACACCCTAAGTGCATATATACTCGGCTTATTTTCCTGCAGAGAGGCACCCTCCACGCTGCAGATTGCAGCCATTTTCTGGGAGACCGAAGGTCTTGGAAAAAAATCTGTGCCAGTGCTTCTCCCTTGAAACGGGCATCAAACGCCCAGGCCGGATGACGGCATCCCAGTCGGCCCGTCTCTGCTGTAAATAGGCAGAAAGCCCTTTGACGGTGGGAGTTGCCGGGCGCCGGTTATCTCGCGCGTGCATGGCCAAATTGCGATTGTGGCCGTTGCGGCGACCGCTCCGCCTAAGCGGATTTATCAGCGCAGTGGCCGTGAAGAGGGAGGTCTGGGGATGGAACTTCACATCCCTCCCTTTTCAGTTTTACCCGCTCACACTTCGGGTCGCTGGGTCAGCTATGAAATAAATGGGCACGTTGATATTAATCCTGGAGAAATTGCCCCGATGTTAAACAAACAGCCCAGACCACACGGCTCGATGGCAGAGGAGCGTAGTAAAGTGGTGGGATAGCCGTCAGATTCTCAGCCTTTCTCTTGCCTCTAAATGTAGGCAAATATAGCATTTAACCTGAATGTACTCTAAGGAACCTCAGCTTTAGGAAGTTTTCACGTCTCTGTCCCCGTGATTATAACAGTATAATTCATCTTAATGGCAGACCTAGTATATTGTTGACCAGCCTCCTACTGGCTGATATCCTCTCTTCCTCTTGTTTACTGGTGGTTGGGAACCTGAGGAGAACATGGGAGTCCCTCCTCAGATGAAAGTTACTGCTGAAGATCTGTATACCTTGCCCAAGTCCCCAACCTTAGAAATGATGGCTCGTCAAGACTGCCCAGACCTTCCACAGACCTTGTTAGCTTCCAGTCACCTGAAAGCCCAGGGTGGTGCCGTGCGGTGTGGGGTTCGATGGCAGAGGGCATCTGAGGGGCAGGGGTCTGCCTGCTGACACGTGCCCCAAGACCTCCACATCCGGAGACCATCCAGGTTAAACCCAGCTAACAGTTCAAAGTAATGCTGCTGGGTTTTCCATTTGGTCTTTAGCGTGATCCCCGTGGAAATATTAGCATGGTGTGTATCAGATGCTCGTGGAGTGGCGGTGGGCCGGTCGGCCTCTAGGACCTGCTAATTCAAGCTCTGCCAGCCAGGCCGTCGGCATTCTTCTGTTCCCTCCTTTCCACGTTTCGTTTGTCTTTGGAGATAACCAACGTAGTATGGAGAATGTCCGATTTGATGCTCACACAGATGTGAGAGAGCCCAGCGGTGAAACGGCCGGGTGCCGCCTACATACACCCCCAGACGCCAGCAACAAACCCAGCTGATCAAACATTGTTAAAGTGAAAAGGCCTGCTTCATAACCTTCCTGCTGGCTTGATATTCAACTTTCTTTCCCCCCTAAATCCCTCTTTTACTTGCCTTAATTATCACAGCCGCACGAAATTTTCACTGCAACATTCGGGCTCTCAGCCATCAGATCTGTCATGTGACTGGCATTCCTCGTTCTCTCCTTTGCGCGCACACACAGAGCGTCGAAGGGTCACCTGGTGGTTTGCGAAGCGGCCGGCGAGTGTGTAGCTGAGCGTGACCACAGGCTTGATACTTTTATCAGGATTTACATTTCAGATATAGAAAATGCTGATGAGGGGTAGCCATTGTGGCGGTGCCTCCGTAATCCCCAGTCGCCGGTGCCGCAGAATCCCTCCACGCAGAGCTGTTTACCGCTGCTCGTGCCCTCACCCTGCTGCCTATTTTTGGGTCTGGGTTTTCAGATGGGTTTTCTGCTCTGCGCGGTATGGCAATAAAATTTAACTTGCATCTCCTTTTCGGGTGGGGAGGAGCCGTGTGCATTGCTGACTTAACCCTGCTTTATAATTTGCCTTTTAAAGGATTTAAAATAATAAATAGCAGGCAGGGGGCTGCCGCCGAGTCTTCTGAGGGGCTGCCGGCTTCGCGATAGCGTAGCCCCCTGTTTCTCTTGGCCTGCGTTAATTAGCCGGCGTCACGGCAGGCTCTCGAGCCGGATGCCCGTAGCTGGCACCTGATGGCCAGCGTGCGCTTAAACGTTCGCGCAGGGTCACAAACACACACACGTATGTGACATGCACACCTTCGTATATACAGGCGCACATAAAGAAATGCATGTATCCACACGTGTAAATACACACAGACACGCACAAACTTTACACGCATCCATAAATATGCAGGGGCTGCACGTGATGTAAATTTTTAATTCTATGCGTATGAGGACGGCACGCTTCTGAAGCACAGGCTGTTAATTTGGCAAGTGTAGGTGGAGTAATAGCGACTGAATGTGGTGTGTGTGCGTGTGTGTGTGTGTGTGTGTGTGTGTGTAACAGAGGCCGGGGTGTAATTGGAGCAGATGACTGTACAGTGTGTGGAGGTGAGCACAGTGGTATTTATCTGCAGAGATGGAGATTTCAATCCCCACCCCTCCCCGTGTGACTTCACAATGATCCCCCCCCGTCTCAGTGGAACAGATGGGCTGGCTCAGGGCACCGGTGATGACCCGCGAAGAGCTGATAGTGATTCTCAGTAATACTATTAGCGGCTCCTGGATTCGAACGCTTCTTTGTTTCCGTGTTTGGACCTGTCCGAGGGGGATGTCATTATCGGCACCTCCGGGTCTGAAAGGCGGCTGGGGAGCGTGGCTTCCTCCTCCTGTAACGGTGTTGCCGTAACCGGGCGGCGTGCGCGTGTGCCACCTCCGCGCTTATCGCCTTACCGACTGTCATCTGAGCGCTTAGCCGGGACACACGTGTGGCTCACGTTGGTTGGAGGCGGCGTGGCATGGTGACTCACGGCCACGTGACCGGGCGGGACTCTGCTCATGGCCGAGAGTAACAGAGCAGCCCGTCTGATTTGCCAGCCCGTCATCACTGAGACTGCATCAATTTACACCTGGACCCCATCTCAGGTTCACGTTCATCCCAGGAGGGGGCTGAGGGTATGGTGCTTGGGAGAAAGTTTGAAGTAAACCCACTGGTTTCAAAAACATCAGTGATAAGAAGGTTGATAGTTTAAAATGTTCTGTGATCATAGCCTGAGAGGTTTAGTTTCTTGGGGAAAGCCCGGCCTTCTCAGAATCGCCACTTCTGCGTTCCCCCTTTACGTTGTGGCAGTGTCATCCCGACCCGGCTGCTGGCAGCCTTCACAGAGACTCAACAAGCAGGCCTGCCGCTCTGGAGGGATCGTCTGTCCAATCAGGCGCTATACCTGAAAGGTCACTGGTACACCCCGACACGCCGAGTCAGGGCCGGATCCCACGTGCCTTTAACGTGGCACCTCCGTGAGGAGGGTGGGCTTGCTCACTTTCCTGTAATCTGGCATCACACAGCAAAGGAACAGCGAGACACTGAGGATTAAACCTCTTCCTGACCACCGGTCCGTTTGAAAGTTTCTTGCTGTGTCCGGTAAGACGAGCCGTTTCCAGCTGTACATTTGAGTTAGGTTTGGTCTTTATTTCTGGCCTCAGAGTTTAACAGTGAAATGTGGGAGAACTCCATAGCTGTTACTGAATCCACCCATCAACCCTGAGCCAGGGTTGGCCGGGTGTTTCTCTCAGGGTCCTCTTCATATGTCTGACATAAGGTTTTTTTTCTTTTGAAATGTGATAAATTTGTATGTTGCACATAAGTTTAGTTTTGTTGTAAGAACACAAACGTTGGGCATTTCGATCTTTGCGTGTGAATCTCAGGCAGTGCTTCCTTACAGCTGGTTTTGCGTGGATCACAGCACAGGTTTTCTGTCACCTGCGGTCTCTTACCTTTTTGCAACCTGCAGGAGCCATTGAATCTAAGTGTCAGGAATGAGCGATGTGTAAATGAGTTATGTGCGTCGTAGTGTCTTTAGAAGATGACGTTTAATAGGTCCTTAAATTGGAGTTAAATGAAAACTGATTTGGTGGGGGCACAGTGGTTGGCGCCGTTGCCTCCCACCTCCAGGGTTGGGGGTTCGAATCCCGCCTCTGCTCTTTGAGTGGAGTTTGCATGTCCCCCCTGCTTTTCAGGATTCCTCCCACAGACTAAAGACATGCAGTTTAGGCTGACTGGCATTTTTAAATTGCCATGAGTGTGCATGATACTGTGCCCTACGATTGGTTGGCCCCCTCATCCAGGGTGTCCCCCACCTTGTGCCCTCAGCTGCCTGGGATAGGCTCCAGGTCCCCCTGTGACCCTGCATGGGATAAGTAGTTTGTGGTGGATAAAACTGATTTGCAGAGTAGAAAGTTCTCCTTTCCCTTGATTTCAGAAGTGAGGTGGGGAAGAGGGCATCTAACTATGACATCAGAGGGTGTCATTTTTGTGCAACATAAAGCGCCTTATCCTTGTGGTGGCTTTGGCGAGGAGCACAATGAGTTGGTAGCTGAGAGGATTTCACTTTCAGATCTCTCTGTTCACCACGGGTACCAAAAACGGCTCCTCCACCTCGCTGACAGACTGCCATCACTGTGGGCTTGAAGCCAGAGAAGGTCTGATACCGATAGGCCGCAGGGGGTCTCTTCTCATGTAGGTCTCCTTATTTGGGGGGGGGTGTCACCACAGGCAGTCATTCCCGGCATCACAGAGATGTGACTCGTACGTTAAAAGCGAAAGACTCGGAGACGAGAGGAAGAGGCGTTAATTTCCACACACCGTGCTGCAGATCAGGCCCGGTTAGGGGGCCTTTGATGTGTTTTGTTGCCTTGCCTTTGTTTCCGAAAAGCCCCCATGACACGCTGAGATAGACGGTGAGCCTTAATCTGAGCGTCGCGGCACCTCCGTGCAGCTTGCCTCCCGCAGATCCCTTTCTTCCTGACAGCGCTGCTCGGATGACTGAGCTCTGCAGCGACGGCTGTCTAATGAAGACGCTTCGGTGGGCTTGACAAGCCCCCCCACTTTCTCACCAGCGCAGGTGTGCGGCAGCGCCACGACACCTTCGACTCCATCGGGCCCTGCCGCGGACTTATGGGGGTCCCCACCCCCTTCGCCTAATTCCCTCCCTTATTCATGGCCCATCAAGTCCGCGGTTTGTCCTTTTGCTGCGTGGATCGTGTTCGGAATTGAAGTGGGACGGACGGCGACTGACGCACCGGGTGGTTATCGCGCCGGGAAGACAACATTTTACTCACGTCTTCTGCAGGAGGGCGTCCATCACTGAAATCTACCATCCTGTGCATTCGCATTTCGACTCATCCTGTCATCTTTTTAAACCCCCCCCCATGTGTAGATGTTGAACTGCATTTTTCCTGCAAGTTATAAAATGTAATAAAGTTTTCCAGCCTAAATTTTGAACTGCTTTTAAAGCTGAATGTGTGTGAGAGAGAATCGGCACCTGATCTGTAACGTTTGCTTTTGCTTGTAACGTGTCGTTCACTGGGATTATACGTCTGCTTTGAAGCCTCCACAGCTGCTGGTCACTTTGCTAATTAACTGAATTTGCTGTTTCTTAGCGGCGTGCCAGGAGAGGAAGCATAACAAAGGCAGGAAGTGACTTCACATTGTTGCGTCTAGACAGCCGTGTTCTCATGCTGGCCGGCGGCACGGATGTGGGCTGGGAAAAGGGCTTCTCTGTGGGTGTCGGTCTTCTCAGGTGCACCTGCCTCGTCATGAACTCTCAGCGCTGCTTCTTAACGTGGGTGGTGAGGAGGTGAACTGCTCAGGAGTATGGGAACATGGGACCGGCTTGCCTTCAGTTCATGGGCACCTGGTGTTTCACGCCCGGGCTTTGGTGTAGCTCACATTGTTCCTGGTCCTGTTGAAACTGGGCGGGCGGAGCCTTGCAATACCTGAGGCCGTCCAGGGTGGTTCATGGCCTTTTCATAAGATTTACATCAAACATAAACTCAATTGCCCATCTGAAGCTCTGCACCACTAATCATTTTTGGCTTATTGTTATTTTTACAATGCATTTTTTATTATTATTCTTTTTTTTGGGGGATGCTTTAGGTAAACCAGACGGATGTGTTAAACGGGTGTAGGTGCCTGACAGGGTGATGCTTAGCAAAGAGCCAGCAGACATGGCAAGTGGCTGGAATGGAATGGTGCTCTTTTTCTCATTGGTAAAATATCGCAAAATCTCACGTGCCCAGTGTCTGCTGTTTTTAATCAGCCCCTGCTTGTATCCATCTCTGAATAAATGAGATTGTAACGTTTCAAAAGTTGTGATGTGTAGCTGTAAGTAGTTATTATTGAAGAAAAACGTCTTTTTTTGCTAGGAATTTTCAATGCTTTTAAAGATGTATTTTATTTATTTACTGGTGTTGGACCCTTTGTATGCAGGTTTGTTTTTTTTTTTTTCCAAGGGTATTGTCTCTAAATACTCAATCCTGGCTTTGTGAAAACTTGCTGTTTTTCGTGTGACAGCGGTCTCTGTTGCTGAATCTTCGCTGCTGTTTTCCATTTCCAGTCAAGAGCTTTGCTTGAATGCTCTGGGTAATAGTCCATCTTTTCACAGTTTTACTATGACTGCCACAATGCCAGAAATAGAAAAATAATACAACACATTGGATTTTGTGGAAAATGGGTGTGAGTACCCCCCCCCCGGGTTGTGGTTTCAGTTCCCGCTTTAATGCGTCTTAAACATGCCATGTATTTTATATCGCTGGCGTTGGCACGTACATGGAGGTTCGTCCTGGTAAGGAGCTGCGGAAGCTTATACCTTTGAGAAGAAACAGGTTTTTGAATAATCCTTAGGGCTTGTATTTTTTTTAAAACTGAACAGTCAGGCCACTGTGGAAAGAATGTGAAAGGGAAAACTGTTGGCATGAGAGGAATTCTCAGTGCCATGGTCCTAACCTTGTCTGTCAGTCCCTTCAGTCTCGCAGTCTTTTCGTACCCTTTAATACGCTCACTTGTTTATTTTCTCACGTCGACTTTCACGTCGTCCTCCTTGTTTTCTGTTTTTCTTACCTGCTCTTTTTCCCTTATGACACACTGACAGAGCGTTTGATAAATACAGTGACAAATATTATGTATATGTAAATATAAGATGTCTGCTTAGTGCTTTTGGAGATCAGACAAATGAGCGACCTCTTATCTGGCAGACATAAAGCCACCCGAGACAAACAGAGAATGTGGGTTCCTGCCAAGCTAAAGTCCATATTCAAATGCTCCGCCTCCCTGACAGGCTCTGTGTGAATGTAACTAAAATGGCTGTAATTTCGGCAGGCCTGCTGATCACCTTTTAGCGTTCGATTAACATGGCTGACATACGTGGGGATGTCCGGTCAGAGACGCAGAGGTCGCTGGCAAGGACAGTGTAGTTCCTGGTAGACAGGATCCGTCACTCGCGTGCAGAGAAGTTACAGGTTCAGGCAACTGCTACTTGATCAGCACTGCGTGCCGTTCGGGGACCTCACTGGACATAGTGTCACATGGTTAACACCTGCACGGGTTCGAGTGGTGGCTGTGTCGAGAGAGCCGGTTCACCCTGGGAAAACCTCGGAGAGTGAAAATACCAACAAGTCTCTAAGTCAGCTAATCTGATCCATACGTGCATTTGTAATTGTACAGTTATGATATTGTATGACCTCATTTTTTAAAAAATGTTTGTAACTATACCACTGTTCTAAAAATACAACAAAATGAATGTGACATTTGTTTAATGTGTTTCTTGCATTAAGTTCTGATTGTGTCCGCATAAATGGATCCGTGTTTTCTGAAGTTATTCCCGGTCATTCTCAGCGCTACCGGAGAAATGATACTTTTTCCACCTATTTATAAATCAGCAGGGAGCTGAGATTAATTTATTTTTGTGCCCATATGCAGGTTATTTAATGCCTGTCCTGTGCAAATGTGATGTGCTCCTTCTGAAAGTCGAGTGTTACCAGTCAGGTCCGGGTCAGTATATTTCTGCAGTGCGGTCCTTCAGCACACGTCACTTGTATGTTGATCGTGGGCTACGTCCCCAAAGACAGGTGGAAGCGTTCGTGACATTGAAGGTGCCGTAGGCAGGATCGAGCCCAGCTGGGGAGAGAGATCCTTTCCTGGAGGGGGTTTCTTGTGTAAAAGCCCCCCTTCCCCCAGACAGTCAGCTGCAGCAGAGCTGGCCTGCGAAGAAGCAGCACAACTCATCTTCCTCGCCACTGAGACGGGCTCCGGTCTACACCGTGTAGATTTCCAAGGTCTTGTCAGGGGCCTGTGAGTCTCTATATCACAGGCGGATGCAAATGTCAACGTAGTTTGGCTTCAGCTTGATGTTTGTCAAAAAATACTGTCTCTGTTATTACAGCCAGGCACGATTTAAAATACAAGACCTGAGTTTTTATAAATGGTGCTTAGTTTATATAGGGTTAGGCTTAACGTAACCAGCAGATGACCTTGTTCCACTTGCTGTTTGCAAATGTTAGTGTTTTAATAAAAGTTTGGAAATTTATGAGAACCAGAATAATTTATGAACAACTAACTGGTTTCGTGCTGTGAGGAAGAGGCTTTGAAGACGGAACCGAAATGATTAGTCACCACATCTTAGTGCGTTTTTGTCCCTTTCTCTGTCAAATTAATTGTAGCATACACCTATGATGACTAAGACCTTAAGAAGGGCTTTTCTCTTACAGAGGAAAGCGACCCTCTGTGTGAAAAGCACCGTCTCTAGAAGATCATTTCCGACAAGCAGTTGTTCTTTTTGAACTCTCCGCGATTTGATTGAGTGCCTTTTCTGCCCTCACAAAATCCCCCTACGAATGGATTATGCATCTTGGCAGTAGTTGCATCCTGGACCATAATCTGCTGAAATGGTACTGCCCACCTCCCCGGCCTCCCTTTCTGTGCCCTAATGCGGCCCTTCCTAAGTGTATTTGTGTTTGGGCCAGGTGAAGAGAGGAGGCTGCTTTTGGGGTATTAAACGAATTGTCTGTGTCCCTCTCCTTGGCAGGAATGGATGAGAGGAACAGCCATTCATCCTGGGGCACAGGTGGCACAGGTGGTCAGCCCAGTCCGCCCTACGAGTCCTCCGGGGTAAGGTTCACCTACTCACCTGCACCATAACTCTGCTCCGACAGGACTGGCTAAACACACCTCTTCGTGTTCCGCTTGATTAATGGTCCTTTGGTCTTCACACGACTTAGTAAGTTGTTGGCGAAAGATTTCAGACGCTGGTATTTTAACCACGTTTTTGATGGTTCCATACTGTGTATTAGTTTTTTCCAAGCTAGAATGAAAAAAAACACAGTTAACAAAGTGGTTTAAATAGCTCCAAACAGAAAGCGTTACGTGTCGCATTGCACAGATTCATAACATTATTAATATAACTTTGTGGTGAGTAGTTTGCAGTCGTTCGTTACTTTATATTTTGTGCTTTTTTTTTTTTTCCCCCTTTTTACCTTTCTGCTTCTCGGAATCAAATTGTTCAGTTTTTCAGTTGAACGACAGAAAGAGGAACTGAGTAAATCTTAAACTGACATTAGGATATAGGTTTTGTTTTGTGTTTTTTTTTAATTTCTTTTTGCCGGAGTGAGCACTGAATTGTTTCACTTTATAAGCACCAAATGTCATTTAATTGGCTTCTTCTCCTTTCATTATTTTATTTGCCGTCCTTTCCTTGTTCTGTTGTTTGTGTATTTTTATTGTGTGATGCCGTGTAGTGATTATTATTGTCTATGTTAGTTTCCTCTTTCACTGTGCAATTCAGTGTGTTTTAAATACATTATTTGACAGATTTAAAAATCACAGTTTTGACTTGTCACTATAAAAATAGCTCAATTCAGAAAAATTCAATAATAAGACTTGAAAAAGTAGCTGTCAATAATTATTTTCAGTAGTGCGATTAGTTTTGACAATGTAATTTTTACATTTTGTTTTGCATTGCTTTAGGAGATGGGAGGTAAACATTTTTTCTTTGGTTTTATCCTGTTAGCTGAGCATTCTGGAAATCACTTACAGTTAATTACTCTGAGAAATGACTCAAATCCCACTGCCTTCAATCTCCAGAGACGTCATCCATTAAAATCATAAATGGAGTTTGGGGCTGGCGTTCCAAATAGCCCAGTACTGAAAACCAAGGTCTATGGAAAGCCATGGTTACTTTAGTGACAGAACGGTCGAAATCCGGCATTCCGAATAGGCCGACGCTGTGAACCGTAGTCCGAGGAACAGCCCGGTATTGTGATCTGGCATGAGCCTCGTCCCAAGATCCATGGTCTAGGGAAGAGTCCGGGTCCATGGTCGTGTTAGTGAAGGTGCCGTCCAAATGTTTCACTGCCCACGGGGGTGAGATGGTGAAGCCTGGAGATATAATTTTGGGGCAGTTCACTCTGGCCCAAATCTTTCAGCCTACATGGTGTAGAGTAATGGTGGAGTACAGCTGTGTTGTCTGCATTAGTAATAACAAAGGCCCAGACTCTTGTTAGAACCCGTCTACTAAGTGGTTGTGTTGTTACATCAGCTGATTGTCCCTTATATAAAAATCATCATTTTTGTCGATTCTGGATATTTATTTATTTTTTTTCCCCATTCTCCCTGAAAGTAATCAGAACATGTCAAAATAGATTACCCATGGATTGTGAATCTGTATTTTGTAATCATTCATTCATTACTTTGGTTTGATTGAAGTTTTAATTTTAGCTGACTTTTAATAGGATTACCGGCAGTTCAAGCTGCCCACACGCGTGACGTGTTATTTTTTTGGCACTGTGTTCATCACTGGGCCTTTGTGACAGGAGCTCAGATGCTATCCTGTGCATGGATTCGACGTGTTTAGCTAACCTCCCGTGGCTGAGACTGATCTGTGTGTGTGAATGTGTGTGAGCGTGCACTCTGCTGTGGACTAGCATCCCTGAGTCTGTCCTCTGCTTTGAGCCCCATGCTGCCTGGGATAGGCTCCAGCCTCACCGTAACCCGCACTAGATAGGCGATTATGGAGGACAGATGGATGGATTATTTTTGTATTTCTTATTAGCCATGTAATTTTTTTTTTTTTTTTTTTTATAGGTCAAGTGTGTAAGGTGGTGAAAAATTGAAGTAATGGGCGGCTGTTTATTTACCCGGCAGGATTTAAGAGTTAATCCCATGGCTAACTGTGCTTCTCAAGCGTGCAGTCTGCCGGCAGTAAGGAATACACTTACACTGTCACGAGCCGGTGGCCTTCCGTCCTTCCCTCTGTTTTGTTTGCGAACGAAAGTGAGATGAAGCCGACCGCAAAGTAAACTGGGCACACAGCATACGGGTGGTGTCCTTGCCCAAAAATGCCCTGCAGAGTGATCACTCTTCTCGTGTTCTCATTGACCAACGAGGCCTACGTCCACTTCTCCTGCTGTTTGTTTGGTTTTTAAGATTTATTTATTGATTTATTTATTTATTTATTTTACACATCGATTGCTATTGTTGCCCTGTATGAATCTCATCACACATCACTCTCTTGTCACTTCCCATCAAAAATCAGTGAAATGTCAGCCCAGATGTTCGCACCTCTGCACAGCGGAGATGGGAGGCAGCACTGGGGAAACGGGGGAAGTTAGTCCAGGTTGTGGCGTCTTCACAGTAAACATAATTACTCACATTGACGTCAGCAAAACAGAATTGAAATAAGTCAGTCATGGTGTCGCATGCATACTGAATCATCTCTGGATCCCTTGTTTGGTTTTTACCCGTAATTTCAGTTTTAATGTTTAGGCATTTAGCTCTGTTGGTGAGTGATGAGTTTGCTTAATCTCACACAAGTAAGTGTGATAACATTTTTGTTAGTATTTATGGATTTGTTTGGCGGGATGATTGAAATGCTTGTCATTTGTAAGTATCGTTTATCTCAGTTGTTAATTTCCCATTTGAATACGTGAAATCAAATATACCCGGATTATGTTTGTTGTGTTTGTGTTTTGATTGACGTGTCTGTCTGGACACGTCTGCCCAGATGGGCACCTCCAGTCTTCCTGAAAAGCAGTGTGTTCTGCAGAAGACTCCCCCTTCCTTCCTCTGCCTTAAGTGGCCTCGTGGAATTAAATTTGGATGCCTTCTGCATATGCTAAGTCAGTCAAACATGGCGGGCGTGCATCTGGTATGTATGGTGAGGCCTTGGCGTTCCTGAGCACAGGCCACGTAGTGGCAGAGGATGAAGTGGTGGAGATCAGTTTAGCATAAAACCTTAGGTTCTATGAAATTGGGCTCTCAAATTGGCAGTACGATGGGGATCTAACCTATTAGACAGCTGCAGAGTCAAAGCTGATTGCATTGTAATGGCACCATAAATACAGAATTCACTGATTTACCAGCGTCACCTGCAAAAGACGTAAGAAATAGCTGGATATTTTACTGTAGCCCCTTTTTAATATATTTTGTGAAAGTTGGTTTATACATCTTGTGTTGTTTAAAAAAAGCAAGGTTTTTATGTCCCGGTTCTTAAGCAGTGTTGAAGATGGACTTTATTTTTTTGTGAATTTCACGCAGTCTCTTATCAGCCTTCAGAGCTGAGGTTTCTTCCTAGAGTCCCATCGAGCGTGTGTGTGTGTGTGTGTGTGTGTGTGTGAGTGAGAGTGTGAGTGAACAGCTGACCTTGTCTGGGCTCCTCTCACCACTGAGGCCAGATCGTCTTGACAGCCGGGGCCCTGGCCGTTACTGCTGCAGGAGACCCCTGCAGGCTGCCCACTGTCTGCCCGTTGCTTGCTCTCGCCTGCCCGCTTTCACCTGGGACGCCGTGCTTGGTGTGAGAGTGGCGTGGGGCACGGGGGACAACGGCGGGCCGTGTGACATGCATCCTTAAGCGGTGATTTGACAGTTATTTAGCCAGCGGTAACCGGGCCTCGGGTCAGACTGACAGTGCGTATTACCGTCCAGCTGAGTCTGGAAACCATGAATGCCGTGTGATTGATGATCCACTTGTCTGGGGTGGGGTGGGGTGGGGTGGGGGGGGGCTGGCGTGCTGCTCTCTGCCTTGTGAGCCCCAGCCCTTCATTACCTCCCCGTCTTCGCCACCTCAGCTGCTCCTCGGCCTCACATTCACCCGCCTCTCTGACCGCGATCGTTAGGCAGCAGGGAAAAAACTCAAAGAAAACAGCGGTTCTGATGCGGCAGCGTTCGCAGCTCGTTCCTTAAAGGGCACCGGAATGATACAGGAAGATGGTGAGAGGGCACCGTCGGGTCCCCGTCCAGTCGATCGAAATGGGGGGGGGCGTCGTTAATAACCGATCGGCTAATAGCGTTATTAATGGAAAAACGGCGACCCTGACGGCCACACAATGGGCAATCTCCAGAGCCTCCCCTGGCAGGCTGCAGCGGCCAAAGAGAAGATATGTACATATATTTCTGTAGCGTGTGCGGAAATGCGAGGGATATGAATTTGTGTAAAAGCTTATAGAAATGGAGGCAGGCAGTGTGCATTCCCAGCGCCGGGAGTTAATGTAGTTTTGGGAACGCATTCGGCCGGAGCAGGAGGCCCATTTTCACAGCTCCTGGGATTAGGGCCACTGCAGGCCTGCCTCCCGAGTTCTTAAAAGGCCAAACTGTGACCGATATTTAGACCAAAGCCGAGGGGCCGATAACCGTCATGAAAAGGGCTCTCTGCGGGGCTGCCGAAATTATTTCCAGCCCTTCGCGAAGAGGCCCATTTATTTGTACAGACTTTAATTATTTTCTCTCTATCGTGCATATGTTCATAATTCATATTTGAAATAAGCACGCCTTGTTATTAGTACGTCATTAATTGTCATGCATGTCCAAGTTAGCGTGTCGGCGCCGAAGCTCAGGCCCCCGGGGGCTCGTCGAGGGGAGGCACTGGAGTCTGTCACCATAGCGGCCGGGTGATTGATGATCCGGGTCCGTTGGGTCGGGGCGGGGGGCCGCGTCCGCTTGATTGCGAGGCCGTGTCAGTCCGTAGCCGCAGCGAAGGTAATTAAGATAACGGCAGCGTGCGTGGATGCGCGCGTCAGTACGCACGTTATTAAGAGACGTGTCTGGATGTGTCTCATCTGAGGCGTGACAGACGAGCGTGTCTATGCAGTGTGGTGTTCTTTAGGCGGCTGGGCGGGTATGGCGATATCACGCCTCCTGAAACGTCTGTGCATTCGCCGCTCTCTGCTCTTCAGAGCCTGTAAACAAAACAAGGTTAAAATCGTTTTTTCCCCCTCATGCAAATGAGGGAATCGACCGTTTCAGGGGACAGTTGACCAATGGCTGTGCCTCCCCCAGTAATTAGAAGAGTGTCATAGCAGTCAATTAGTGGGGCAGCCTAATAATGTGATCTTTCTTCCCCCAGGGTTTCGCAGACAGCCCTCATTACGGTGATCACTTGAGCGACGGTCGATTAGTGGCCCACGAAGGATTGTCCCCGACCCCTTTCATGAACTCCGGCATGATGGGTAAGTCGGTAGTAGTCACCACGTCAAACCCTGAGCTTCCTGAGCATTTTTTGTTTCCTGCCCGTCCTCTCTCACTCCCACTCTCCCTTTTCCCTCAGAAGATACCCCGCCCCCCAGGGTGGAAGTCTCACCACCAATAGTACTTTCCATCACAAAAGGCTGGCTGCCCGCAAGTCTTAGCGGGAGGAAGTTGGGGGGGCTACTAAACAAAGCACATGTGTCAGAGTCTGGGTGACGTGACGGCTCTCCGCCTGCCTTTTATTTCGTATGTTTAGCTTTGTTTAAATTTTTAATCTGGTTAAAGATGAAACTGTTCGCATGGCGATGCCGCGATTTAATTATTCTGCTAAATGCACTGTCCGGCAGCCTGGTCAGCAGTGAATCTCCTGGTTGCAGGTATAAATATGCAGGTCGTTAGTTAAGTGCCTGGCTTTACCCAGAGGATTTTGTACCTAACTCTAGCATTTCCGGTGTTTCCTCACGGACAGCTCGCATCCAGTGACGCCGTTTACTGATGTGTGAATCTTACTGCCTCAGCAGTCAACATTACAGTGAAAATAAGAGGCTGTTTGAACACCGTTGGTTGTAATGTCAGTTGAAGATCTTGTGCGGAACTGCGTAATGCTAGTAACATAAGTACAATCGTAGCGAGAACATCCTGCTGTAGCAATTAGCACGTTCCAGAGACTCTCAGATTGTTCTAGGCCATCGTAGACCTTGTGGGTGTCACAGCACAGGGGTCACCCGGTTACCTCCGGCCTCCAGCCGAAACCGCTACGTGTGTACTGCATCAACCACCGCCTGCAGCTAAACGAGCATTTACTCAACGTAACTTTAACGTTGGTTGCTTGCTTGCTAACATTAGTGTCTTGCGTGCCGATTTGAGTGAACTGGACTTCCACGAGCAGCTCGCGGGATCCTATAAATACCATGGACTTTTGCGCTTTCCAAGCAACACGTAGATGACGTGCGAGGCATCGCCATATGTGTACGCCATCTTCGCGACGGCGCGGAGGACCCGACCATATGCTAGGTCCTCGTAGCATCCCGTGGATGTTTATTTTATATGCTATTCATTACACATATCAGAAAATCTCAGCTCGTTTTCACTCTTCTGCTGGTATCTAGGAAATATTTACTTGCTGGTTTTTCAGGTGTTTTCTGCTGCAGCAAAAGTAGATTAAATTGAAATCAAATCCCCCGCCTGCCTTTTAATTTTCTCATTGAAGAATAACAACTAAAGTGGCAGTTAGTGCAGTTATGGACTGCATAGGTTTTAACAAATAGGATTGAAAAAAACGATGTTGGAAGAAGTGAGTCATTGCCCAAAATAAACACCTTTTTTAATTTTTGATTTATTACTCCGTCATTTTGTGTGGGTGACGGCTGACAGAAACACGAGAGTATTTATTTGTGTGGCTGCGGCGAGCCCCCGCAGGCCTGCCGTAGAGAGGACGGCTCTGTGAGTCTCTTTGTGAATGAACGGTTGTCCAGGTATATGAATTAGGCGGGCTGGCCTTCAGGTGTGAATGCTGAGTGGGGGGAGGACTCCCAAGGGGACCCATCTGATGAGGCGTTTAAGAAGAAGAATGTGGGAATGGTTTGAAACGGTTTGCTGGTGGTGAGTGTGAGTCATCCTCGCTTCCCCAACACGGGGACATGTGATTGAACACGTATTTTTTAAAGGAACTCAGGTGGCCATGCATGGAAGGTAGAGTCGGCTTGTCTACTCAGGGCTGAAAGGGGAACGTTATCTAAGGAGGGAGGTGAGCCCCGCCGTAATGTGGAAGAGTGGGCTGTTATGGCGGGGGAAAGGTGGGAGGCACCGGCGCATGCGAGCCGACTTTTTGTTATCTTGGCGTTATCGTTCTAAGACAGAGCTACCATTATCCAAATGGGTTAGATCAATTGACAGCGTCTCGTGAAAAGCGCGGGCCTTTGTGTGGAGGTTCGCGTTCTCGTGCGGGGGGAGAAGATTCCGGCGAATTTCACCGCGCTGAGCAGCAACATGTTTGCACATGCCAAACCGGAAGGAGAACCCCGTTGGTTTAAAGGCCGTCGTCATGGAATCTCTGTGAATAACGAATATGTTTTAGCTTCTATTTGTTTTTTTCGCCCAGCACCGCTGATCACTGATGAAGAGGAGGAGGAGGAGAATAGTAACTGCGAGCTTTCATTGCTACCGTCCTGTATTTGTTTGGAAGTTTGACAGTAAATTTTCAGTGCGGTGGTAGAGGCTGCAAGTCTGCTTTGGACTAACTAAGAAATCATACTTTAGATTTTATTAATGTAACTGATGTTCAGCTTGGCTTCTCGTCGTCATTGTTCACAGTATGACGTAGAGTAGAGAGGTTGTGGGCTGGGATATTTTAGCCTGAGTAAAGCAGCTTGAATTGGCTCGGGGTCGTCGGCTGCGAGGGCTAATGAACCACTTTCTGTTTTTGAGAGCCCAGCAGATGGCAGGTAATGACTGCTTATTTGACACTATATTTTAATTGCTTTTACTGCTATTCAGTGCTGCTCTGATGGAAGGATGCTGGTGCAATTCGAAGGTCATGCTGGGAAATTCTGGCAAAATAAAAAGACATTTATTCTAGGGCTTTGAGACCACTTAAACGTGAAGCTGGACTTCAATTGAAGTTGACATTACAGTTATGAATATTTTGTATAACTGGGAGATGAGTCATTCAGGTTATCGCACACCCACTCACTGACACATGTGAGGCGAAGATGCTCTTCACACGCTTTTGTTCCCGTTTTTCAATATGATGTCCTATACACCGTCTTCTGGGTCGGAGGTCAGATTACGTGGGATGTGTGGCAATAACCGCTCCCCCCCCCCCCCCCCCCCCCCCCCCCCCCCCCCCCCCCCCCCTCCCCCCCGCGCCTGCCCCCGCCCCGCCCCCCCCCGCCCCCCCACCCCCCCCCCCCCCCCCCCCCCCCCCCCCCCCCCCCCC
>JAACJT020000007.1:6413456-6437762 GCA_009936485.2 Gymnarchus niloticus
GGGGGGGATTTTTACTTTTTTTTTTTTTTTTTTTTTTTCTATTCGGTGAATAGCAAGTTTTGTGAGGGGATTATTTAGCTTAAAAAACCGAGGCGACCAAAGTAAAAAACCACCCCCCCCCCCCCCCCCCCCTTAAACAACGCTGGAAATTGAATAGACCAGAGCAGGATGCCTGATTAGTCTGCAGGGGCAAAGTATTTCAAATAAATACTATTGGTTAAAAAAAAAAAAAAATTAAATAATAATCAGTCTGCCTCTGGCCCCAATGCACACAGACAGGAAGTCAGCTCTGTCCCGCCTCCCCCGGGAGGGCGCTCGTACGCAATTTTTAAAAACATGCTTCTCGGCTGAATTTCCGTCTGTGATCGCAGCGGTCATTCGGAATTGTCGGCGTTGCGCTGATGGCCAGTCGGGCGTTTGCCGTGTGCTGTTCCTCACTGTGCGGCTCACCTTGAGACGGCTGGTGTCTTCGTGCCGGTTTCCCTCCTCAGATCTCCTCTTGTTTGATTTCTCTTAATCCCGGTCTTTGGCTTTAATTGATCTATTCATTCCACCTAATGACTAATTACATATCAGAGCATATCAGCCGCGGCATTCATCACGGTAGAATGTAATAATCAATGACATTTCAACAAAGGGAAAAAATAAATATGCAAATAAGAGCTCGTTAACATTTGCATGAGCCGTTTGAGTAATGGCGTCTCTGACAAGGCTGTAATTAACAGAAAGTGAGATGCTGGGCTCAGCGTGAGCGCGTCCTCTCGTGGCTCGCTCACCGGCACCGGTCGGACCTCCGGTCCCGGAACACCAGATCACGGAAAGTCAGGGGCCGGCTGCCTCCGTGGCCACCTCGGCCAGCCCAGGGGGCACCTCCTCCACGTGCGGCTTTGTTCGCGATGGGTGGGCGGAGCCGCGGAAACGTTGAAGAGCCGTCGTTGAAGGGCTGGTGACGCTTTGTGCCTGAGGGAGGGGGGTCTGAGGGGCGTGTGGGGACTGCGGGGCCCGGTTTGGCGTCCGCTTCTCTTTAGCACCTGCACTGCGACGGTGCCTCTGCCACACGGTTTGGTATTCAGGTCCGTTCCTCGCGACTCCGGCAGAATATCCAGAGTGGTGATCCTGTTTCGTTTCTACACCCCCCCCTTCCCGTCTCTCTTCCTGTTTTTGCCACGGATATTAACAGAAAATGCACCAAACACAATAAAGCTGTTTAAGTCCCGTTTTTTGGACAGCTGAAACTGCTGATTATAACAAGTTGAAGGAATTTCCTTTGTTGCGTGTGTAGCTGTGGCATATGGCTCAGCACGGAACATTAACTTGACAGCGATAATGGATGGCGGTGGGGTTGCAGGACTCGACATGTGGATAGGAGCTTGAGATGGGATCATGTGGGGGGGTTGTTTCAGGAAATGTCCATGTGAATTCAACTCTACCTTCTCTTTCCTGTCTTTCTGGGGTTTTTTTTTTCCCCCCTCTCTCCTCTTGCAGGCCCTTTTAAGGAGGGCTGGACGTTTAAAGGGAAGATTTTCACCGAGGAGCAATATACGTCCCCGCATTGCGTGGCTGCCAGGCCGGCGGAAGATGCTTGCTAATTGGCTGTTTTTGTGGCTTGTCCCCAATTGGTCCCAGGAGGAGTTTAGATCACTGTATGTCAGAGTATCAAAACAAGGCCCATAGCGGCTTGGTGACACTGCAATCGATACAAATGCACACTGACAAACGCCCGTGCCGCCTTTAGCCGCCAGCATGCTTTCCGGCTAAAAAACAGCCGCTCTCTTTCATTATACCTTATATTTTTTCCGGGAAATATTTTGTCAGAACTTGAAGACTGGATGTGCATTGTTTACGAAGACTGTTTATGTGCATTGTTTTATTATTTACACATGGAATGTGTGTTTTGTTCTTAATCACATGAGGAAAGAGCGCTGCATGAAGGAGCAAAATGAGAGGGACTCATTACTGACTGCCAATAATTTGCTTATCAGGGATTTATTCTGGTAAATGTCACGCCGGTTTAGCTCAGCTTCAGTCGATCTATCGATCGTTACATTTTTTTTGGCAAAATGCTCCATCCGCGGGTCGGCAGTCCGCGACGCTGCGAGGACCGCCCTAACCTGCCCGGCACATCGGTGTGGCCTGCTCCTCGCCGGGAGAGTGATGAAGTTATTTCCAAGCCCTCTGCTCAGCTCAAACTTCAGGCTGTCCATTAAAGGAAAAAAAAAATCTGTCAGGGACAAGTAATGGAACAGTCGGAGAATATTGGCCCATCTATTCTGACTGCACCTGCTGTGAACACATACGGCAATAACTTGTATTAAAGCTCTTCAGAATTCGGGCCTCTGATGATGTAGGCCTGCATTAGGAGGTAATAAACAAGGCATGGTACAGCTCGTTTGAAATTGGTCTCTTGTTTTTTTTTTATAATGATTTTCTTGTAGCAGGTTCGTTGGCTGTGATGGATAGGCTCATTTCAGACTTCACTGGATCATGAGAGAGAATTACAGTTTAATGGCTTGTGTCTTGTTCTGGCTGTGTAAATGTGGGTTATTATCGGAACGTATACATTCAGAAGATTGAGCTTCAACCTGTGGGTGATAGACAGGTGGGGCATATGAGGTGTTGCACACTGTGATTTGTGAAGCTTTGAGCCAGGAAGCATCCTTTGTTGGGTGGTCAGGATACCTACCCATGTTTGTTTGGGTGTCATGTCAGTGGTCCCTAGCTATCATAGATGCAGATTTATTTATATGATTCTTCTTTTCTTAATGTTAAGGAAATCATGACTGAAGAAGCCAGATGTTGGAGGCAGGTCACGTGACCAGAGTGATATGTGCTCTGTCGGGCCTCACCTGTGACATCAGTGGGCTGGTTAGGATGCTTCAGGCGGTGAAATTGCTTGTAGACATATGGAAGGAGATGTCAGACATGTCAGGTGAGAGGGGCCAGTCTGAGGAAGAGAGGGCCACAGTCGGGTAAGAGGGGCCAGTCTGAAGAAGACAGGGCCACAGTCGGGTAAGAGGGGCCAGCCTGAGGAAGAGAGAGCCACAGTTGGGTAAGAGGGGCCAGTCTGAAGAAGAGAGGGCCAAAGTCGGGTAAGAGGGGCCAGCCTGAGGAAGAGAGGGCCACAGTCGGGTAAGAGGGGCCAGTCTGAGGAAGAGAGGGCCACAGTCGGGTAAGAGGGGCCAGCCTGAGAAAGAGAGGGCCACAGTCGGGTAAGAGGGGCCAGCCTGAGGAAGAGAGGGCCACCGTTAGGTAAGAGGGGCCAGTCTGAAGAAGAGAGGGCCACCGTCGGGTAAGAGGGGCCAGTCTGAAGAAGAGAGGGCCACAGTCGGGTAAGAGGGGCCAGCCTGAGGAAGAGAGGGCTACAGTCGGGTAAGAGGGGCCAGCCTGAGGAAGAGAGGGCCACAGTCGGGTAAGAAGTTTTCCCAGAGTGAGGTTAGGGCAGGTGCTTTACCCCACAAGGTAAGCATTGAAAGAAATATTAATCAAGGTAATAGTTGTGAATCTGGATTCCCTTGAAGGCTCTGAAAGCAGAGGTTTCTGTGATTGATGAGTCTGCTTAGTGTCACACAGGGAAATGCATAGTATCTCATTCTGTTCTGTCTTGCAAAGCTATTAAAACTACTATTAAAATTACGTGTACGTCAAGGTTCAATCCCAGGTGTACTTTGCATTGATCCAATTCAACTGTAGGTGGCAGCAATGAGCCATACCCTTTAAATCTCATTATAATAATGAGTTTTTGGTTAAAAACAAAATTTTCTAGAAAAACTCTTTCTATGTTCTGTATAAAGACTTCATATTTTGATAATGCTTAAATTTGGTTTCTCGCTTGTCTTTAATATGTTAGCTTAGCAGTGGTATCTGTAGCTGATTTGGTCAATCGTATGCTGACTTCATTTGAGAACATACAGAGCGTGTTTCAATAAATCATTTCTTTATAGCATCTAAGAGCTTTTTAAATGCATTAGAATTACTGTTTACCTGCATGTTAAACATTTTGTAATTCAGCTGTTTTCTGTAATGCCATCACTGAATTTTGTTTTGCTTTATGTCGCAATAAAACAGTGGACTCAGCTTTACAGCGGCGAGGATATTAAGCAGTTTACTCAGTACTTTTTAAAATGTTTTAATGACATTTTAATGACTTATTTACCTTATATGGGAAGTAGCTTAATGCAAGCATCAGTCAATGTCAGTGCTTTGTTAGGGTAGGGGTGGAGTGAATGTGGAAGGGGGTTTCATGTTTATTTCGAGACAGAAAGAAGCTACTTCTACTGTCAGTGTGCCTGGCCTGGCTAAAATATGCCTCTCCTTTATCTTCTCCTTTTCGTGTCGTCTTTTTATTTTGCTGCAGTAGCTCTGTGTCATCTCGGAAGGATGCGTGGCGCACCACCTAGGTGGCTGAGTTTGCTAAGGTCAGCCGGCTGCAACGGTGAAGATTCAGTTCTGTTTTTGGGGGTGACCGGCAGGCATAAAGAAACGATGGGGCGCGGTGCACTTTATTCCTAGCCGCGTGTGTTTGTCAGGAGAGCAGGTAGACAGGAATACAGGCACGGCATCAAGCCTGCAGAGGTTGATAACCAGGTGGTCAAACAGACAGACAGGCCAACACAGGTAGAGAGACAGGAAATGAGGCTGTGAGACAAGCAGACAGGCTGCTGGCTGCGGACCTGCTGACCCCCAAAGCACCACACTGGAGCCAGGAGAAGATGGAGGATGAGATGAAACAAACGGGAGGTCGGAGCAGCCGTGACAATCGAGGGCCCTGTTAAACACTGACCTCCAAACAGGATGCCCAAGTTCACCCCTCTGCCGCTCCACGACTTGGCATATCCTTGTGCCGCTGCCTCGTCCCCCTTAACTGAATGAGTAATTTGGCACACAGTCAGCAGTGGTGGGGGGGCGTTATGGGTGGGGGTGCAGTGGCTTCACAGCTGTGCTTGCTGGCACCGGTCCTCTCGAATGCTGGCCTCACAGCCAGAGCACTTGGCACAAACACTCGGCAGTGACACTTAAACAAAATGCAATAGCAGTTCAAGGGCTGTCTTACATTGTTGATTTTTTACATTCCAAAGGTTTTGAGCTTCTATTCTACAGCGGGGGATGCTGCCGCACATCGATCTGTGTTATTAAGCCAGACTGCAATTTTTATACCTCTTTCATTTGGGATAACGCACTTTTGCTTTTTTTTTTTTTTTTTGTATAACCATTTTTAGCCAATAAAATTATATATTGTGTATCTGTTTATTTATTCACTTTACATATTTAGGTTATTGATTGAAACAGTCATTTATATTTTAAAGGCAAAGCCACCTGCTTAATGAACTGAACCCATCCTCCATGTATGTCTGAATGGATGTGAAACGTGTTTGTACTTTCCCTTTAAGATGCAAACGAACGATTGCACTTTTGTGCAACGACCTGAGAATACAAACATATCTTCTTTTTTTTTCAGCGGTGTGCTTTTTGGTGGGTGTGTTCACGCTGAACAGCTAAATGCTCGTTTACCGTTTGATTCCTCGGGGGGTGGGGGCTGGTGATATTTTTCCCTCCGTTTCAGTCGCACCGTGGCTAAGGGGTCCCTCGGCGTGTCTTCACGCCTGGCTTGGCCGGGCTACGGCTCGTGGCAGCTCCGAGGCCGCCTTGCGGCAGTTTGGGAGTGGGGGGGCACCTCGCAGCCTTGGCCCTGACTCAAACAAAAAAGCGTGTTCGATGAATAATTCACCACGGAGCGGCAGCGACAAAACGCACGTGCCAGATAAACATTTCACACGCCGACGGCGGCGCTCCGTTTGAGGGAGAAAGGGCACCGGCCAGATCCGCCACAAATTCGGAACGGAACGGCGACCAGAGAGCCGCTGGCGTTGGATTATGAAACAAAAAAGGGGCTTTCCTCTAACCTTCTTATTGGTGTTAGGCGATGTCTCATCTCCTTCAAACCGGCGGCGTTCCTAGGTTATAATCCACACTTAGAACAGGCAGCTTTGCAGGGGAAGCGGCCCAGTTATCAACCCGAGGCCCTTAATAGCTCAGCAAAGTGAAGTATTATTAAAATAAACCACCGTGACGAATTTCTTCAGCTCCCGCCTAGTTATTCAAGGTGCCTTTACCCATGTGTGTTACTCCTAAAATGTGTATATTGATACGAGTAATTATTATTCAGTTTAATTTTTTCAGCAAGAAAGATACTTTTCCTTAACTAGTTTACAAATGTGTGAATTCAAGGTCATGTGACTGCATGTGTTTAAACATTACTCTAAATAGTTATTTCGTTTTTTTTTATTCCCCCTCCTTAAAAATGCTGGGAAGAGGTAAAACAAAATCTGTGCTGTGCAAGTTGTTTACTTGGTGAAATATTTACCTTTCCCCAGAGTAAACAGAATTTAGTTTCAAAGCTCCATTTTTTCCAGAAATGTTTGAAAGTCTGACAAGAATAATGTATGATGTTGTTAAAGTTGTTTATCATTTTATGTACCATTCACATTTTTTCCATAGGCGTAAAACTGCTGAGTTTAGATTATGTGAAGAGTATGATTCATGCTTGTGTGAGTTAGCTTCCCTCCATTCCTGATGGCTTTTTGGAAGCACTGAGCTCGGGGGACACATGCAGCGTGGCTGACGTTGATGGAACCCTTCCAGCCAGAGTCCGCTCGCGGGATCTGTCGGAACAATCGATATCTGAACGGTGACGGTCCTCCACAGATCTTCCTGACGATATGGGGTAATGGGCCATTACATAGTGCATTAGATGGCTTCGTTAAGAAGACCCGTGCCCTATCAGTGTGCAGGTTCCAGATAACACAAATTAACTGTATTTCTGTGTGCAGTGGGAAAAAATTTGGGAAATGTGCCTTTTTTGTGTTTCTGGGAGTGTTGTGATTTTGTCAGGCGTTGTGCTGAAATTGGCATTCGATAATGATTGTGAGCAATGACGTGCAAGACTGTAAATTTCACGCAAGGATTAATGTTTCAAGGTCATAGATTATTAGTCTGGCTAGCAAATTATACAGTGAGCTGTCGGTAAAATTGTAAAAAGTACATCTGGACACTTGACATGTCGTCACAGAGTGCCATTTATGTGTGGCCATGTCTGATGCATCATACCACGTATTCTCCACGTTCTCCATCCCAACTGACCACCATCGCCATCCTCCTCTCTCGCAGGTAAAACAGAGCGAAGTCCGTTCCCCACGTATGGCCGGGAGCCCGTCGTCTCCGGCTGCTCGGTAAGTAAACCCCCACCCCACCCCGCCCCACCCTGCCCCACCCCTGCCCTTCAATTGCAGTCCAGCACTACAGCAAAGAGTCCAGCAGGCTGCCATGCTCTACCCCTCCGTTCACACGGAATGGCTTTACTTAGGGAACTGGGGCACCTGTTAGTGCACAAACAGGGGGTCCTTATGCCCCAGGACAGTCTTTGAGAAGCAGTAATACATGTCAGCCTACACATGAACAAAACCTGCATGCGTGTAATGTACTGCAGGCTTCACTTTTGTTGTTTTTAACTTATTATGCAAGTGGGCAAATATTTAAAATGCAGCCTGTTTGTTTTCTGTTATTGTCATCTAAGGGTTTGGTTCTCATTAGCGGCTCTGTCTGCAGAATAAAGCGTGTCAGTACTCAGATGGAGGTGGAGAGATGGGCTTCTTCCTGGGAAAGTTCTGCCATGTTTGTAAACAAGCTCCGGGAAGCTTGGTGAGAATGTGGAGGAGTTGGAGATAAGAGGGACATCCTCTTGGTTCTCATGCAGCCCATGGAATTCTGGGAGCTCGTGTGCCCTGATGAGGGGGGTGGGGGGTTCCACCTCTGAGGAAGACTATTTCTCCACCTTCCCCATCAGATATCCTTTTCTGCTGCTCACCCCATTCCTCTATTTCCCCCTGCTTCTGGTCCTTAGAGTCTCTCTGAACTTTAATTTCAGAGTCAGCCTTTTTTGACACCCAGACTAAGTTAGGCCTGCTTTAGTGCCACCTTAATGCTGGTTGAGGAGGAGCTTACTCAATGCCAAGTTGCTGTTGGTGAATTATGGAGATGGTACTGGACCGTAATGTGACCCTTTTGTCATTTTCAGACTGGGGTTTTAATACTGGTTTTTACGATATGGGTTTACATATTCGGAAGTTGTATGACGAATAGATGAGTTTGCATGTGAAATTATTATGCTGTGGTTTAGGCAGGTTTTATTTGGATGTTACTGCATGGCCTTGCATTTAACTCAGTGATTTATCTGCAATCTGCTGCTTTACCTGAATATTCCATAACTTTTTAGCCTTGCAGTGAGACCTAAACCTTGTTCAGATAAAAGTCGGTCTCTCTGCTCAGGTCAGACAGGGCAACAGTGCAGATGTCTTTGTGAACACCGCAAGCATTGATGCTGCCTTTAGAAAGTGGATTGCAGACATTTTGTGTGGGGAAACAGGGAATCTTCACCGCTCTGCAGCTGGCAGGGACTCAGTTTGTCTAGTCAGTGAAGAAAACAGGAAGATCAAAAAAAAAAAAAAAAAAGTCATTTCACTTCACAGGGAATCCAGAAGCAATTTGGGCCACAGAGGCGTTATATTAATAATGTATAAGCTTGCTAGTTACCCTCGCCATCTATTTGATTGTGTTTCGAGTGCTGGTCCGAACTTGCACTGTTGTACAGTGGCACGTCAGAAAAGCGTCTCAGGTGCAAAGATTATCACACCGTGTTTACGTTTTTAATGAGCCAAAGAGCGCTTCGTGCTGGCTGCGAAGCCTTCCGCTGGAAGCTGGAAATTTTTCTATAACACATCCAGCAAACTTAATAAGGATGCAGCTATATTCACATCTTTTCTCGGAAGAGTATGGAAATGCGAGGCGCAAGCGATCTATCAGCGTTCGCAGCAGTGCAATTGCCTCAGATTATTTGGTGGAGCGAGCCATCCGTTACGGGGCTGTCATCGCGGTGCGGCGAGGTGACTGTTTTAGCACCGTTATCCTATGAAGGACGGCTCTCATTAAGCTAGCTGTTTGGAGTGTTATAGAAGGTTGGGGCCCCTGGCAGCCTGGAACATGGGAGCTCGCCATAGCCTGATGGCTGGGATTGTCACCCGGTTATGCCAAGTCCCCATGGTTTCTGGGATTGTTACCAGGTCTATCCAGGCCTCTGGGGTTTCTGGGATTGTTACCAGGTCTATCCAGGCTTCTGGGGTTTCTGGGATTGTTACCAGGTCTATCCAGGCCTCTGGGGTTTTTGGGATTGTCACCAGGTCTATCCAGGCCTCTGGGGTTTTTGGGATTGTCACCAGGTCTATCCAGGCCTCTGGGGTTTTTGGGATTGTCACCAGGGTTCTTGTATATAAGGCTTGTGTACGCACAAAAGGGTGCCGTTTCAACTTGCATACGCAGCTTATCACACAACACTCCAGATTAATAATAAAAAAAAATGATGACGTGAGAATTTGCATCCATCTGCAGCATCTTAAGGGCATGCGTACGCACGATTTTGGATATATCTGGAAAACACAACAGCCACTATAAAGCCGGGAAATGCTGGTAAACCAGCTGTTTTGGCACAACACTGTATAACACGTCATCTCCTATTATAGATGCACTACACATGTTGAAATTTGACAGAGCAGATGTGGCTCTGCCCCCACCAGCTGCAGTCACACTGGCCTTGTGTGCAGAGCATCATTTCTGTCCTTCTATACTATATGGACAAAAGTATTGGGACACCAGTTAATGGGGGGTTCACATACTTTTGGATTTGGGTAATTAAGCCGTATTTATTGCTGAGACAAGTGTATAATTAAACACACAGCCATGCAATCTCCAGCAACAAACCCTGGTGGCAGGATGGGTCACACTGAAGAGGTTAGTGACTGTCAACGTGACACCATCATAAGATGCCACCTTCCCAACAAGTCAGTATCAAATTACTTGCCTTGGTTAATTGCAAGTGAAGTGATTGTGATGTGAAAACTTCTATAAATTGAGTGAGAGATGTCTTGGTCTAGAATGCTTAGTGTGAAATAACGCTAAGTTTAGCCTCCTGACTGCTTATCTGAGCAATGGTTCCCAGGAAGACAAAACCTGTACAACAGGTAATTACCCCGAGGACAGCTCAACTATCTTACGTTACTGCATGCATGTAAGCATACGGTTTCCTCTATCACAAGCACTTCTTTTTTATTTTGAGTATAGTGTGTTCTGTTGAGCAGATGGAATTTATTGCAGCGACAATGTCTTGCCATTCAATATGCTTTTTGTTCGAGATCCCTTTGCTTGAGCCCCCAAATATAACCTTCTGTCCTGCCTCTACCCTACACTTCAGAATTCCGCCTCTGGGTTTTCTTCTCTGCAGTCACCATCTTCGGGTCGACCAGAAAAGCTTGATTTGCATGTTATATGAGCAGGAAGTTCATTTACATTGATCATTTATTGTTAATTGTGGCCGGCGAATGGGCAGGATTTGATGTACACACATTTACAAGGTAGTTCTGATTTTTAAATGGGAAGTTTAAATTGCGTACAAATATGCACCAAGTTATATAAATCCGATTTTTAAATTTTGGTGCACGCATGTTTTTGCAGTGTAATCCGCGCAAAGTTTCAGGCGTTTTTGGGATTGTCACTAGATTTCTGCAGGTCCCCAGGGTTTCTGGGATGGTCACCAGGTCTCTGCAGGTCCTCAAGGCTTCTGGGATTATCACCAGGTTGTTGCAGTTCTCCAGGGTTTCTGGGATTGTGTCCAGGTCCCTACAGTGATTAGAATTGTCAGGAGGTCTCAGCAGACTGACAGTGAGTGGCACTGTTGGCTTGTATTAGGATGTTGTCGTTAGACGTATTTGTATTGACCATCCTGCTGGAGACGTCCGTCCGCTGTGCTGTGAGGAACAAGGTGAAGAGGAGCTGCTAGGGCAGAGGCAGGATGCCTTTGACAGATGACTGCCATTATCTCCTAGAGTCTGCATGACTTTTTGTTCCGGCGGGTGAATCCAGATGCAGGAGCCTAATACAGCAGGTGTCATGTGAGAGAGTTTTGAGGTGGGGAAAAAAAAAAAACCCATCTTCATTGTCAGCTTTGAGAATGACTGACTGCTTTGTCGTTCCTTCTGACAGCTGGATCGTGTTTCCTCTACGCACACATTGCCTGGGTTGGTTGCTAAATCATTTCCCTAAAAGCTCGTAGCTTTCACTTTTTTTAACATCAGAGCTTGTGGTTTTAGTACATCAACAGTGTAGTCCTACTGTGTATATAAGCTTTGAATATAATTCTCTTTACTTCATCGTAATTTGCAGTGAAAACCCAGCTCATCAGAGTCTAGAACATTCTCTCTGCCATTATGTTCGAGTTAAAATTGCTGTTTCATATCTGTCCCCCAGTTTCCTTTAACTTAAGCACATAAATAAAGATATAATGAGTGACACCAAAAGCTGGAGAGAGCCGCTGTCTTTCATTTAGCATTGCTGTAAGGATTTAACAGCATTGGGCAGAGATGCTGGAATCCAAGTGGTCGAGAGGCACATCAATATCAGCACAGCGGCCCCCATGACAGGTTGTCACTCTAAACCATCCCTGACCGCTTCTCCTCTAATTTGTCCGGCAGCTGAATGATGTCATGGAAGTTAGTGGCCTTCATTCTAGTGGTTCTAAATTAGGATGCCAAATTGGTCTAAATTAGGATGGGCAGTGTCAGCTGTGTAGCTTTTTTGTCAGGACTGACATTGGGAAACTGTTGGTTTTAAGGAAAGTGTTCTTTACTGTGGCTCAAATTATCTAATGTCTAAGTGTTTATGTAGATCTCAGTGGTACTGAGGATCAGTGGCAGCCATCTTTTTCTTTTGATCTTCTCACATTAAGCCTCAGTTTACTGAAGATTTTTTGGCCCAGCAGCTGTCAATCCTAATCTACAATTAACTTTGCTGTTTACAGTTAGCTCATTGCTTTTGATTTCATCGGCTTAATTAGCCAGCTAGCACACTGACAGGTTGATGGACATGCTGCCTGTAGGGGATGGATATGTGTGGTCAGGAACACTGGAGAAAATCGCGTGCTCCTGATTTCTATGTGGTCACTGTTATCGGGGCGGGGGGGTTTGGTGCTGGACAGGTAGCTGTGTCTATTTGTAATGAGTTACATGTAGACAGTTTGTGTTTGCCGTTACTAAACCAGGGGTCCTGAATCGGAGTTCAGGTTTGACCATAGGATTTAAGTCAAGTCCATTTTCTGCAACGTGGCCCTGATTATATTGTTTAGACTTGTTTTTATTTAAATTTCCTGAGCCAAATGGCTTGGTAATATTAAATGTACTCTACATTACCCATTTAGCACGTGGTTGGTTATGTTTCATCATGGATGATTCTGCTGCGGTCCAGCTGTCAGCGGCCAGTCCGTTACCGCATTGGCCCCTGATCTCCCAGCCGTTAATTCTGTTGCTGTCTCGCCTCTTCGGCCCACATCACGTCCCAAGTTAGCTGAGTAAATGGTTATGCTAATTGAGACCGAGCGTTAATGGGGCCATTAACCCAGTTTGCTGATGGATGACTAGACAAGTGGATGTGGGTCAGGGGTGCGTCAGCTTTCCTGAGGTGTTTGGGTTTCTCTCTGAGTGTGCCTAGATTAGAACGTCAATCCGGGGATATTAGCCACCGTTCATGGCTGGCTGACTGGATGTCCAGTAATTGGATATATGTTTAGCGGTAGAAGGTCCCACGGTGTGGAGGTTTTTAAGCTCAGATGCCTCTTTGGCGGGTGTTTTGTCTATTAAGTATCTCATCTATTTTTTTTTTTTTTTTTTCCCCTCCAGTCCTTGATCAGACAGATGGTTTAATGAGGTTCGCACGCATCACGCCAGGCCGTCTCCGTATCCCGCACATCCCAGCCAGGCCAGGAGCTGCCTATGGGCTGAAATCGTTTAGGGATCGATGCTGCTCCCCTGTGGCTTTCTGGCCGAGGGAATCAATAAGAGCCGTGGCCCGTGGTATGGATTTCTCCTTGGAGTTCAGAGAGGCTGTAAATGGTGTCATAGCCCAGTGCTGGCCCACTGGCTTCAGGGAGCACCCTCTCCCAGTTTGTACCCATCCTCTTATTACTGTCTGCATGTTTAACTCCGCCAGCAACTTCCTTCTTCAGGTGTTCAATACGGGGGGGCATACAGACACAATGGCGCTGCCCGTCATGGCTGGCTGCGTTTGAGCCGTAATTAAATACGGTTGCCATTAAGTAGCAGTGATTTTCCCTGCCGCTTTTTGTTGTGATTTCTTCGTGCAGACTTTTTGCAAATCGCATTCAGGAACAGTCATTGTAGTAAAAATAATGCATCTGTGAGAGGTGGTGACTTTTTTTTTTTTATGGTGGGTCAGTGGAAACCAAGTCCTAATCTTGGTTATTGAGTTGGTTTCTTTTTAAATACACCTAATTTGAGATGTTACTCCTGAAAGTATGAATGGGTGCAGAAATATATTAACACTTCGGCATGAATTCAAATGTAATGGAGTTGCTAGGCTCTGTAACCCTTTGCCTGTCGGTCTCAGGGAGGCTGTGGTCAAAATCTCACATGGTTATTTGCACCCACAGTGTGGCCCTTTCTGTCTTGCAGTAGCTGGGCTATAGAATTGTAATGGTTTTGGGTTTTTTATTGGGAAACAACATGATGACCATCACCAGAACATCACCAGGAGGCTGCGGTTTCGATATTGGCCCAAAACAGCAGTGATGTGAAGCCTGACTCATAGCTAAGCACCTCCGTAAGTCACGCCTGTGAAGTAGGGATCTGAACGGCAGCAGTAATCGCTGTCGGGCTCAGAGGAACCTACAGTCACTCTTTTCCTGCTCTGTCCCTCCTCTAGTCAAGCCTTCGGAGCGACATAGGGCTGGCAGGTCCCGCGTCTGTCGCCGCGTCGGGGAAGGCCGCCCCTCCCTTCTTCTTCTCCGGCACGAACCCGAGACGACGGCCCCTTCCAGATCCAGCCCCAATGGGTCAGTAACACTCCGCAGCTGCTTTTTCACCTGTGGGTGCCTGTTTGGCCATTTTGAGTATAGCCAGCAGAAATGAGAGAACTTGTCAGAAGCTACTTTTAGGTTTCGTTCCACTTATTTGATGTTTATGTGTGTGAAAACTCGGCAGATGTTTCTAAAAACATTTTTTCTTAAATGTCTTAAATCTGTACCCCAATAATAACAGTTTATCAGTATCGTGTGAAATTGTGCAATGCTTTGTATAATGGTCGTTTATAAACAGCTTGATGATTGTGAATGTCTCTTGTGGTCTTATCTCTGGCCCTCCTCTCTGCAGCCGATGAAACAGCCTATTGCTTTTTTCACCTGGCGTGGTTTTCACCTGTAGGTGCTACATTTGTACTGAATGCCGTTTTTAACTCTCCACAGATCCTTTACAAACAAAGAAAATACGGAAGGTCCCCCCTGGACTGCCATCATCTGTGAGTGCAATACCTCCTCTCCTGCTTGCCCCCCAAAGGAGGGAGCCCTAGCTTCTCTCTCTCTCACACACACACACACACACACACACACACACACACACACACACACACCGGTGTCACACGAACTCTGTGCTTCTCCCATCGTGGGCCCTCGTTAACACTGGCACACGCGAGCTGTGAATCTCTCACGTGTGTGCGCATGCTCGCCAGCTTTCTGACCCCTCCCCCGTTTTCAGGATGAACAGTGTTGTCTTTAATTCAGCTGTGTATTTAGCAGGGGAGGCGGGGGGCCGACCTGGGGCTCTGTCCTGTCATGGCGCCAACTCCCCTGCTCCTCCCCAGGGAGGGGGGAACGAGGGCCACAGCCTGGCAGAGCACATATCCAGTGCAGGTCTTTTGATGTTTAATTAGTCATTATGTCGCCGAACAGGAGGACAGACAGAGATTAATAGGCCAGAATCGGAGAAATTTCCATGTGTAATAATCCCAGCGGAGCTCAGGCTGCCTGTGCCCCAGCCTGGGGTTATTAATATGCATCAATCGCTCAGTCCGATTGTTCACTGTGGAAACCCCGGTGGATTCTGAGCCTTAACGTTGGTAGCCATACCGGAGGAGCCTTTGAAAGCAACTAGTTTGCGGAGATACCCTGACTTTGGCAGAAGATTCATCCTCTGAGAACAAAAAAAGCGGGGCTTTGATGAGGGGAGTCTGGGAAGGGAGGCGAGCTTTCGGGAGTGGAAATTCATTATTGGCTGCAATAATCGAAAGCCATGGCGCAGTTCTGTGGAATTAAATACAGTGCTTCCATTGGGACACAAAACGCGGGGCAAGGGGCGGGGTTGTGAATTTGTGTTTGAATGCTTGTTTGTTTAGGGGGGGAAAACTGAGAGGAAACCAATCCCGGGCAGTGGAGAAGGACAGTATTTCACCCTGTTAAATAAGAAGAGATGCTGGAGACAGAGTGGGAAGCGTTGGCTGCCTTGCGGGACACATCTCTTTGTTGTGTAAATGGCACAGGGCTTTTATTTGTCAGCATTTAACACATGGGTGCAGGTGCACTCTTATGAGTCATAACTCAAAGCGGCGCGGCGCCGAACCAGGAGGCAGCGAATCAAAACAGTCCCCCCCCCCCCCAGCGTCACGCGGGAAACCTCCTCTCCCATCCTGGCGGAAATGGCTGCTCCAGGAGAAGGGGTCCGGAGCAAGGCGCGCGCGACAGGCGATGCAGAAGGGACCCCCGGGCTTGGGGGGCGGCCGTGCGTGGAAAGCATCGTCTACCTGCAAGGCAGGAATGCAGCTGCAGATGCTGCTGAAAGCTTCTGCTTGTGTAAGCACAGCGCCCCCACCAGAGGCCTGAATAGCTGCTTGATAAACATAACGAGCACAACACTCCTCATCATTATTCCCTGCCTGCGAATACTTATCTGTTTATTTTTTTACTTGGTTTTTTTCCTCTTCTCGCCAGACATAAAAATAGTTTGCAATAATTTACATTCCAGTAGCTATATGATTTTTAAATGTGATAATGGATATAGATTGAATAAGTGTGTGTTAATCCTTTTGGGGGGACGTACTGTGCCTTTAAATGCATGTCTTCTATAAGAGGATATCTGAAGTCTATCAGAAAAGGCCAGCTGGCGCCTGAAGTTAACGTGCCCGTATGTTTAAATGTATGTTTACAGATGAGTGCGTGGGGGCATTTCCCTCAGAATTTGCAGTGGGGTCCATTGGCTACTGGCTTTTAGGAGGCAGGAGGACGGGGTCATTTGAATACTGCTATGATTTGGCCTACACAGTGAGTTGTACATGGCAAGACAATAACATGGAGAGGTAGACACCGAGAGGTGGGCGTACATGGGAAATACAGTAACATGGAGAGACAGACAGAGTGGAGAGGCAGAAATGGAACTATGGTGGGAAATATACACAGATGCATGAAGAGAGAGACAGAGAGAGACAGATAAAGAATTATGCACAGAGAGAGAGACAGACAGATACACATTCATGGACACAGAGAGAGACAGACAGTCTTCAAGAGAAACATTTTGAGGTACATGGAGAGAGACAGGCAGGCAGACAGAGAGACAAACACAGAAACACGACAGAGAATCAGAGAGTAGCAGAGAAACCAACAGACTTAGAGACAAAAACATGGAGACAGACAAGCAGACAGAAAGGGAGAAGGAGACACAGGAAGAGTGAGAGAGAGAGATAAAGGCACAGAAAGACCAACAAGCATTCATAGACAGACCCACAGAGAGACACAGAAACACAGACAGGGAGCCATTTCATTCGCTTCTCTCCCAGTGTGAGTCCAGCACTGATCAGCTCTGTGCCAGCGAGCCTAAGTGATAACTGATTAGTGGCACTCTTTGTAGCTTCTGAGAGTTGGGAGGGCCTACACACACACACACACACACACACACACACAATCACACACACACACACACACACACACACACACACTGAGGTCTCACTGACGAAGCACGCCGTTGTGTTCATCACCTTAGACTGTCTTAACAGATATGGAACAGTGCAGTCACATCACATACAGAGTAGAGCTGCCCTTGAACCCATTGGGGGGTGCCGTCACATGACACCATGTGATTAGAGCTGCTCCACATGGCTGGTACCCTGCTGCTAAAGCGTCACCTATGCTGGCACTGTTACTCGAAGAAGCATTATAAGAACATTAAGTCATGCAGTCATTGACGTTGAGAGTCCATGATAGGGGAGTATGACCTAAAAATAGATATGAATGGTGTTGCAGAGATCACTTGCAATTGAAGAGATGTCATGTAATGGCCAGTTATTGCTTGAAGATTCAAGTAAACAGCGTCCCTTGCCTTTAAAATGTTGGCTGTGCTTTTTAAAAGAAGGACAGTCTGGCCAGCCTTTCCTTCATCTTCGTGTCCTTTTAAGAGTCCTCCCTGCACAGCCATGCCCTAGCAGCAGGCTGGTGATGGCTGAAGCCCGCAAGGTGAAGTCGTTTCGGTGTCAACTTTGTTTTGTTGAGGATGCCTTCTCGCACCCTGAATTGGAAGAATGAGCGGGAGGAGGAGCGGGAAGGGAAGGGGAAAATCTGGGAGGAAACACAGTGGGAGAACGCCAGTAGGCATTTTGCAGGCCACCTGTGTTGGAGTGCCATTTGACAGGGGGACGGGCACAATGGAGACACGCTGAATTCTGCGGGGGGAAGCTGTTCCTTCTGGTGCATTGGAGGGAGCGGCGGGTGTGGAAATAGCTGGGCTTTTTTTGGAGCCCTCCTCTCCCTGTCACTGGTACCATGGCGTCGTGTGACATTTGCTCCGTTAGCAACGGTGGGCTAGCGGGGAGAGAAGACACGGGGCAGAATTTCTCCTGGAGGAAGTTTAGCGAATGCGAGCCCTGGCTGTGAATTGGGGTGGAAAAGAGATTGGTGATTGTTTTTGACAGATTGTTCTCATGATCCTCCAATCTGTGAGAAGAAGAGGCTAGGATTCTTTCTAGATATCCCTGGGCTTGGAGGGCATGCCGTCAAACATCTTGGATGTAAAGAGGATGACAATGACCCAAATGAAGCTGCGTCTGATTTCCTGCTCATTAAATCCATGTTGCATTTTGGGGTTTTGAATAGAGGGACCGCTGTAGGTGAGGCATTTTATATTTTCTTGGTACTGTTTTTGGCAGTCATCTTTTGTAGACAAGGTATTTTTTGGAGCAAAACGCAGTCCTGCGTTATCCTTTAAAACTCAGCTGCGATCTGTCGTCTGTGCTTTTATTTTCCAAAACACTGTATAAGAGTTTGAAATCTTTGGAGGTACTGATGGTTTCTGCAGAAATAAAACGCCAGTGCTATCCTGTAGGTAAAAATTTGAGAACGCAGAAATGCAATATGACAATCACCCCTTAAAAGCACTAATCATTCAGCAGACATCTATTTTATTTCAGCAGTTCTTCTCATTTTATTCCAATGTTTTAAAATAATTTAAAAATCCTTATTTTATAACTTTCAAAAATACTTAAGCTTCACTTAGCCTATTTACGGTCCCATTTGTGAACAAAACTGTGGGTTCTTAACCAGCCACCAGGGGGCAGGATTTTTTTAAAACAGTACATACTTGTACTGTAGTATTTGTCTTGAGCTTAACGTCTGATCGCTGATTAGATAGATGTTCCTCATTATCTTAGCTCAGACGATTCCAAACAGAAACAAGCTCTTTGTAGTGACCCACGACTTTTCTGTTTAGATTTAAAAAATGGCCTATTGATGCAAGTAACACAGATAACCAATCAGGTAAAGTAAACATCACAGAGATTGCTTACTTTCATCTTCAAAAAGATTTACAAGAACAGAGAAACGGAATTAATGTACAGATTTGATTGGTCACATTCTTACCTATTGTAAATTACTTTTGTCACCTGAAGTCAGTGCAGTACATAAACAGACTGGGATTTTGTGTTAACGGGACTTGAGCTATTCGGTGTCTGTCGAGAGACGTTAGAAAGCAAAAACATTTTACAGGAAAATACGAGCAGGCGTTTCCTTTGTCAGGCGCCGTCGTGAGCACCTGCCTTGCACTGGCCCGTTGATGAGCTGACGTTTGACGGGCTTTGCGGCGGGCCAGACGGTGCCGGCGTGGGCCTCTGTGGACAGCTTTGATTGGGTTGGATTGCTCCCGAGCCTCCTGATTGGTGCCCTCACTCAGCTCCCAGTGGCGACAGCAGCTCCGACTGCAGCCTGCCACCTGTCAGGTGACCCCCGTCAGACATCTCACCTGAGTGGGCGGCGAGCCCCAGGAGCATTCTAAATTTAGCGTTCTAAATTCCGGAACTCTCTGGAGAGGCTTTTGATCCTGCCTCCCTTGGGGGCTCTGGGCAATGGCAGTTTCTGCCCACCACTTCTATTGCTGCAGCCACCCAAAGTGATATTTAAAAAAAAATAATAAGAAATAAAATGAAAATAATTTATGATAGATTAAATAGTAAAATAAGAAAAAAAAATAAAAAAAACTGCATGCTTATCGCATTCTTTTTATTTGTGTCACGGCTGTAGTCTAATTTGTGGCCTGATAAAACACATTCAATTGATTTATTTCTGATCATATGCTTGTAATGAAAATGACTTGTGTAGCCAACATTTTTAACATTTGACAAGTTTGTTCAGCTAGTTGTGGTTGTTCTTTTCGTTCATGTTGTGTAACTTAAGGATAGAGTTTCGCTGCTTTGGGGAGTGTTGGTCATACTGTTATCTGCTGCTCTTGGTTTTACTCGTGTAAACTTTAATTGCTGTGGAATGGAGACCGTCAAGCAGGCAGGAAAGCACCAGAGAGTCAGGCGGCCGCTGTGCTGTCCTTGAGGCGGGCTCCGGCAGGGGAGATGTTGACGGCAGCACTTGGGCCAGCGAGTGGGTGTTGTGCAAGCGGAAATGTGGAGGTAGAGATACTGGAGCTGGCTGGGATCGGGAGCGGCGTGAAATCCTGTGGGAGCGGAGAATTGGCTGCTCGGGGACATCCGATGGCCTGGATGGTGTACTGGAGACAGGGGGCGCTGGCGTAGGCGAGTGGGAGTACACCTCAGTACATATTGGGGTGAGCTAAGGAGGGCAGTTAGCTGACCGCAGACGCCGGACCACATGGGGGCAGATCCCAGGTCAGGCAGAGATGGGCCAGCAGACACGGGGTAAAAGGATTAAGTTTGGCAGGAACAGGTCTTTAGGATGTCTGTTCGGACTGAGAGGAGACCCAGACGGCGTGCCTCATAAATAACCTGGAGCCTCCTGTCCATGCAACTGCACAACTGAGGAATTAAGAAAATGAGGTTGTCTGGATCTCCCTGACTTGTTTAGCGTCCCCCCCCCCCTCACCATGTGCCCCCCTGGCTTTAGTTCCACATTCTGGGATGTGGCGTCCTCTCTGTCATTGTTTTGTTTGTTTCTTTTGGCATGGGTAGTCTAGAACCTCTCCTTAAATGTTAAATGAATGATGTAATGATGAAGCTGTCCTGTGGGGTTTATGTAATACTGCATTCAGTGAATTAAGGAGCTTTGGGGGACGTGGAGGAAGAAATATCATTTCATTAATCATTAATGCTGTTCCCATAGTTTTACATGGTTTCTTTTATGCAAATTTATATTTGTTAAATGTAATTTGTCAAGCTGTGTTATTCAAAATAATATGTATTATTTTAGATAAGTGTTATCATTAATAGTCCTGGTTATAATGTCCTTTAGAAATGGAACTTTTTTTTAAAATATAGTTTTGGTTGTAATAGATTGAAAAATACCGCTGATGGGGTCATGCTCCTTGCTGGAGTGGGCCGCTGGTCCGCCAGAGATTTTCTTCTTCTTCTTCTTCGTCCATCTCCTCAGGCGTCGTCATCAAGGCCTGAATGCAGCGCTCTTCATTTTCACTGCGCCGGCCATGTCAAAAGCTCGCTTTGTGGGGATCCTCTTCTCGCATTTGATAAGACCGACCCTGCGCTATGACATGTGTGCCGGTTTTGTGGCATTACGTCATCCTGGTGACGCTTGATCCCAGTGCTGCATGCCTGTGAAGTGTTTAAAAATGTGTGTGCGGTCTTCGCATTGTTAGATATTTGAATTATTAGTGCGGGGGTGATATTATTTTTAATATGGCTGTAAATTTTACTGACAACTCATTTGCACAGCTAGAACCAGTCATTATAATCTGTGCTTTGTATGTTACATAAGATGGTTTTACCCTTACCCTGTAAAAGAGGGCAATCTAGCCATTAAATCAGCTGTTAAAAATAAGGAGGAGGGGAAAAAAGGCTATAGATTTAGTGCCTCTCAGAAGTGAACCAATAATGACACCACACAGACTCGCTGGCGTGTGCCAGGGCTGGGGGAAGGAGCAATGCACTGTGGGAGTTTGGGAACTCGCCGCATCCCAGTGCTGCCACTCTGTGTAGCCCAGCTGGGCTTGGCACTGCCACGACAGGACCGGGCTTTCGCCTGCAGGGGAAGCGATGAATAACATGTCCGACGTTACAGACCCGACTAAATATAAAATCTGCTTCCGTTCAAAGCCTGGGATGTGCTTTTAATTTGGCTCGGTTTATTGTCATGCAAATGCTAACGTGGCTTTCGTCCGACGCTTCCTCAGTGCTCATCCTGTCCGTTTCTGTTATCTTGGCTCCCTGTTGGCCCCCTCCACCGACTTTTTGGTCATGGCCGTCTTCCTTACGGCAGTATCTCAAAGCAGGTCCAAGTTTAAACGTGTTACCGCCGTGTAGATCCTGTGCCTTTTACCAGCCTGAAAGAAACTCAATGAATGTAGAGAAATAAAGACTAAGAGGCATATTAAAGAGTAGTTCTTTAAAGGCAGGAAGCTTTTATCTTTCAATAACAATAATGCTCTAAACGTCGTCTTTGGAAACAAAGAGCTGCGTCTGCTGCAGGAAGCCGGCATGTGGTGGCCTGAAGTGGGGCTCTATCACACGGTCCCGCAGCACACGGGTCACTGCGGTGAGGCATCAGACAGGCTTTCTGACAGCGTGCTGCCCACCGGAGACCCCATGTAGGCGGAGGAGCAGTTTCAAAGTTACCCACACGGCCGAGGGGGGCGGGCCTCTTTTTAAGTGTGCACCCCTCCCCCCGCCGTTCTTATTTTCTCTAATTTCCCTCACGATTGTCTAGCTACACCCCCACCCCCCAATATGTTGGTCCACAGCACAGCCTGACGTCAGGACCCCCCCTTCCCCCCCCAGCTGCTGCTCATTTCAACAGCTTTCTGTTTACAGCCTGGACTCAGTCTGAGGCTCTGTACAGACGCCGGGGGTCTCACACGCAAACACGCACACACGTAAAGCAGCCGCTTTACCTTCTGACATGTGTGCGGCACACGGCACTATGGTACCCCTGCCCTTCATAATTAGTCCACATTAATCAATTTAGATGATCAAACTTTTTTTTTGGGGGGGTGTCGTCATGTCAGTTTAAATTAGACACATTCAGCATTGAAATGTTTCAGACCTTGCAGGGAGGGAAGGGGGGCTGAGGATGTCATAGGAAACTCTGGTATTCTGTTTTTCATACCCGTCCCGAGGTCACGGTGTTCGATTGTTGGCCGCTAATTGGGAAATGTGTGGAGTGTAGGGGCAAGTTAAAACCCGGGCCAGATGGCTCTGTCGTGGCAGAACGCATAGCCGTCCTCTCCACCGCCGCTAATTAAATTAAAACAGAAACAGAAGATTAGCTAACGCAGGATTAAGCATTTGCTGTGTGTTCATTTACCACAATGTAACCAATTAGTTGCTTTTAAAATGAAGGCGCATAAATGAAAGCCAGCTCATTAATTCAAATAATTTTAGTTCCAGCTCTACAGAGCTTGTAGCAGAAAATCTGCATTTTTATGCTTGGAGGTGTTTGTCCCCTATTAAACACAGGCATAGTTCTGCATTTCCTCTCTGGATGTGTTTCTCCTTTGCTTTTCCACTGTTCCTCTTAGCATCAGCACTTATGAAGCTTAACAGGGGGAGAGAGGTGGGAAAAAAACCTGACAGATCAACCCCTCCCTCCCCCCACTTTCCACCAGCCACCCCTCAACTGTAGCTTGGAATGGTTTGGCCCTAATTTGCATAAGTTCCCTCTGAGTAGATCCATGTGTGGAGGGCCAGGACTAAAGGAATTAGTCTTTTTGAACGGGTTGGATGCGTATCTTGGGAGAAGGGCTGTGTATGCTTGCTGTGCCCAAAACCAGCGAGAAACATCACTTCTTTTTTTTTTTCTCCCCCCCAAAATCTGCAAAGCCATCATGTATTGCGCGTACCCCGTGCCAGGAATGGGAAGCAACTCTTTGATGTATTACTACAACGGGAAATCAGTGAGTGGACTTTTCTTTTGACAAAGTTTGTCATCCTGTGTGTGTGTTTATGGCCGGTTTTCGGGTTTCTGGAGCTCCGGGAGCTGTGTTGTCAAGAATAGCAGGTTCTCTCTCTGTCCTGTGCGAGGGTAGGGTTGTCTGTCTGTTCTCCCTCCTTAGTCCAGATCAGCTGTACTCTCTGCGTTTTTCGTCCTCATCGGGCTCCCCGCGTCGATCTTGATCTGCACTTTCCGCGATCACGCTCCGCTTCTCATGTTGCGGAGTCCGCTCAGGAGCGGCTCCGTCAGCGACGAAGGCGTCCGTGAGACGTCATTGAGCGTAGCAAAGTCAAGAGTCACTTGGTGCAGGTCTGTCATCTGAAGCTGAGTAACGGTGCCGACGACGTGCACTGATTTGGAAGGCAGCACAGATCAATCTGAAGTAGTTTAAACAAGAAATTAAAAAGAAACAGAGAGATCAGAACTATCACTTTTTTCTTTTTTTTTTTTTTTTTAGTTTTGCAGACTTGCTCAATCACCTGAAAGTTGTTTTTCTAGCTCTGAATTTATTTTCATTGGCTGGTTTGTTAGCGATGAGGCTGAGTTGAAACGATCAGAAGTCCGAGTCTGGGAGTGATTAGGTGAAGCAGCCAGCCTGCTAAGGTTAGACTTTTCCTGTTTGCAGATTGAAGTCCGGGCACAAGTGTTGATGTTATTCCATCTGTTTTTAATCCACATTCTTGTCCCTACAGGGAGCCTAATGCCGTCTCTCTTCATCTCAGTAATGTCCCCTTTGATACTACGTTCTGAAAACTTAATTTAGCAACCCTGTGCGTGCGCGCGCACGTGTGTGTGTGTGTGTGTCACAAGCTGAATTTTATGAGGAGTTGTAGATGGCGTGAGCGAGTGGCGGTAAGTCGCAGGTGTATGGGAAGCCAGGTGCTGATTGTTGCCGGGCCCCTTAAAGCACACGTCCTTTAACACTGCAGCACAGGACCCTCTCTGGGTTATAAGTGTGTGTGTGTGTGTGTGTGTGTGTGTGTGTGTGTGTGTGTGGGTGGGGGGGGGGGGGGGGTAGTAAGAATGGAGAAACTTTT
>JAACJT020000007.1:6437862-6456025 GCA_009936485.2 Gymnarchus niloticus
CGTCGGCGGAGCGGGCCCTTGCTGGTGTGGGGGTTTTTGTGGGGGGGGGGTGTTGGGGGGTGGGGTGGGGGGGGGGGGGGGGGGGGGGGGGGGGGGTGTTAATACTAAAGCATACATTTTCAGGATTTTTACCACACATATTTCTGGAGAATTATTGAATGTGTTTTTCTCCAGAGATGGTGTCACTTTCGTTAAACTGAAGGGGAAGATGAAACGGCAGTCGGACTGTTTGTTCTGCCCACCCGTCCTCCCCATGTGACTTCGCATAGCCCGAGTGCTGTCTGTGCCCATGCCCCTTTTGCAACAATTCCCTTTGTTCATGCACCACAAAAGGACCACTTAGATCTTCTTTATATTAAGTATTTCCAGACTTGTATTGCTGGCGGGAAGTTGGGGAAAATTGGTAGCATGTGGCCAGAATTGGTCTGAGCTGAACCGTATGACCCAGAGCAGTTGGTAAATATGCCATAAAGTGTGAGTTACGTGGGGGCTCGTCTCTTGAAGGGGAGTGGAGCAGGCACTCGCTGGGATCAGCAGCCCCGACAGACGTCTGCTGAGCGTTTCAGACGGGACCCCATGAACGCGTGGTGCCCAGCACATCGCACCTTTCTCGTTACTCGACTTCTGCGGTCCAACTTAGTTTTGTTTACGCCAGCCATTTGGAAGTGAATAAAATTGTTAATGGCTGGAGTTTGCTCTCTCTTAATAGCACTCAAGTGGAATGGAGATTCAACGAATGACACGGAAACATTGAATATTTAACAGAAAAAAAATTACACGGTTAAAATTAGTGGTCCAAAATATTTACTTTTAGAAATGTACAGAATTATAATTAGAATTTATTGGATTTCATTTCTGGATATTTTTCAGCTTGAACTATAAAAACATTTTTCTTGAATAGTATCTTCTTGTTTTAAAAATGGAGCTGTTGTCAGTTCCTGTTGAGAAAGAAGGATTTGGCTGGACCCGTAATCTGAGGTGGTAGAAGTACATCACAGCAAACTTCTGAGCTCTTGTCAGGAGTCGTGCGGCTGGCCCTGCCTTTCAGCATGGAGACGTGGCTTTGAACAGAGTCTCTGCCATCTTTTCACGTGTGCTGTCTCCCTTTATTTGTTGTCTATGGAAACTGCTTTATTTTTTTTTTCCTCCACATTTCCCTCAATCTTATTTTTTCTTGGTTGCTGCACATTTTAAATATCGTAAAACATTGCCGACAGGTGTTACACTACAGCGTGCTGGTTCCCTTACGAGGCTCGGCCCTTCGTGAGAAAGTGACCCCTCTCTGCTTTCTCCCTTCTCTTGTTACAGAAACCCAAATCACTTCATGTACCAAACTACATACATACATATGCCTTAGGGAAATGTGGTACAGCAGCACGTAAGATATGACAGGATCGAGATACACAGAAAATGTGGGTATACATGTTGAGTTCTGCGGGTAAAAAGTATCATCACACAACAAACATACAAGAGACTTTGGAGGTAGTGAATATAAGAAAATGACAAATTGAAATCTCTAATGATAAATTATTGAAAAGCCTCAGCTGTGTGTGTACAATCAGTGATGCTCTGCTGTTTTGCATAAGAAACTGGATGGCTGATGGAAGACGGCGAAGTTAGGGTCCTGCATCTCTTTACCTCTGAGGATTACGCGAGTGACAGCCCTCCGGTCGGCTGATGGGAGGAGGGCACCTGGTGGCGGGGACCCTCGGGTTCCTTGGTGCAAGCAGGACAATTAGCTGAGTCCTGCACCATATGCTGTCCATTCAGCCGATGGGCGGGACAAAGCCGGCATCGCCATGGGAGTCACGTCAGCCGGGCCTTAGCTGGTTAACTCCATGGCTACATCAAAGTCAGAGAGGGGAGCAGGTGCAGAGCAGGCTAGTGGTACATGTGTAGTTAGTGTAAATATGTGTGTGTGTGTGTGCATGTTTCTCCTCACATGTGGGGGTGTGTGTGTTTCTCTGCCTTTTGCGTGTTTATATACATAAAGAATCTAAATTAGGTAGGTATAATTTCAATGAATTTTCTGTTCTTTAAATGTCACAGTAAAGGTTACGTCGTGGTTGTTCTTATTATAGTAAATTAGAATGTTTGTCGTGGAGGAAAATTGGGCCAGAGAAAAAATAACTGCAGGTGTGTTTCTACGGTTCGCTTTGGGGGGGAAGAAACGTCCCCGGCTTCCTGTGGTGTGACACGTGGGGTTTGTCGATTCAGTGTGTTTCTGTACGGCTCCTGGGAAAAGACACATCCTTCAGTGTAAATCATCGAATGGGGAGCCCGGAGGTTCGAATGGTGCGGGGACAGAACCGAGCCAGTGGTGGGACGTCGGCAGGGCTCTGCTTTTAATTTTTGCCACGCTCTGACCTCCTCGAACCACGGAGAGCAGCTCTCTCTGAGCTCGGGTGGGGGTGGGGTGGAGCGGGCCAGCCTGCCTCCATCTGGAGCCTGTGGAGTCAGAGCCCACATCACTGGTGCTCTCCGCAGGGCTCTTTGATCCTTGCGCTCTGCCTGGCATCCGCACGCTTGTGGACGCAGCTTCGGTTCAGCATCTCTGAAGCTCAGAGCTGGTTATGTCCGCCTCCTTTTTGTTCCGCGTTCCATTCGCTTCGTATGTAATGTAAGGAAGCCAGATATGGCCCTCGTGTGTTGGTTAAGGTCTGGAACATTTTGAAAGGACTGAAATCCAGAACAGTCTGAACGTCATTATCTTTCAAGTCAGCATGTATGGTTCTGTTTATTAGTCTCTATTAAATTGTTTGTGCTCCCCCCCCGTCATGTTGGATCTTTCTGTCTCTTTATCCTTAACACTTCGAGTTCCCTGCATGGTTAGCTCACGTTTTATCAGACGTCAGTTAAAGTCAGAGGGACCTCTTTGTTCTGGTCATAGGGCGTCAAGCACCATGTCACATGGCTGTTTGGGGGGCCCTCGTCCCCTTCGTTTCGGACCCCAACAGAGAGCCCATCCGCCTTGCCAGGCACTGCACCTAGAGGTGCTGTCTGATCGTGCCCCTACTTCTAAGCGATAACATTAGTTGTTTTTGTGTTCTGGGGCCTGGAAGGGTTCACCCAACGTACGGGCCGATAGAGCTGTCGCCCTTCCTTCACCGTCATGCCCAGACCGTGCTCATTTTAACCCGGTGTAGTATTGCATCGGGCTTGGTCATTTCTCACATGTAAATGGAGTGACTGTGACAGGCAAATTCCATCCCCCCTGTCATAGGCGGGGGAATGTTATGAACCTGTGTGAATGATAAACTCGCTCCCTCCATTTCTGTGGCCGACAGAAAGGCTGCGAATGAATGCCTTTCACTCCGGCGTGTTTGCTGCCGCTGACAGAGGCCGTAAATTCACGTGTTTAAGCCCAGCGTGCCCTCTGACGGTGTTTGTCTTCTTTTGGCAGGTTTACGCACCGCCCCCCAACTCGGACGACTTTAACAGAGACTCACCCACTTTCCCATCCCCCAAGCCTCCCAGCAGCATGTTTGGAAGCAGCTTTTTTGGTGAGTGCGACTGCGTATGTTCATCAGCCATGCCCGGGACCATGATGTCAGGCTCTGAAATCAGCCATTTCCTCGTGTTTAACCCCTGCGAAACCGGAGAGCTGGCCTCACGACCCCCTTCCCCCGCTCATCACATCCACACTGAAATTTGGAGTCCTGGCCAATCTTTTGTTACCATTTTGAGTGTAATGGTTAGAACTTTTAAACCCGAATTGAGGCAGAATTCAAACTTACTGAACATCTAGAACAAGGAATGTGAACGTTCTGAACATATGGAATTCAACCGTGTACCGAACAAATTAAACGTGAACATTTTATAGTGCAAGGAATATGAATGTAGCTAGTGTATTAAAAATGAGGAGTTTAAACATAAGGAGAGGACCAAATATATTAACGAAAAGGACTTTGAACATACTGATTGTATGAAACATAATGAGTTCGAATATGTTGAACATAAACTTAATTCGTTACAGACTATAGAGCCCCAGCTGAAATGTAGCCTTGTTTTTGTTTTGGTTTTTTTTGGATGTTGATACAATACAGACATGTACTATTTGTGTGTTTTACAGCAATTTCAAGTTGAAGTAATTTTGTTGGTTTTTTTTTTTTTTTTTATTGAACTAGTTAAGTTTTCAAAGAGAGGGTCACTGGCTGTTCGGCGTGAGCCTGGGCCCGCCGCTCTTCCGCTCTGCCCGAATAGGGCTGCACCCTCAGTCCTTTGTGTTTATCCAGCTGCTCTGGGACTCAGCCTGCACTCCAGCAAGGCCCCTGTGGAGAGACACACCAGCTTGGGAATCTCAGCGACTGTTCTGCTTCATGGTCGATAGAAATTAAATCATACGAAAGAAAGCTTCTCCGTTGCCTGTCCTTCAGGAGAGCCCTATATAAGAAGTGACCTCATTTCTCATTAAAAGATGTATTGTGCCGTTTCTTTAGGTGACATCGTGTTCTCCCCCCATTTGAAACGTGCTGCGCCCGTGTCCACGTTTATTTCAGATGGCTCCCACAATTCCTCTGATCCCTGGAATTCCTCTAATGGGATCGGCCAGCCCGGATACGGTGGGATGCTTGGAGGGTCGCAGTCGGGAAACTACGGCAACCTCCACTCACACGAGCGCCTGGTAAGACCACCGGCGCCGCCCCCCCCCAAGGCTTCTGGGGGACAGTCACGTGTCCCTTGCTTCAGTGACATCCACTGCTGACGGTCAAAGGTCACACTGTCGAGTCACAGCAGTTTAGTGTGATTGACAGGAACCAGATACATTCAAGAGGATTAAGGTTATTGATTATTATTAACATCAGTACCTCATGGCTTGTATATTAATGTGTGTCTGCATTTTCTGCTTTTCCCGTGTGCACGGTGCCTGTTCACGTGTGCGTGTTGTTCATGTGCTCTGGTGTGTCACAGCACTGGCCCTGTGTTCCTGCTGGCGAATCCTCTGGGGCTTATAGTAGATCTCTATCAGATTTGCGCTCGTCCTTTTCCATTTCTGCTTATCTCCACCATGTCTGGCGGTTATCTGCGCTAGATGCTGCCTGGCCACCTCCGTATCAGTGTCTCATCTGTGTTCATCTGCTTGCCTGTTGGAGATGGCCTCTGGGTCGGGGGGGAGCCTCTGGGGAGACACAGTTGCGGCTGTCGAACCCAGACGCAGGCCCAGCGGCCTCTCCACTTGGATCCGCGTCACTAGACACAGAGAATGCCAGACCGTGGCTGTTAGAGTGCAGCTGATCACCGCTGCCCTGCCTGGGCTTTGTGTCAATACGCGCATACGCTGGTGGTTTAATCGCGGAACCCTGCGTGCTGCAGTCATCTCTGTCCCCCTTTCTGTAGAATTACCCTCCTCACTCTGTGTCCCCGACGGACATCAGCTCCAGTCTTCCTCCCATGTCCAGCTTCCACCGCAGCAACGCAAGCGCTTCCCCCTACGTCGGCGTGTCCCACGCGTCACCCGCCACCGCTGCCGACAGCGTCATGGGTAAGATGGGCGACTGAGTGTGACAACAGTGCCAGCTCCTGCCTCCCTTTAGCCAGCTTAACAGCTGGCCGTTTTATTTATTTATTTTCTGTTTCAGCGGGGAACCGTGGAAATGCCGCCGGAAGCTCACAGACCGGAGACGCGCTCGGAAAGGCCCTAGCCTCGGTGAGTTACCCAACTTCCTCTCCGCATTGCTCGTTTGCACTTGTCACTGGGGGGCGACAGAGTGCAGGCAGTTAACGCACAGCCACAATCCTCTGGGCGCAGTTTGCCTGGTGCTGGTCAGCGTACAGAAAACGACTGCACACCTTCAACTGGGGTCATTTAATGGGCCTCACTCGGGCCCTTTTAAAGCTATTAAGCCCGTTAGAAGAAAAGTAATGGGGGTAATTTTGCCCTGTGGGCCAAAAGCAGGTCCACTGGTATTTCACAGAATCAGAGAGCCACAAATTTCCTGGCTGGAAGCTGCTCACGCCCGCCCCCCTGCCGCGATGCCGTCCCCAGATCCTCACGCCACGTGGTAAAGGCAATGCCAAACCTCGACGGCTGGGCGAGAGAGCCTGGCTCACAGTGCTCCAGGCTGTAAGGCCGGCCCACGAGAAGATCCCAAAGGCTGTATCGCTGCAAGTCGACAGAAGCCATTAGGAACGCTGCCCCCAAGAGGCCAAAGCAGTGACGGTGTCAAAACACAGCCCCTTCTGATCATAGCAGATCAAACAGAATAAAAACATTTGGAGGGGGGCATTTTACATCTGTTCCTTATGATGAAGACTTCACGTGTGTTTCCTACAAACTCTAGAATCTACCGGGTGGCCCCAAGAGGGGAAAAGACCCTAATAGCTTTCTTCTTAGTACAACATAGAATGGAGATAGAGGGGAAATGCAGTGAGGAACATGGAGGGAGTAGATCATGCCCACGGCCGCACATGCTAAACAGGAACAAGGGCGATAATCACAAATTAAGTCTTATTGTGTCCACAGACTCAATTCTATTAGCATGACAAAGCTGCTGTGAAATGGACATGGCTGGACAGGCGGGCTCTGAAGGCAGTTAGGGCACGGGCTTTTTGTGGGGTGGGATTTACGAGGGCTGCCCGTCGTGCGGTTTTTGTGGGCTGGCTGCTTGAGCCTCTGACCGGAGCATGGCCGATCAGGGGCGCAGACCGGCATTCGCTGCACTGGCTTGGTAGGACGTCAGCGGACGCCAGCCGCTCGGGGGAGCCAGTGACACTAGGGACTGGGTTTGAGGCAGTCACAGGGTGCTGGGTTGTGCCCCAACTGGGCATGTGCCTTTCACCCGGAATCTGTCACACTTGTTTTATTCATCTGTTTATTTAGATGTTTAGCTGGTAAAATTATACATTTTTAACTGGATAAGCTGGTAAAATTATACATTTTACCAGCTTATCCAGTTGAGTATTTTGACTGGAGCTACAGCAGGGTTCACAAGAGACTGCCTTATCAAATTCACAGATCTTCAGGTTATGAGGCTTTGTCTTTAACCGCCGTTCTACCAGCTGCTGGGTGTCATCTCCTAATCAGTGTCACGAAGGACCGCCTTCCCCACGCTCACAGAATCAATCATTAAATCCCTCGCAGGATCTCACAAGGTTGATTGACGCACAAGAGTCATTCTGGATCAAAGAAGAAGATTATGGATAATATCTGCCTTTGAGTGTGTTTCTGCAAGGCAAACAGGCCGCGGGCTTTGCGTTTGAAGGCCGCGGTGCACAGTCCTGCTGTGCCTGGAGGACACGCTGTTTGTCCTACAGCTAATGAGTTGAATCTGAGCGTAATACCCAGGTTTCCATAAAATGTTTCCATTATGTGGCAAAATCCCATAATACCACATGTAGTAACTGGGAAGCTTTAGGCGTTGTCGTTTCAAGCCATGGTGTGTTAAACGAACGCAGGCGTCGCTGGCGTTTTTAAAGATGAGCTTCAGAGACACAGTCCTTTACAAAGGAGTCATGTCCCGATTGTATTTTTTTTTTTTTTTTCTTTGCGTGCTAAACTTTTGAAAGCTTTTCCACGCCACCAGAGCAGTCCAGGGTGGGGCCCTCGGTCACAAGGTTGGCTTGTCCTCCCCCGCATTCGGCCACCTCTCTGCTCGTGGGACCAGCGCAACAGCCTTGTGCCGAAATCAGACCCATGTGATAGGAAAGAGGCAGCGCTTATCGTTTCCATAACAACGTGTGGTCTGTTATAACAGAGTCGTAAATGTTTGTACGAAAGCAATGCAAAGTATGAGTAACATTGATCCGGAGTCTGCTTTTTCATTAAAGGCCTGATGTGTCCAGTAGCAGATCCACGTCGTTTTTTTTTTTTGCTTCAAAAGCTGTGGTCTGGTTTTGTTCTCCTCTGTCATCCCTTTGGAGGAGTAATGACTTTCTCACACTAGCACAGTTACCGGGGTGACATGGGATTGAAAAATAGAAGCCACAGGATTTCGAAAATGTCGTGGATGCTTCCAAAGGAAAAGCAGGGTGGGGGGTGTATGTGCTGGGACAGCGCCGAGTCTCTGACATACGTGTGGAAGACGCCTCCCGCTATTGTGAAATGTCCCAGCTGTTGTGTCCTGACGAGCAGACTGACGAGAGAGAGCTGGCTCTGAGCTCCTAGGTAGCTCCTGTGAGAGGAGTGGACAGGAGGCGAGACTCTCCTCAGGCCTCACCTCTGTGGTATCGATGTGTTTTTTTTTTTTGTTGTTTTTCTTTAGATATATTCACCTGACCACACCAGCAGTAGTTTCCCCTCGAACCCCTCCACACCTGTGGGCTCGCCGTCACCCCTCACCGGCACAGCTGGAACAACAGGTATAGTGAAGAGACGTCTCTGCCATACGCACTCCGCTCCCGACACTCTGTCGGCTCAACACACTCCTCACTTTCCGCGCATATTCATTACGAATGGGAACTTCTGCTCACTCTGTTTATTCTTCTTAGAAACTGTCCAGTTAACAGTGTCATGATTCTCCATTGGCCTTCAGACCGCTGCTTTATTGACAGTCACGTTTGCTCAGTGAAAAAAGGCAGAATGATCTGAAGGTCTGTTTTTAATTGAGGGATACCAGTGAATGTGAAAAGCATCAGGTAAGGCTGCCGACTCCCCTGGGGGGCTGTGTTTACCTATCAGTGTCGTATAATAACATAAATCAGAAGGGCCGGGGGGCCTCAAGCTCCCCGGTCTCCTCCTCGGCCAGCTGCTGCCCATTAGTCATGAGGCAAACCGGCTCCCCAGGCAGGGGCCTGCCGACAGCACGGTGGACAGGGGAACGCGGGTGAGAGCAAAGCGCGAGCTAAGGGGACAGCTGTCGTCATGTGCGTGGCTCTGTCCTCAGCTGTTGCCCTCTAGGAGCAGTGCTGGGGGTCGGGCCCCCGGGAGCCCAGCTCTGTCGCCACTCCCTTTTTGGTCCACGGGCCATCATACCTGTTAATCCGGCCGGGTTCTGGGCTTCCACTTGTTTTCATGGATCCTTCATTTCACTCCCAGGATGCTGACATTTTTTCCATGACGTCACTTGATGAAAAAACGTGTCAGGCTGAGCCGGTGCCCTTTGCTTCCCGCTTCCTCAGACTACGGCCCTTCCCACGTGTCGGTGGTTTGACCTCCTGGCTGCATCCACGCGTCTACCGGGCCGTAGCTGATTGATGTCATTAGTTTGGGCCGGTGGTGGAATACAAGCACCTGGAGACACCGCAAGGACCTCTGGGTTACGACGGCAGGTCTTTAGCTCGGAGCTCCAGGGTCGAGCTGCGGGGCGTGTGTCTGTGTGAGGGAGTACGCGGCTCGTCCGGCTGCTCGGTGCTTACCCTGTCACTGTGTTGCGGCTAGTATGAAGGAGCACAGCTCTCTCTGCTGAGTGTTTAACGCACCTTCTCAGTGTCATCAGGCGTGATGGCCGTCATCACGGGAGCGGAGAGGTGTTGATAGAGGGCCTCGTTAGGGGGCCTCTGGCTGAACTGCCCGGTGTCCTCAATGGTGTTTAGTTACCCTGTCTCTCTCTTACACACACCTACGTGTGGCGGGTGCCCCATGACCCCCCACTGGGTCCTGAGCCTACCGTACAGGACCCCGACTACCCCCAATCCCAGATAGATCTTCTGTCCATCAGACCTTCCTTTGAAGGGTGTACTTCCAGCCTGAAAGGAATCTGTGCCCCTACCAAAAAAAAAAAAAAGAAAGGATAAATGGAGGTCCACCTTGCAAACCAGCACTTTGATGCCTGACCGCTCCCATAGCAACAACTTATTGGTCTCTTTGTACTATTAAAAAAAAAAAGCATAAATATAAAAAAGAAAATCTGAGATGTCTGTATATGTAGCTGAATTCATGGTAAAGCCAGTTGTCATCACAAAAAATTTTTCATTTAGGCATTATTTTTCTTGTGATAATAATTAAAACTTGAAATATTTGTATGGTTTAGCTGTCCTTTGATCCTGTGTTTGTTTTTGAAGTATTAAATTAGAAGAGAGCTGTATTTATGGGACTGTGCAGATTTTGGCACGATATTCAGATTAACCTTAAGTACATCCATCTGTTCATTAGGGCTCGGCCCTTAATACAGTCATAATTACTCACTCCCATCGGTAGTGTGGTTAAAACAGTCCTCGTTTCAAGTCCGTACCAGAAATCCAGACTCATTTTTCAAGCCATAACCCACTAAGGTTATAGGTATTAAAGATAGATTTTCATTCACACGAGGGAAATCTATGCAGTGCAGTATGCTAACTCCTCATCTCCTGTCCACAAGCTATTTTTAATAACCTTTTAATTAAAGGAGGTTTTTTTTAAAAAAAAAAAAAAAAAAAAAAAACGTTTTTGCATTGCATGAAAGTTCCTCAGATGTGGCTTGTGTTCTGGCAGAGGGGAGGAGCCGGCCCCTTGTCTTCACGCAGCAGGCGAGCCCCCGTCTGGCCAGAGCAAAGCAGAGTTGGGGAGGGGGGAGTCCTAGAACGTCCTGAAGAACAAATGAATAAAAATGTATAACCGGGATCGCCACTGAACAGTCTTGTGGGCTGGCAGGACCACGAGGAGGGCGCGGTGTCCCTCTACTCACACAAAGATGAAGAACATGAGGTCAGGCTGAGATGCAAGCTTTGTGTATATAGGCCAGGGGGCTTACGAGGGACCTCGCAGGCACATCAGCAAAGCCCAACGCCCACGAAAGCAGAGCTCACCCGCAGCTAGAGCCCTGGCAGAAGGTCGGATCCAAGGGCACTGGCTCCACTGACTTCCCGTGCACGGATGTTTCCGTTTGGCTTGCGTGCGGCCGTTCAGATGTGAGTCAGGTTCGCCCGCGGTCAGGCCCCTCCCTACCCGGCCGCTCACGGAGCTCCCCGGAGAGCCCCGCCCCCGTTCACATTGTTCTGCTGGGCCCCGTCCTCGTTAGCTCATTAACGAGCGGATGCATTGCGTGTCCCACTCCACCACGGATGGAGCCGGTGGGAGCAGTCCACCCACTCGCGCACTGCAGGACATGGGCCAGCCGTAGGAAGTGGGCGGGGGGCTGGATAGGATGCAGGAAGTAAACGCTGAGATTTGGAGCGCTCGAGGTGCAGTGTGTGGATAGCAGCTGAGTGGCCGGGGTGCTGTCCGTCACTGTCAGGAGCATGGTGAGCTTCTCTGTATACCGGCTAGTAATGGCAGCCCTTCTCCTTCCAGGATCCAGCCAGTGGTCCCGAGCAGCCGGCCAGACCCCCTCGTCCCCTGCCTACGAGAGCTCCCTACCCTCCCTGGTAAGCCTTCTTCATCTTCCCCCAACCCCCTCCTTACCCTGAATTCCTGAGAACTTTTTTAGCAAATAGGCACAGAGCCGATTGGGTGGAGAGTGATGATGGGAGGGGTTACGTGAAGGAGGTACCGATACCCAGACGAACAATACCTGTCCCCATGGGTGTGTCACCCGCCATCTGTTCCCCAGTCCCTCTGGTCGGCTGGAGACAGCTGTGCTTCCCCCCCCCCCAAATCCTATCTCAGCTCCAGAATTCCTGGGATGACTTGGGAACAGAATCTCTAACACAAGAGAGGATAGACCCTTCCAGCATGCAGTCCCACCATTGCACACAGAGGCTAATATTTGCATGCACGATTTGTCTGTCAGTCGCAGTTCAGTTTTTATTTAGTGCTCCACTCACCCAAACAAACATCCACCCAAATAGTCACTGAGTCAATCATCTCTGCAGCGGGGAAAGCAGTAGGATCATGCTGGTTGCTCTGTTGACCTCGAGCCACCGGTTTGGCTCCTCACGGGGACCTAAACGTGTGCTCATTGTCTCCCTGTTCCCTGTCTCGGCTCCGGCAGAAAAACCGAGTTCATCAGCAACTCCATGAGCATCTCCAAGATGCCATGTCTTTCTTAAAGGATGTCTGCGAGGTACCGCTGTCCTTCCCATGCTTCTCCACCCATCACGAGTGTGACACACCTTCACCTTGTCTCCTCCTTACTCCACCAAGCCTGCCCCCTTCAGATCACCTCAGTCGCTGCGCATTTAAAATAATAAGTCAATGTGTGTTTTTTTCGCCATTTCAGCTTGCAGGAAATGCACACTTAATTAGCCTGGAGGAATGAAACGGCCATTTAACCTCAATTCTAATAGTCTGAATGCTCAGAGTGCTTGAAGTCACCTTCAGTGGAAGAATCCTGTACTGCAAATCAACACAGGCATCTTGTCTCTTTGATGGCACCTATAGATCCACCCAGGTTGAAATGGCTTTGTTTGTTTCTTTGATTGGAAATGTTGACTAGCTGTGCTTTTTGTTAGCATTCATGTCACTCGCATCATTGTTTTAGCGCCATGTTCACCGGTCATCATTGTCATCATTATCGTCACCCGTCTGCCACGCTTGTGCCAGTGTGCTGCCATCAATGTGCCCTGCTTCCTTCTCTCCTCTCCCCCAGTCTCGGATGGAGGACCGCCTGGACCGGCTAGACGATGCCATCCACATTCTGCAGAAGCACGCCGGGGGCTCCGGTAGCCTGCCCAGTGACATCCACAGCCTCCTGGGACAGACGCACAACGGGCCCGTGGTCTCCATGGGCGCCAACTACCCCACGTCCGCGCTGGCTGCCAGCCGCACCACTGCCATGGTGACCACCACACCGTGCCACTTGCTCATCGCCACATGTGGCATCGTTTTTATTAGGACTGTGCAACAGGCAAATTTATGGCAAAATGTAGATGTTTTCAGGCTTATAGTGTCATACACACTCTAGAGAAGTGTAATTCTGTTATCGGTTACACTCTTCTTCTGAGCTCCATAAAATTTTTCCCATGAAGTAAAGCTGTACATCAAATAGACGCAACAGCATCTGTGTCTGAGGATGGATCCAAGGGCCCCATTATGACAAACACTGGCCACCTACTCACACATCTTGTTTTCAGTTTTCTTCTCCTAAAGTGTGTGTGTGTGTGTGTGTGTGTGTGAGAGAGAGAGAGAGAGAGAGAAGAAAATCTGGTCGCCAATAAAGCAGAGCCGCAGCCATGTGCAGAAACCAAGTCTTTCCTATGGAGGAGAGTTTAGCTTATACTTGCATTTTTTCCAGATGTGTCACGCCTGGCAAAGTGCTTTTCCCCCCTTGAAGTTGAATATACAGAGTGAATGGGAAAAGCATGCTGCACGCTTAAGGTTTCATGCACTGTTCTGGAAAACATTGGCGCAGTGATCTCCTTCAGGGGTTGTCTGCTCTGGCTCTGGAGGGCCGAGGAACGGCTGGTGTTTACACTCCCCTCATTTCAACCTCCCTTTTTTTTTTTTTTTTAAGGAGAAAGAGGATTTGTGCACAGCTGTAGTGGAAGTAACAACTTAGGGAACAATTTTTAGATTAATCCCTGGGTGGTGTGAAATAATTCGCTCCATCTTTTTCTGAAACGTGAAAATCAAGTTGAGAGGAGTGGGCAGGGTCGTCTGGGTGTGGGATTAGGATCTTCTTGGATTAAACGCGTTTCGAATGTAGAATTGATCCACTCGGCGAGAGCCTGGGAAGGGGAGTGGAGGAGAGGCGCAGGTCTGGAAAGCCCACGTGTGTCCGGTCTGGCATCTGTGTTGGGAAAGCCCAGAAACCCAGCGAGCTGTGAATGCGGTCGGAACAGGAGAGCGATCGGCCTGTCTGTACTCCTCACAGATGTGGGGCAGCTTTTAAAAGGGCTAATGGAAGATCCAGAGAGAGGCTGGGTACTGAGGACTCCTGGTTATCCAGCATCAGTGGCATCCTTAACCGATGTCGGGAGTTTAAATTGTGCCGTCTTTCATTTTAAAATGCTGCTGCTTAGAACTGTAGGAGTACTAGTTCTGATGAATTATACTTGGCCATCGTTGTCCTGCCTGGCTAAGAAAACTCTGTAATGCTGCAGTCAATCCTGGCCCTTGTATTTTCAAAGCAGTATCATCACTATCAGGTGTACAGTGATTGTCTTGATTGCTGTGAGGCTTCATTTTTTTTCTCTACGCATTAGAAATGTTTGTCCTGTATTAATATTGAGGTTCCATCATTAGCAATAGGTTACTCACAGTTTCGGTAGTATTTCTCACTTTTTATTGTAGCTTTCCTGTAGCCATGTTGGTAGCATTGACGTGTGTTAGGGTGTGGTCGTTTTCACTGTAGGTTTCCTGTAGCTCGGTCGCGATGATGCGCGTGCAAGGTTGGCTGCGTTTTACAGTAGAGAACCTGAAACGCTTCAGCCTGTCGAGCCTTAGAAAGATACGGCAGTTCCTGAAAGAACTGACACAGGGCCTGTGCTCAGATAAACACGGCTGTGATTTCTGCTAGCCTTCTAGCCATAGGCTGGCATCTTAAAGGGTCCCCCCCTTTTTTTTTTTTTTTTTTTTTTTTAACTTCTCTTTTTAACAGTTTGGGTAACTTTGTAAGTATGCATGTGAGGCTGTGGCCCCCGCCCGTGATCATGGCTGCGTGGCTGCTCAGCTGTATGATAATCAAGTGCAGCCATTATGAAACAGCAGAACTCCTTCCTGGCTGCCCAGAGTGTCAAGGCCTTGCAGCCCGCCCACCCCCACACCCCCCAAATGGATCCCCACCCCTAGACAAAGACACTTGTTTGGACACCTGTTGAGAGCGTACAGATTAGCCTGTGGAAGAAGATGGGGGAGGGAGTGTGGGGCGCCGAGGTTAACGGGGGCCAACAGTGACTTGTAATCACATTCCTTCAGAAAAAGGAAAGCAGGGGGGACCCCCCTCCCGGACCCCCTCCCCGTCACCAGCCCTGTGTTCCTTTCAGCCTTCCATGTGTTCCCCCAAAATGAAACCAGATAGCCCAGGGACACACAATAATCCCCAGCGAGGAGTGACACGACAATCCCCAGCGAGGAGTGACAGGAGAGTGCAGGTTTTCCAGTGGGCACTGGCAAGTTTCCACCTCTCTGGAAAGTGGGAAACGATGTTTCTGCTTCTAATTTAAAAGGCTCTGTTTAAAAGGGTGCCATTAAAATAAACCGTTCGTCAAGTATTTCCAGCAAAGCTTTGAAGATTATAAACATGGCCAACATTCAAGAATTATACCCAAAAGGGACCAGAAAAATTAGTATATTGGTTGTAATTAACATACCTTTCATGGTTTATTTATGTCATAAATGTAGCGTTAGCTGTGTTGTTGAAGTGGTTTTTATTCAAAACAAAAATTCCTTAAAACTTAAAAAATATAATCAGATACTGTGTGTTGGCCTGTGGGGGGAGAAAGTGCAAAGCCATTTTTTGTCACTGCCTGCAGCGAATGAATCATTGTCAGATGAATGGCATGTGAATAGGTGGGATGTAAATTTTTCTCTGGGTGCACATGGCAGGGCACTTGGCTCTCCAGCTCCCCCTAGTGTTAATGCCAAGCACTTAAAACAGTGAACACATTCTGCCCACACCATGTCATCCTATTCCTACATGCACACTGGTAAACTACTGAAATGACTATTTTCATTCAGGTGTTATAATTTCAAGCCAAAATTAAATTTTTTATTTTTAAGTGATTTGTCATTTGGTACCTTGAGTGTGGGGATTTGTTGAAATTATACTCCATTGTAAAGAATATTAAATCAAGTCTAGATCTAATTACCTTTCACAGCTGTCTCAAGTTGTATTTTTCCCCACTGTTGCTCAGCAGAGGTTGTGTGTTCTCAGCCATCCACTGCTCACTGTTCTTACTCTCTGTCTCGGTCCTGGCAGGGAGGGACTCACCGTGACGAAGCCTCCAGTCTTAACAATCACACTGGGCTGCCCAGCACGGCCCCCGCCTCCAGTGCCGACGTGAACCACCAGCCAGATGGCTTCCGAGGTTAGCCGCTGCCCGTCTGCCCTGCTCAATAAACACAAGTCCATGTCGCTGCCCAGAAGACTTTAGGAATGGGGAAAGAAGTGTACATTTGCCAGTGTATGTTCTTTCTCTCACCTCTTGAACAATGGTCCTATTCAAAGCCCTCATGGCCTCTCGGGGAGTTGTTTCCAGGGTCTGCAGCCCAGTGAAGGTGCACCCCGTTCCACGTATGGGTAATCTGGTGATGTTGGCCGTAGGTCTCGGAGCAGGATTGCCGACTCAAGGGACCCTGAAGGTGGAGAAGCAGGATAAAGATGACATGCATGACCACCACTCTTCTGACGACCTGAAGTCGGATGATGAGAGCGAAAAGAGGGATGTCAAGACCCCTAGGGGAGGGACCCGAACCAGGTAAAAAAAAAAAAAAACCCACCGCCAAATGGGGGCACCGGCTTCTCCCGGTGGTGTGCTGACGTGTCGTCTCGGCCCGCTTGCCTCGCAGTAGCATCAATGAGGACGAAGAGCTGAACCCTGAGCAGAAGGCGGAGCGCGAGCGTGAGCGCAGGATGGCCAACAATGCGCGGGAGCGGCTGCGTGTGCGCGACATCAACGAGGCCTTCAAGGAGCTGGGCCGCATGTGTCAGCTGCACCTGAAGAGCGAGAAGCCACAGACCAAGCTGCTCATCCTGCACCAGGCCGTGGCCGTCATCCTCAGCCTGGAGCAGCAGGTTCGAGGTCAGTGTGCCGCCCCGCCGGCCTCCACTGCACACGTTGTTTCTGCGTGTAACCGTGGAGCCATCTTCTACCCGCAGAGCGGAATCTAAACCCCAAAGCAGCCTGCCTTAAAAGGAGGGAAGAGGAGAAAGTGTCCGGGGTGTCGGCAGACCCCCAGCAGGCCCACTCGGCGGTCCACCCCAGCCTGGCTGACTCAGCCAACCCCATGGGCCACCTTTGAGTAGTTTGTAAGTCCTGCTGCATTCCTCTTCCATCTCGCTGCACTCTGTTCCACTCAGCTTGGCCTGCACGAAACAGGAAGACCTTGTTTTATTTCTTCATGCTAAGTTACATTTCATGTGTAGCTCTCTTTTTTTTTTTTTTGTGTAGTTTTAGTCATTTTAAGGGAAAAAGAAAAACTGTCATTCTGTGTTGCGATGCGTGGCTTTTCATGAACGATCAGCTGTAACCAGGACGCTTTGTTTCATTCTCTCCTGTAGATGTTATCGTCAAGATTTGTATGATAAAGAATGGGTGACCTTGCTTCCTGAAGACAGACAAGACTCATGATTGTGACACAAATTTGAGATGACAAACCACTCAAAGCAAAAATCCAGCAAAAGCAATCCTGAGATTGAATAAAACTGTCTGAGTCCCTACCCTTGCGAAGATTCCCAGAGTCTGTCAGCAAATTTCTGCCCGCGAGTAAAAACTTCAGCACATATCACTCTGTTTGCACGCAGCGTGTCGCATCTGAACAATCGGAGACCGAGGGACCCTCTCCCCTCCAGGCGTGGAAGTGGACTTGTGCCTAAACTGAATTGACGAATGCATTGTAACCACATTTGTTAGTTTTTTGTTTTGTTTTCCTCATTTTTATTTATTATGTTACTGAGCTTAAATACAGTCTTTGTCTACAGGGAAAGTGATGACGTTGCTTACAGAGGCTAATGATGTTTCAGTTGATTTCCTGTTGGCCGGGACCCTGGTCTGTCTCACGGAGCTCCAGAAATCTGTCCTGTCCCACCAAAAAGTGGACCTGACAGCCAGACGAGGAAGTTTGTACATTTTCTTCTTATTTTTTTTTTAACCGGTCCGGGCTGAAATATGAATTTCCCATCTGAGACCTTACGGTGCAGACCATCATTTATCTAAGAAAAATGCATGTTAAATTCATTCCACGAATAACAGCAGATTACCAAAATATACGTACTTTTCATCCAATTAGTTTAGTTAGCACAGTGTGCTCCTGGATTGAGCGTTACCATCAAATAAACCGGAGCAACCAAGCAACACGGTATTGTTTGTGTGTGAGTACAGCAGGGAGGATTGACTAAACCCGGCCGGAACGAGCTGTGGCTCTCTGCAAAGGTCAGCTGTAGTCTGGAGTTTATTTCATTTTTTTTTTTTTCATAACCTCTAGGGTTGCCGTTCGATGAAGGGTCCACGCGTTATCCGAGTATTACCACATGTGTGTAACTGGAGGGAAAATTTCATTTTGCGCAAGTATTTCAGAAACCCGGGGGATGTTCGGCCGGCTGCACCCAATCTGGCAGCGAGTGTGTGGCCCTCTGCTCATTTCAGCACCCAGTGTTCTTGGGGCATGTTGTTTCACCGTTCCCCCCCCCCCCCCCCCCCCCCCCCCCCCCCCCCCCCCCCCCCGCCCCCCCCCCCGACCCCGCCACCCCACCCCCACCACCCCCCCCCA
>JAACJT020000007.1:6462759-6499954 GCA_009936485.2 Gymnarchus niloticus
GTCGTTTTTTTATTTAAATAAAGGATGTTTTTTAGTTTGGGGGGGGGGGGTAAAAATTAGGGTATTAAAAGGAGGGGTGTTTTATTCCCCCCCCCCCCCCCCCCCCGCTGTTTTTACTTCCCCGTAGAAGTCGTCACATTATTAATTTTCTAGTTTCATTCTGTGCACTAAAGAGCAAACTAACATTCCAGTGTCCGGTGCCCCATGCAGGCCCGGTACGGTCGCCCTCCCTCTCTCATCTGTCCCGAAGCCTGACTTTCTCAGCTGGGTGCTGCCGTGTGCCGGCAGAGCTGCTTCCTGACTTCCCTCAGTGCATGGGTGCTTTGTGGGAGGCCCGGGACTTGGATTCACCTCAGAATGGCCATAACGGTTCTTTGTGAGCCCCCACCCCCCAAGCTTTTTTTTTTTTCCTGAAAGCTTACTTGCTGAAGAGATTGTTTGATCTTTGTAATCACTGGCTTGCCTACTTGTGGCGAGCTAAGTGGTGGTATGTATCCCCCCCCCCCGTCAGACCATTGTATGGCTACCTGGTCGGAGTAATAACTTTGGAAATGTTCGTTTTCTTTGCACAGGAGGAGGTCGTCTTATATCACTTTGTAACATGCGGCCATGGTGTGTACGAGCTTCAGGCCTGCCACGTGATCGAGGCTGTCAGGCCATGTCCCCGCAGGCCCCCAAGTCATCAGCAGCCGTCTGATGATCAGAACAGACACATGGCAAGCTAATTAGGGAGGCTAGGGAAGGGGGAAAGAGACAGAAAGCAATAGGAAATGGCTATTTGTTGGACCTCCATCCAAAAAAGGCATCCTTTACCTGATGAACTTGGATAATTTGAACAGTCGACTCATCACCAAAGCTGCGATGGAGGACCTAAGTAATGCAGGCAGGGTGGCAAAGCTGAACTCCCACCCTAATATCCCCACAGAGGCCTTTGTTGTCTTTAACGTGTTAAACACCCATGCCTCGCCGATTCCTGACCGAGATGGGGGCTTGGGTTTCTTGTGCTGGAGACGTGCCTGATCTTCTCGAACATCACTTTTCAATTTTCAGAATGTCCACTTTCCCCCAGTCATTAATTCTCCTGCATTACGCAACCAAGTCTGATCTGAGTGCTTTTATTTTATAGGGGTGGGGTATCGTAATGCATACCTTCGCGCTAACTGCACACAGAGAGCACTGCAGTTTATAACATCGTGTAGAACTTTTTACAGAGTGACTTGCAAAGCTCTTTTTTTTTTTTTTTTTTTTTTTTTTTTAACCTCGGTTGGGTTCTTGCTGGCGCTGTTTAGGGTAAACACCCCCTTCGTCTGGGTTCATGCTTCCGTTTTCTTGTTTGCTTCAACTCCAGCCGGCTCAGCGATTGTCAAATGCTTAATTTTTATCTTTCTTTGCACACTTGTGCGTATTTTTAATTCTCTGTCCTGCTGTACCTTTTCAAAGAGAACCTCACGGAGCTGTGTACTTAATTTCATCGTGCTTGGTACGTACGACGACCAAGGCGTTCCATCCAGTCCTATTCCAGACAGGTCGTTAACGTGCGCAGCCCTAGAGTGAGGTGGAATGGCTAACCGCAGAAAGCGAGCAGTTAAGCCGTGCGCTAATTTTTTCCCATTGCTTAACCTAACGGAGGAAAACCCCGAGCGCATGCCTCACCTATGGAAGTGTTGTTACCACGGCTCTGTCCCGGGAAGGTTGTCAGCCTGTTTCTCCATCCTGGATAGTCAGGAGGTGAGAAGGCAGTCTGCTGCTAGATGTGCAAAACCCTCGGAACACGTGCCATTCCTGCGGAACATAATCCAGGACCACTTTTAAACTTATCTTTTTTAAATGGAACCTTTTCAAACTTCCTTCTAGACCTGATGCTCCTGTTGTACAGGAATCGCTTTTGCTTCATACCCTAAGATATGCACATATTTTTTTGGGTATGTAATGCAGAATTATAACTTTTTAATTAAATGTCTCTGTATACACGCTGCTGCCGGAAAATCATGCTGGGGGAAATTTGGTGTTCGGCTGGGAGTTTGAAGGTAGGAAAAGTTTGTCATCCAGACGTGTCGTGCAGCTGGGATGTATGGGCACCCAGGATTATGGGATGGTGGCCGTCTTTGGCCATGGCGCTTCCTGGCGCTTTAAAGGATGAAGTAGCAGAGAACCTTAGAACATCGACCAATATCTACTGAGGTACTGGGCAAGAGAAGGAATCAGAGTAAATCAGAGCTGTCCAAGTTAGGTACCCTGAGGCACTCCTAGTGAGATCTCGTAATCCAGGATGTTTGTCACATGAAACTCGCCACCTAGCTGAGGGTGTCCATGATAGTTGTTGATTTAAGAAACTGGATCCTTGTATGACTGGGTGCTTCATTTACGGTCATCTCAGAGCTGTGTACCATCATGGTTTTTCAACACAGATTAGCCCAGGTGATACTGTGGCTGGCATCAAACTTGGATGATACCCATTTGTAGTTTAACCAAGATGTCACCCTCAGAATATATACATTGGTATATATCAAGTCTGTTTTCTGAAATGAAAAATGAAGGGTTAGCTAAGTGGACTTTTTACTGACTTATTAGGATGTATGTTCTTAGATGGGTATTATAAAAGTTTGATAAACACTGATTTATGTGTTACCTTTGCGGTCAGAGTGGTCTGCCGTTGTGACTCATGACCACATGGAAGTTCCCTCCTTTTATGACCCTTTTATTTTTAAGGCTCAGTCATTTCCCATGATTCTTTGCGACACCCCATGCGCTGTGGCTCAGCTCCTGGGCCTTTCATGCAAAACGAGCCACCTTCCTGTTGATCCTGAGTAGTACAGGGGGCCGGGGAATTGACAAGCTTGGGGGTCCAGAGCAGAAGTCTGCTTTTATTCGTTACGTTCCCCTCTAGTGCTCAGTGACTTCATGCCAGTTCAAATCCAAATACCTAATGGGACCAGTCAAGGGGGCTGTGTGTCTGTGTTATCAAAGCACACAGCAAATGGTTGATGATAGGGCTTGACTTAGTGTACGCACAAGACAGTTTTTATAACTAGTAATGACTTGCCTGTTTTTGGAAATACCATTGTAATTAGTGGTCCAGATTTACTGGATAGTGTTAGGACCCTTTCCATTGTATGTGAACTGGTAGAACAATGCACTTGGTCCTAATTCACAGATGTCTGCAGTAAATAAAGGCTCAGAATTAATAAATGATCTCCTGGTTATGTCCGCTCTTTCAGACGTTCTTTCCCAGGTTAGAGAGAGAGCTCTCTGTCTTTTTGTGTTCTTTCCTGGCGGGAGAACTTTTACAGTGGGAGCCGAGGACTGCGTGCCTGTCAGAGAGGCAGGAAGGCTTCTGAATGCTCTCGGTTCCACTTTCTCCCCTCGGAGGCTGGCCTGGTGCTGCCTCTCCATCACCAGGGTCAGGCAGAAAGGAACCACACCGGGTCCCCCATTCACACCGTCCCCGCATGGGGTGGCCAAAAGCGGACAAAGAGGAGAGCGCCGCCGACGGTGGGCTGGCTCATTAGCCAGTTCAGTCGCGTATGCCAACGAGCTGTAAACGAGCGAAAATGGCCTGGCGCCGCGGAAACCTGACTGGAAGGAGCGGCTCTAAGGACGTGTGCTGGCTGCGCCCGTTAACCTGGGCTGGGCCCATGGAAACTCGCTGTGCCGCACTATTCACCAAGGCTTGTCAGCCAGTTGCCAGAGGCGTGCTGCCTAGCCTGAGCCAGAATAAGGTCTGGTCTCTCTCTCATTCAGAGAAGCCTTTGTATTTTTGCTTCATGTGTCAGACTTTTCTTCTCCAGGGGTTAAGGGGGCCTTGGGTTGCCATCATGTGAAGTTTACTAGCAAAATGGGCTTTTAAAGAGTATGCGTAAGAGCCAATGTGAACCGGAGACGTGGGCTATGAAACCCAGTTAACGTGATAGTCAATCTTAATGGAGTGCTGACAGCCACTTCCCAGCAGAGTGCCACCATGTGACCATATTCAAGAAGGCAGAGGTGAAGAACACTTATACACCCCTATTAACAGATCAATGCCACAGCGTGTCGGGAGAAGCAGGAGGAGGAAGCAGCGAGAGGAGCGGCAGAGGGGAGTGTGGAGAGGCTCAGCCTGGAGGCGGAGCGGCTGCGCCGGAGGGTCCAGGAGCTGGAGAATGAGGTGGCCAAGCTGAACCGCATCATAGATGAGTCTAAGCTCCAGGAAAGTCGGCTAACTGATCGGACGCACCACCTAGAGGTCAGATCCGGGATTGCATAGGCATATTATGACTTGTAATGGCCCTTCAAACACACGTGTGAGCTAAACCTCGCTTTAAATCCCATGTCTTCCATCAGAAAGAGAACAAACTTCTAGAGGAGTCCCTGGCTGAGGTGAAAGAGCAAGAGGATGCAATGTCGCGTGCAAACAGAGCGTTAACCACGCGCCTGGAGGACGTGCAGGTAAGGGCGGGGGAGCTCTGGCCACACGACTGGAGGGACGGCCCTGTGCCTGAATACCAGTGACACTCGGCCCTTCTGTAAGCTTCTGCTTCAAAAATGTCTCCAAATGAGATTGGTGTAACCAACGTGTCTTTGAAACCATTCAAAGCTTCGAGTTTTATTTGGGGCAGCAAAAATATATTAGCTTATTATTAGTAGTATTAGTATTTCATTAAGTTATGTATTATTAGTACTTTATTTGTATAAAATATCAAAATCATACAAGTTGCCTCATGTTGCTAAGGGTTCGAAAACCCACCGTGTGTGTGTGTGTGTGTGTGTGTGTGTGTGTGTGTGTGTGTGTGTGTGTGTGTGTGTGTGTGTGTGTGTGTGTGGAGTTTGCATGTTCTATCCATGTTGTGCTGTTTTCCTCTGGTATCCCACCACCAAGAAAAAGATGGATGCATATTTAGTTGAGTTGCTTTTGTGCGTGTTGTATTTATGTAAATGTGAATGAATGTTTGTGACTAGAACATACAAAAAGGAAACGATTATAAATCCTTCATAACTTACAGCTTTACATAGCTTCCGTAACCACGTGGCAAACTGCTGGTGATGCCTCCAGCCAGATATCGTAAAGTAATGCCGGTTTTGACTACAATTGACTCAGCTTCAGCTGCGGTGTAGTGAAGAGCGTGAGATTGAAGAAGAATTGATGTGTAGCGAGTATGACATGACATAAGGTGAAGTAATGAGGTAAAATGTGAAAGCAGATGAGTGTACCTCAGTGTCCATTTAGCAAACTGTACTACTCTGTGTAACCTAACTAGACCCATACTGGCATTCATGCATTTTAATGAATTTCAGTTAAAAATGGAAATCCTCACGCAGAGTATTGGAGGACCAGATGCAGCACTAATCCAGTCATTATAGGCTCCGTATTTTTAGTGTCTGCTTAGACTTGTTCACTGGTGGCCTCATGATGGTTTTTACACTTTCAGTGAGAGAAGCTTCTGCACTGAGTTTCAGCTTTAGCCTTGACATTGACCCAGCGTGTTAGCTGACCTCCTTCCTGGCCCTAACTAGTCCCTGTGCTGCAGAGAAACCTGAGCAAACTGACCCAAGAACACAAAGAGCTGAATGAGAAGTTAAAGGAAGAAAGGATTCAGAAGGAGCAGTTCAGGAGGACCAAGGATGAGATGGAGGATGAGAGAAGACTGTTGGACAGTACGGTGGAGAAGCTGCAGAAGGAGGTAGCTTGGGAGATGTGCTGTCTCTGCTTTCTCCACCTGTTTTGTGCATGTACTGGGAAGTTTCTCCTACCAAAGGCTGCTAGACGGTTCGCCTTTTTTCCAGATGGGTGAAATTGTGGAGGCCTCCCAGAACTCTACCCAGGACCTGCAGGTGCAGATCGACCAGTACAAAGAGAAGAACCGGCGAGAACTGGCAGAGCTGCAGAGGCAGCTGCAGGATAAGGGTGTGGAGCTGGAGAATTCCCGGACGGCGGCGAGGAAGCTGCAGGAGGAGGTGAGCTTGCGGGGGGGGGGCACTCCTGCTGCCAAAACTCTGGAAAACAGGACCACAGGGAAGAGCTGCTTTTGTCCACAGTGGTGTCTCTGATGCATCTCCACACCCAGAGCTGGATGGTGAGGTCATGGTTCTGGAATGCCAAGCTGCAGGGGTACAATAATTCTTCAGAATTACTGGGTTAAAAAGATTAAAGTTGGGGCAGTGACCTTGGATATTCTCTGAGCTTTGTGGATGAACCTAAGGGGGAGTGCTAGGTCAAAGGTCCAGTGGGGCTACAGAATCGAGCCACACCCGGTTCCAGGGAGAGACCAGCTACCCACCCATCAGTATGGAGGCCTCTTCCGCAGCTTGGAGGAGGCGGCCTGAGAATTCGCCTGGGTGTGTGCCGAACAGCAGAAGGTGTACACGGGGAGCGTTTGGCCAATAAGTATGGCATGAGCCCTTCAGTAGGAATGAGGAAACTGGTCCTCCTTCCAGTGAGTTATTGGGCGAGTGGTCATCTTCCAGTTAGCGGGACTGCCCTGATCCCGTCACAAGTTGCTATTGCCCAAGAATGTCCTTTTACTCACCGTGGTAAAAAACATGCTCTTTAACCTTGGGCCCAGGCAGGAATCTTGGGAATGTTTTTCTGCGGATAGGAAAAGGCAGTAAGTAGTTTGTCTGGAAATAAGTGGGCTGATTGGTGTATTGAGTAGGTGGTCTACTTGTACCTTAAATATGCTGACCATCTGAAAATGAATACGTTGTAGAGATAATGTGGTTCTGCATTTGTGTGGGAGTTATTTAGGTAGTGATATGCATTCTTTCATGTTGACAGCTGTTTAGTTTTAACTCCCTGATTTAAATTTGTTCTTTTTCATACGACTTAGTAGCTTCAACATTAGACTGGTTTGGGTTGTAGGCACGGGTCTTTGTAGTCATGCATGACTGCAGTGCAAGGAATACAGGAAGACTTAGTACTGGCAGGCTGGTCCTAGGTGACGACAACAGGCAGTCCAGGACCCAACAGACATCTCACCGTTCATGTCTGTTGTCCTGGTGCCGATGTGGTTCAGCCAAACCTGAGCCGAATGTTGGTCCAAACATTCTCACTGTTCTGGAAAATTAATTCTGGGCCATTTGAAATATTTGAGGCTTTACCTGTGTTCTTTGAAAGCTTTTAAACCAGCAGGTTTTCTAAGAAATGATGTGTAGCTGACAGGGCAAGAACACGGTCTGCTCTGACGGTCGGACCTCCTTAACTGAATCAGGCAGCAGGTTGTCGTTCCAATGGCAAGTCTGACGTTTGAGGGGTTTATCCAGGTGCGCCACCTTGAGGAAGACCTGAACTGGTGTAAGAAGGAGCGGAATGAGGCAGTTCTGAGGGAGAAGAAACTGGAACAGAAGGTCTGTGACCTGGAGGTGGAGCTGGAGAGCACATCCCACTCCAAGCCAGACCGACCCCGACACAGCAGAGTCATGGAGGTACTGCCTGTGGAGATGATTCAACATTTGAATTTCCTTTTATTTTTTGTTTAGCGTAACTGCATTGAAGGCCCACTGGAATTCCTTCCTCTTTGTGTGTCCTTCAAAGTCCTCCTCCTGCATGTGAGGAAGTTCTGACACTTTGCTAGTTCCCACTAAGGAGCTGGCTGCATGATAGTGACTGCCCGGTTGATGCCAGAGCAAGGCAAAAGGGAAGTGTCCACAAACATTTCTAGGAGCTTGATGCTGACAGCTTCAAAGGTCAATAGAGAATGAATTTTTTAATCCTCTGACTCTCCCGCTGGGAAAGCCATGCTGGAAACCAACCACTTGTATAAAGAGGGGGACCTGTTGTATTGCGGGAGGTGAAGTTTTGATTAAACTTTTTCTGCGCGTGTGAATTTGCTTAGAAATGTCTCTTCATTCAGAGCCGGGTGGCTCCAACGTTGAAGGGAATTATTATGACAACAGGGACAACCTCCATCTCTGCAGGACAGGGTGTCTCAGCTGGAGCTGGACCTGGAGGAGGAGCGTAACAATGGGGACCTGTTGATGGACCGGATAGAGCAAGGGAGGAAGCAGGTAGGTGTCACCATCCCCACCAAACTCCTACCTCTGCGGGGGGGTAGGTTGTGACAGTCTCGTACAAAGTCTTTGAGGTGACCATCTCATTTGGGCCACGACAAGATGGTTTCCAAGCCCCACCACCACCCCCCCTCCCATTCAGGAGGCTGGCTGTGCCAAGATGCCAGTCCTCCCCGATGCTGACAGCTTGGAAGCCCGTCGAGCCCCAGAACTGTCAGACCCTTCCTCCCCCTCCCCCTTCTGCACTAGCAGCGAGAACTCAGCAATGATTTATGTTCTGGTGGGATCAGAGCAGTGCATTATGGTATCGCAAAAGGATCTTGCATAATGATTCGATTTTTGGCCAGCTGCCCTCTCGGTGTAATAACGCCTTCCAATTTTCATGCATCAATTACAAAAGGGTTTTTTATTTTTAAATGTGCCGTTCCAGCCAAAATATGCAGCCTGCCAAACGTCTCAGGTTTGCGGTCTTTGGAGTTCACTGAGCTGTTACTGCATTGTAAAGCACAATCAGATTCTGGTACATGCACCTAGCATTGAATTTTTTTCCATTTGGGGGGAGGAGGAAGCGGAGGTCTATGGCCGCTCACTACTTCTTTCTGGAGGGTCTTAATGGAAAATTTTTCCAGTATTGCAGAGGTGTGGGGTATTTGGGAAGGCAGCCGGTGCACATGGGCCATCTTTGAGCTGTTAACACAAAACGATACTGAAACAGATATGGTCTGTGTCATAATATATGTTTAGGGTGAAATATTACAGATGTTAAACTAGGCTGTTTCTGTGCAAGCCAGGAGGGATATTGGGTGCTCAAGGTGAATATTAAACTAGCAGGAACATCTGCTGTTCGTTATGGCATACAGCGTACACACATGCTGTACAGAACATTTTTGTTCATTTTTTTTTTTTTTTTTTTTTTTAATTTTTCTTTCCTCCCTCGTCTCCGTTCATTTCATGACTGCGTTCCCACACGTACTGCTTCGGGCATGCTTCCATTGTCGAGTATGTGGTCGCCTGCCCCTGGAAGGTTCCGGCAGCTTCGCCGTTGACGTTTCAGGAAAATAAAGAAGGGACACGGTCTCGTGGGGTGTAAACGAACATTTGGAGGTGTTTTTTTTTTTTTTTAAATGGGGGACGCGAACAGACCTCATTTTCCAAAATAAGGGTTCCTTAATTCCAACGCTCAAAGAAGAAATTCAAGTAGGTAGCTATGGATAGCTGGGGTGTGTTACCAAGGCAACAGTGATGAAGGCGGCTGTTGAAGTATGTGGGGTGGGCTCTGGCTCTAGGTCTCGTGCAGCGAGCTTAGTGACAGGAACAACACCTGCGCCTCTCCCAGCTCCAGGTGCTGCTCCCCTGTCTAATTGGGAATAATCCCCCCTCCCCTACACAAAGCTGATTAGTTTTGCAGTCTGCTGAATCAGCTCCCTTAAGCACTTAGGTGAGGACACACAGGCTGTGATTCATAAGCTTGGGTTGGAACCCACTCCTAATTGCCATAAAATATCACCCATCCTAGGATCTCATTACCAAAAAAAAGCCAGCCCCCCCCCCTTCCCTCCTCAGTTTTACGTTTTCTCTATTCCTCACTCCAGATCAGGGCTATTGAATGTCATTAAAGAATGCTGTCTTTCAGTTCACTTTAAGTTCATCATCTTCGATGTGGTAGGAGAGGACTGACCACTTTTTTCTTCTTTCCCCTCTTGTGCCCTGAGAGAATTTTTTAATCACTAGTTTATCGAGGAAAACGGTCACCTTTTGGGGAAAGTCAATCCAACCAGGATTTAATGGCTGTCTTTGCTATTCAGTGGTTTATTGTGAGAGAATTGCTGGACTGTTTTCATGGATTCATTAGACGTGGGCATTGTACACAGTAGCATTTCACTTCTTTTAAAATGTGCTGACAACCAGACTGGTGATATCTAATGCAAGACTGCAAAGAACACTGAGGGCTGACCATTACTGACCATTATTGTGCAAGTAACTTTCCCTCCACAGTCCTGGTGTGGGAGCTTGAACTCGGAGCTCCCCATGGTTGAGTTTGGTGCAAGCATTGGGTCATAACCCCCCCCGATGTCTTGGTGACAGGTGGAGCAGATGAGAAACGAGCTTCTGCAGGAGAGAGCCATGAGACAGGACCTGGAGTGTGATAAGGTGGCTCTGGAGAGACAGGTAGACAGCACCGTTCATCTCTCACTGCCGGGGGAGGCCATGTCTGAACTGTTAAAATAGGGCAGTTCATCTGAATCAAGGGCACCACGCTTCCTCTTTCTCTCTCTCTCTGTCCCTGTTTGAGTCTGTCGCTCAGCAATATCTCATATCTGTCCAGCATCCCCTTTTGCCACTCCGTAAATCATCGGTGTCGTGCTGCGCTTCTGGGAGGAATAAGCAAGACAGGACTTGGTACAGAGTGTCACCCCTGCCTTTCGAGGCTGTTGTCAGTCTCCTGTTGCTTATAACAACAAGCTGTGCTAAACCTGCTGTTGATCCCTGCAACTTGAACTTAGTAACCTACCTCTCCACCCAGGCAAGACACTCTGTAAACAGGCTGTAAATAAATCTGTGACTGTAGCTCGGAACATTCAATGATTTATTGCATAATAAAATCATCAATGGCTTGAAATGTTTCCTGGTTCTCATGCAAACACCCCTTTTCATAGGCTGTTTTGTACGGCTCTATTCTTCTAAATGCACTTTTCAGTTGCTTATGAAAATACATGAATTTTTATATCTTAAAAGCTTTGCTTTAGATACCTCAATTGTCAGTCTTTCTGGAGGTCGAGTACTTTTTTTAATGGAACCTGCGATTAGCTTCTATTATACTGCTTGTTGAAGATTACTTGGAAAGGGCAGGTGGTTAAAGTACATGATATTCTTGCATTTTGTAGAATAAGGATCTGAAGAGCAGGGTGGCTCATCTGGAGGGCTCCCAAAAATCCAACAAGGAGAGCCTGGTCTCTCAGCTAGAGGCCAGGATCCAGGAGCTGGAGGAGAGGCTGGAAGGAGAGGAAAGGTAATGATGCTCTATCGGGATGACTGGTAAATCCAGGCACTTAGGCACTGCACTTCGAGGGAATGTAGCTTTGGATAATGTTGATGTCTGTAAAATCCACCCAAACACCATCGTCGTGTTTCACGGTCCAGTCATTTGTGGTGCCACTTGGGTGAGGTCACATTCAGTGGAAGCTGGGTATAGCTTGGCGACCGGCAGCACGCCCACTTTGAGATGCTGTGCCAGTCTCTGGCTAACCTACAGCTGTGCTTGTTACCAGGGATCATGCCAGCCTGCAACTGGTGAACCGCAAGCTAGAGAGAAAGGTGAAGGAGATGATGATACAGGTGGATGATGAGCACACGTCTTTGCAAGATCAGAAGGACCAGGTGAGTGAGGGCAGACTGGGCTCTGCATGAAGCTCTGAGGGGCTTCAGAGGCTCATGGAAGGCATCGGAAATGCACTTGTGTGGTTGGCTCATGAAGAGAGGGTACTCGTTGCTCTTTGGCGGTTTCACCCTTGCCTCCTCCTTTGTCCTTCACCCCCACCCCCCCCCATCCAAAAGCTCAACCTCCGTCTCAAAGTGTTGAAGCGACAGATGCACGAGGCTGAGGAAGAGATCGAACGTCTGGAGCACGGCAAGAAGAAGCTCCAGCGGGACCTGGAGGAGCAGCTGGAGTGTAATGAGCAACTCCAAGGCCAGATTAAGGCGCTGCGTAACGAGATGAGGTGAGCTCGCAAGTTAGGCTGGCCTGGTACTACCTGAGTCCAGCTAGCTTGTCCAAACAGCCCGAGGGTGTCACGCTCTCAGTAAAGGTCATTCCGCTGAACTGTCTCTGTGCGTTCACTGCCCTGCAGGCGCAAGAGCACAACGGCCCCACTGAACGACCTCGACGACAATGATGATGACGCAAGCACCAATGGGGAGGTTTACTACAGGTCAGCCTCAGGGTACAAGAGGTCCAGTCTGGATCCAGTTACATAGCGTTCTTCGTGTAAGAAGATTCAACATGGTGGCCACGGGGAGATCCTAACCTTGGCTGAGCTGAGCTGGGCTGAGTCGGGCCAAAGCCGTCTGAATCTGTGTGCCTTTCCCTGCTGGACCACTCAAGATGGACTGCTGTCCAATTCTTTGTTTTACTATCAAATTGGCCACTTTTGGCAGAATGCAATGATTTTATTAATGTTTATGTAAAGCATCTTGGCAATTTCATTGTCTGTGATATGTGTGTGAGAGCAGATATCGTTTATACCACTAATACTGGAAGAAATGAGAACCACAGCCCACCTGACATGGCCACATACTGTAAGTGTTCTTATTTTTCTGACTCTTACTGTCATGAAGGATATGGTGAATGAAGGTTCATGTGTTTGAAGGGAAATGTTCATTAGGGCTCTTACAACAGTTTACATATTGTATATTTTTCAAAAAACAGGTTTCAGTATGAAAGTCAACAATATGACTTTTAAAGTGTTTTTTATATAACGTTTTATAAATGTCTAATAAATAGGTATTGCTATGTTTGATATTGTGCCATTCTATTACATTTTTATTTTAATATTTTCCTAAAAGTGCCACGTAATTTCTAGAATGCAAAATGCTTAACATAGCCTGCTAAACATTCCAATATTAAGTGCATTTTAATTTTAAATCCTTGACTTTGGAAAGAGAATTTTGCCTTTTTATTGCTGCCAAAGGAACGATTTAACAAAGACAGTGTTAATACGATGTTTAATAAAACCTTAACCTGCTTTTTAACAAACTGGCCTGTTAGTTGCCTGTGCATGCATGACCATTCAGTGATGTGAGGTTTGGCTGTCCATTCACACAAGCTGATATGAAGTGCTGGCTTCTGAGTGACTTTGCAGTCATTGACCGTTGGCTTTGCCGTAATGAGCTGCACTGCATGTTGCATTTGAGCCATCTCTGATGCGTATTTAGAAGTAAATCCAACATTCTGATTGTGACAGGAGTCCATCAGGGGGTGGGGTTGATGTTGGTCCTGCCAGTACCTCTCTATATGGTAAATGTAAGAGTCCACGTAAGGCTAAAAACAACCTTGTGATAAAATAAAGTTACTGTTGGTAAATCCTGTTCTATCCTGAAGGATTTTTCTTTTTTTGCTCCTTTCTGATGAAAAGTGTTTATGAAACATTGAGACAAATGGTTTCACTGTATTCCTCTGCTCTTTCTCTGACGTGGCATTAACTCCTTCCTCAAGCTGAAGGGGTGTGTGTGTGTGTGTGTGTGTGTGTGTGTGTGTGTGTGTGTGTGTGTGTGTGTGTGTGTGTGTGTGGTTTTTTTTTTCCCTCCTTTCATCAAAATTCTCAGCTGTCTCAATACTCCCCCGTCAATAAGCAGCTTGGTGTCCTGTGTTTTGTTCCTTCAAACGTATCCTGTGATGTCCTTACTCTCTGCTTGATAGAACTGTGACCCGCGGCTTGATGTAAACCCAAACTAACCGAGTTGATAGTCATTGAGGCAAAACCTGTTGTACTGGAGAGGAAGTGGGGGTGTTTTAAAGATGCTTGCATCCTTTTAAGGAGTCCTGCTGTTGGATACAGCGAGAGAAAGAGGGATGAGACACAGCAGACCGGCCTGCTCAATGGGGTCTGCCTCCATTGTTCCTGGTTGTGACCTACATTTGTTCTCAATTGAAAGAGCACCAACAATTTAACCTTTTTAAACATGAAAGACCACCTCCCCCCAACCCCACACTTGTCATTTCTCAATCTGCATAGATTAGGGATCGATGCACATCTACAACTCAGCCTTTTTTTTTTAGGTGTAATGAGATGACCATTTTTGGAAATCTGGCCTCTGTTGGCACATGAGTAAAAATGCAGCAAAGTAATTTCTGCTGGACAATGACTTACTTACTTATAATCGTTATTCATGAAACTTGAAACAGTACTATGTACGAGTTTTCTATGGTCTTTTGATTTAGTAAGATGTTAGCCTACATATAAGTAATAGATCTTTAACCTACAGTAGATTCTGGTAACAATGGCGATCATTATTACTTTTGGCCGTAGGTTCTTTTACGGCTTCCATTGCAAATTAATATCTGAGCGTGTCATATTTTTCTTAAGTTTGGCATTTATTGCTGTTTTGATATACTTTGTTGCCCCCTTGTGGAAAGTACGTGTAAACAAAAAAATCATTTTTACAACAGTCGTAAAAATGTAAAAGAACGTGTTAGGTTATCTGAATCGGGTAAAACTCAATTTAAAAGTATTTTCAAATGTTGTAGTTTCCTAGTTCCAGCTTTTGTGTTTTTAGTTGCAGGAAGAGAGGAGGAAGGTACTTAAACCATGTGATTATGATGGTGCCTGATGAAGACGCCTGAAGCATTCTCTGTTCCAACTCCTAGTCTGGCATTTGCCAAACACAACAGAACACAGTCATGCATGTAATCCCTCCAACAGAACGAGAGAGGATGCTCGTTAATGTGCTAAAAGAGGGTTAATGGATAACTGCTGTTATAAACTGGACAGACCTTCACTGTGAGGTAGAGCGTGCCATGCAGGAAGGCCTCAGGAAGGAAGTCTTGCTTCCTGCCTCTTTCAGCTTCTCCCATAATGGTGCAGGACATCCTCTTCCTCCAGCCAGGACCTTCATTTAAGCTCATTTCAAGCCTCACAAAATGCTGTACCCCAGGCTAGATTGGAGTTGTTGGGGCACGGCTCCTATGCTGGAGACCAAACCATGTGTGTGAACTCAGCGTCTGATCTACTCTCCCTAAAAATTGGCCTGCGTGGCTGGAGAGTGTGCTTCCTGTGGGCTCAGCTGCATGGTTTCAAAGTGGAGGGGAAACATCCCTTGAGTCAGTATTTTCCTGAGCTATCAGCTGTGCTGGATCTTCTTCTTGGAAACCCAGCACCTACGGTTATCTATAAGTCCTGGGATCTAAGGCCATGTTCTCTCTGACAAATGACATTCTGCAGTGTTTGCACAGCCTGGGTGTAACTTCCTACAAAATACAGTTTTTGTTACCATTGAACACTCATTCCACCTCAGGCAAGTTTACCAATCCAACTCACTTATTTAAACAAAATAATAAATACACCGATCAGCCACAACATTAAAACCACCCCCTAGTAGAACAACTAGCTTTTCCCCACAGCCAGATGGCGCTCCTATAAATGTATAAATGAGAACGGAGATATAAAAGGAGAGGCACAAGCTAACCAGAAGCAGGTTTATTGATCGCTCCTGATCACTTGTTCATCCTGGCAAACCAGGTCCACCCCTTCATGATGGGTGTCTGCCTCGATGGCGCCGGTTGGTTCCAGGAGGATAATTCCCCTTGCTGTGTCGCTAAGAGTGTGCATGAATGGTTTGAGGAGTGCAACAGAGACTTCTGGTTACAAAAAGCTGACAAATACAGCCCCCTTCGCTGGTGGAAAGACCTCCTCGTGCCACCAGTACTCCAGCTGTGTGGCAAGACATTGATTCAGTGTGGCCTCTGAATGTTTACACAGGGATGCTGTACCGTGCTAACACTAGAGTTTCCCACAGAACATCAAGAGTCATCGGTGGTTCCAAACACTGGACCTGTCCATCAGGTTAATCCTACAGATGCTCAATAGGATTGACATCCAGTGAACACAGTGGCCAGGATGGTAGGCTGAAGTTGAACAGGCGTACCTAATGAAGTGGCCAATTGGTGTATATATACACATACAGTATTTTCAGTAGATGCACTGTATTTAAAAAAAAAATCTTAACCCTTGTTATTTTTGCAATAATTTTGTTGATCCGGAAAATAATCCCTTTTCATAATCTTTGGCAGAAATGCGCCTTCAGAAAATTGTAACAAAGCATGTATTTTATTTTCCACCAGACCTGTTTTATGTACTCCTGCTGTATGTTGTATCACAAGCAACAAAGCAGGCTAATGTTCACAATGATAAACATCGAAATCAAACAGCAAAGTCAAGTTACAGACTAGTCAAAAACGCTGACAAAACAAGTCGTACAGTTACAGCGAGTGTTCAAAGGGTCGTCCGTTAGCTTTCACACAGGCTCCCAGCCGTTCAGCCAAAAAAGATTAAAATCAACTCAGGATCGACAAAAGTTATTGGAAAAATAAAGAAGGTTTGGTTTTTGTTAAACCAGCGTATATACAACATACTTTTGAATAATATGCATTTATCTGTGAAAGATCTTAAAAAAAACAAGTGTCTAGAAATTATTTGAAATGAAGATTTAGTTGTACTGTGATTTGCTATCTGGTAAAGAAAGAGGAATGCCAGGCTGACATTTTTTGATGGATATTTGAACTGTGTGAGACCGAGCGAGGTTGCCAGATATTAGTGATATTCCGACTAGACTTCCGACTAGACGCGAGCTGTACGAAACCCTAGCTATTCCAGGAAAGGCTTCTCAAAATACATACTAACAGGCCTTATGGCAAGACCTGTGCTGGATCAACACCTGCCTCTTCGGCTTGAGACAACAGCAGCGACATTGGCGGGGTCCAGCCGTTCTGGTGGTGCCTGTTGAACAGGCCTGAACATAAAGCAGGGATCAGCATCCACCTCCAAAGATGCTGCCATGAGACGTGTTTGCATGAGCAGAACACAGAGCCCTTTGACTGCTCTGGAAGCATGTTGCGCAATCATCTGCCGATTGGTGATGCATTGCTGGCAGCACAAGTAATTCTTGTATGAACGGCAGTTGCATTCAAATTGCAACCGAATGGGATCGTAGAGAGAAAGACAGATTACATTAAATGCCTAGAGTAAAGTGGGTGGTGGCACTGATGATGCATTAGACATACAGACTAAAGACAGCACTTCTTAAAAATGGTTGCAGGTGAAATACAATTGACCTATGATGTAAGCTAATGACTACCAAAGGCCTTCCTTTGTTTCGGTTTTGGCAAATGATTGACGCCTTCTGAGAGTAGACTTCCTCTATGTCTGCAAAAACATATTTCTGGAGCTTTGACATTGCAGACAGCACCTCTGTGATTCAGACAGAAAGGCTAAATATCAGCCTCAGAATCATTCATATTTATCAGTATACAGGAAAAGTCGTGCTGAATTCTATGGGTGCTTAATTCAGCGTTTGCGTTTAAGGTTTGGGGAATGGTTGTGTTTCTTCCAAGGCTCCTTAAAAAAAAATTGAAATTCCTATTCCTTGATTCTTATATAAACAACAAGTAAAGCTACTGTTTCGGCGAGAGTGTTTCCACGCCCCCAGGTCCCTGTCCACACCCGGGTGGTGACTGCACCTTGAAACGACAGTAGTTCTGATTGCGTCCTTCCAGAAGTGCAGCATTACAGAGATTTGCGGAGGGGTATGGAGGCTATTTGTCAGTTCTGGACCTTTAGTTCCAGGACTCCTTCACTCTCTTAGAGTCACTTGGAAGAATGCTGGTCCACCCTGCAAAGGAAACAGAGGCCAACACCAATGGCCAGAATAAACAGCTGTATAGACATTTTACAGCTTTAAAAACTTTAAACCCCAAAACTAAAGAATAAGCATACACTATTTTAAAATGTTTTTATTGCTCCTAAAGACAGATAAAATGCTCCCTGTGATGGTCTTTGTTTATTAGCCCCCAGCAGAAACATTCAGGTCTAACAGACTGGGTGGCATTGTGTAGATTTGAGTTCTGGGAACCACCTCCATGCACTCAAGCTGGCTTCCTGCAGGCCAGGAAGGAGGAACTACACTTGTCCCAGTGGGGTGGTGTGGAACATTCCACATATGAGAATGTAGGAGGAGGAACTCCAGTGAAATCAAGCCTGACAGGTCTGATGAGCAGCTAGGCCCAGACGTGCATTGTGATCTGAACTATTGATGTCACGCATTGCCTCACGGGATGGTGTCATAATTCTCCTGCACCACAGTGCTGAACGGAAGCAAGCCTGTTCCCTGACACAGCACGGGGAATATTCAGGGCTTGTTATTCAGTCCCTTATCAGCTGGGTTAGCACTTAGATTTAGGGTGGAACTCTCTCGCTCTCTCTTTTTCCCTCTCTCTCTCTCTCTCTCTCTCTCGCTTGTTTGTTCCCTTCCGCTGCGGAGAGCAGGGAGCTGGTGGTGGGGTGTAGATGTTTGCGCTCGGGGGAGTGTGAGGAAGCCACGGAGCGGGAGTGGAGACATGCAGCGGTACCGGCCCAGGGGTACCGTAACTACTGCCGTGGACACATCGGATCAGACCACTGAGGTAAAACTTTGGGGGGGGGGGTTAAGAAATTCCCTCAAGCTGCTCAGAGCTCTTTCCTCACCCCCCTGCTGCTTGTCATTCCCCTGGTGGGACAGTTGTGACTTGTTTGTTTGCTTGCACTCAATCTTTGATCCGGGCGTCCTATTATTAACTCTCTCACAGTATCAGGGGGTCAGGTAATTAATTAGCTAATTAACTGTAGGTAGGTGAGACCCACTGGCTCCGTATTTGCTCCGGGATGCCTGAGAATAACCTCGGCCGTAATCAGAGCTGCATGCACTGGTCCAGAGCTGCCCTCCGCGTAGGTGGCGCTGACGTCCACAGGGTGCTGAACTCTACACTTTGCAGCTGATGTGTGCTTTTCTTTTCTTCCGCTTAGAAGAACGTCAGAACGTTAGGAGTCGGGGCCGATGGCACGAGCGCGGCAGCGCACGCTCACGCGTGCCTGACTCGGTTCCGAAAATGTCACGCGGTTATGGGTTGTCACCTTCGGGTACCCTGAACCGAAAGGTTAACCGCTTCTCTCACTGACAGCTGGGTGTATTATGTATGAAATAAAAGCTGAAACTCGCAGGTTTTGAACACTCCCACCATTGACACGAGGTTCTTCTTGTCGGTATAAAGCTGCTTGTTTGTAGAGCTGGGCTGTCATGTTCTAAAATTAGCGAGCCCGTCAACATCATCCTGGTCTTGTTAGCTCAGCGCCTCCGGTGGTCCGCTTCTACTTGTCAGACAAAGCAGTTCGGTAGAATACTTTGACGCGGATAAATTATTCATTTTATATTTAGAATTAACAGTAAGCAGTTTTCCATGCTGTTGGGTTTTTTTTTAAACCACTTTTCAAGCATTGGAATGGACCTTTAAACACAAGTATTATTGCTGCATTTAGTTCAGTTTATATCAAGCCATGGATGTCACATCCATGTGTCTCCAAACACTTGAACGGTCTTAACAGTCAGTCCCCGTGTGTGTGTGTGTCTTTGTGTGTGTTCAGAGAATCATCCAACGCCTGCGACTGACTTTGCGCCCAGGTGACCTCCCGACCGGGCAGCATGAAGGTCAGGCGGCCAGCACAAATACGGTGAGTCTGCAGGCACAAATGGTCTTTTTCAGTAGTGCTCTTACTTCACCTGGCCTCACCCCATTAATTACCTCGTCTTTACGCTGTAACCTTCAGCGTGTCATTCACTCCAGCCGCCCACTTATAACCAGTTAGTCCTCGTGAGCCAAGCTTTACCCCTTATAACCAGTTAACGTGAATCAGTGTAATCCTTGTGAGACAAGCTTTACCCCTTACCCCTCATTCTACCCTCCCAGCCCTTGAGTATATTTCCCTCTGCCATCCTCGTTCCTTTGTCAAATTGGCTGCTAGCTACCTCGCTCACTCCACACCTATTGATGAGCCGTACGTCATAACTTGCGCAAATGGGCCATGTGGTGGCTTGCCACACGTCTCCCCAGCAGCGTGACACTGAAGTGTCATGCCTGCTCCGAAATGGGGAGGTACCATCATGAGGAACACAAGGCACGGTTTAATTCGGAGGTTTTTCACAGACACGAATTCTGATTTCCCTGTGGTCTGTACCATATCGTTGACACACACGTCGTCGGTGTCATGGACCGTCACCAATCAGCGTGGATATCTGCGGCTTTAGTGAGTTACATAGAAATTCAGTTTTGAAACATTGTAGGTAAAGAGATAAAGATTTGGTATCTGTGATACTGGGGGAATAACAGAAAACAGGCATGGCAGGATAGCGAAACGTGTGCTATCTTACGTTTGTATCAAGCGGATTTTGTTACGTTTGAAAGAATAAAAACCACGTCTATGCTGAAACCAAAAGGCTGATGAAAGCTTATGCCAGGCCTGACTGCGGTGTCTGTGACAGTTCCTGATAGGGTGACACGCTGTGCCCGCCTGCGGTGTGGGACTGAGCATCAATTTTTAATACTTCACATTCTTTTATTCTTATTTGGCCGGTGGCTCAGTGGTTAGCACTGTTGCCACACACCTCAGGGTTAGGGGGATTCGAGCACCTCCTCCACCCTAAGCGTGTACCTTGTAGAGTTTGCAGGTCTCCTTTGTGTCACCGAGGTTTCTTCCTGCAGTTCTAGGTCATGCAGCTAGGCTAACTGGCTCGTGGAAACTGAGCAGAATGTATGATCACGTGTGTTGGCGCAGTAAATATTGGTTTTAGCCTAGAGGCTAAAGCACCCAGTAACACCGCATTGGGATACGGAGGCGAGCGGGTTGGGCTTTCCGTAAGACTCTCCTAAGGGATTAAAAAGCTGGAAAATTATACCTGATATAAAAGATGCTGCACGTTTCAGGATCTGGCTGAAAATGGCACTCAGCCGTCTGCATCTCCTCGGCGATATGAAGGCAAGATGTCCGGTGACCCCATCAGGAGGAGGAACGGCTACGTCCAGCCTATGGAGGAGTCGGGGCAGGTGGGAATGGCTGCTGTGGGTACCTTACGATTACACACAGCCACTGGCTGTTGAGTCATCTGTACAACACTCCCACCGTGACTCATCCTTTGGGCCCTTCCTGGTGTTATGAACATTGCCGTGGTACTGCCTGTTGGCAGCTGTTTCCCATGACAAAGGTTGTAACCAGCCCTCAAGAAATAAGTGAGGGTTTTACGTTGTGCACATTTTCACTTATTTTATGGAATCCGTGAAGAAACCGAATGCAGATAACTCACTGACGAGTAACATCTCAAACGTTAGGCCCCCGTGCCTTGCCTTACTCTCCGGTTTGCCCGTGGGTCCGGTGACGCTTTTAGTCCTGAGCGGCAGTCGTCACTGGGATCCTGCAACAGAATGGTGCATTCTTATTCTTCAGCCCTGGTGGGGGGTGGGGGGTGTTGCAGGGGTACGATCCCCACAAGGCGGTGGGGGAGGTAGTACTGAGCTTACTGTGCCGCAGAAACAGGACACCAGCGATGCATTGAGGGCATTTATATATTTATTTACCAGGGCGGCTTTTCCTTAGCTTCAGCTTTTAAAGATTCTGCGCGCACACACTCAGTATACTGTACTTTCACACAGACATGCAAGCGTTCTCACACAACTTTGTGCACACGCACGCACACACACACACACACACACACACACACACACACAATATTGACATAAACACAGAGTCTCACTTGCATTCTCACAGACATGCATCCACCTGCATTCTTACACACACACACCCACAGACTCACACACCGCCCCGCGAGCGTGGAAACCTTAACCGTGTCCTCTTGCGTCCTTCAGCACATGGCTGCTGCAGTTAATGGGGCGAGGGAGAAGCCGTCCCAGAGGACACCCCAGGCGACGGCAGGAGAGCAAGGGTCGAGTGCGGAAGTCCAGCAGGAAGGCATAGTGCATGAGTGGACCGTCAGTCACCTGAGGGACGAGATGAACTACATCAAAGCGGTGAGCGAGACCAGTGGGCGGAGAGACACACCTCCTGTAACCCCCGACGCTGGAGACGTGAGACTACTGTTCCAGCCACCGAGCTACTGAGAGTTTCTAAAATGATAAACGGAAGATGAACTGATGATTGTTTTTATTATTGTTAGATACTCTGTTATAAATTTTAATAAATAACATTTTATAAATGTATATGTTTCCAATAACCTAGGCTTAAATTCTGGCTTCACATGAGCCTATTATTGTGGCCCATTGGCTACCCCCCATCTCTGATTGACAGGTATTGGGTACCTAAGACAATGGTGTGTCGCTCCCCCAAGATTTTTTCTGACATGGGCATTTTGGTTGGACCATAGGAAGGATTTGCTATTTTTATTTGAACAATTTCTGTCTTGTCTGGAAAATCTATTAAGTATTTGTATTGGAAATATGGAATCCAGTGCCGTATTGGCCCTGACAATAGAGAATGTTTTAAGTTAATTTCCCCTACCTTGCTGTGCAGGTTCGAGACTCGCTAGAAAAGGTGCGGGAGCGGATGTACGGGCAGTTTGGTGGGATGCAGGAGTCAATGCAGAAAATGTCACAGGACATGAAGGTAATGCATCAAGCTGTGAGCCACCTGGGTATCCTCAAATAACGCCGGGCCAAAATGGACCGGCGGCTAGCCGTATAAGATTCTCTCTTGTGGTCTCCCGTTTGATCTCGGTGATGGCCTGGTGCATCATGGGATGTCTCTTCTCAGGCTGCCAATGCCCAGAGGCAAGACCTGGAAGCACAGGTGAGGGTGCGCACCACGGCCATGGAGAGCTTGGACCAGATGAACAGCTCGCTCTTGTCAGCCAACATAAGTTTACAGGTAGGCTGTATGTAGAAGAGTGGGCCAGAATGATCAGTGTTTCTCCTGACACCATACATGAGGCTAGATAACTGAGTCTAAGACCAAGAGGCCGCAGGGCTCAGCCCTAAAAAACCAGGGCCAAACCCAAAAAGACAGAACTAAGTCCTAACAGAGAGTATAGAGTCTAACAAACCAGGGTAAAACTCAAATGAAAAAGCTCAAAAATGCTAAATAGTCAATCTGCAGAGCAAGGGATGGCCTCTTCGTTGTAACTGGTTTCCAATGCCTAATCGCCGTGCTTTTATTGTATTGCCTATGTTAGCAGTTAACTGTTTGCTGTTTGTCCACCATTGTTTCCCCCCCATCAGTCGTCTTTGCTTTTCCATTTCCTGCCTCCGCCCAGTATTTCCCCAACATGCCGAGTGTCAGATGTGTGGGTTGTAACCGTTCCGCGGTCTTTTCCTGCTGTGTTGAGAGGCCCTCACCCAGTCGATCTTAGTAAACAGCAAGCGAGTGACAGGCTTTTTTTGTAGCTGGTCTGCCCAAAATATGGCAATCTACGTGCCTCAGGTGACACTCAGTTGCTTGGCATTCTCTCACCTCCTCCATAACAGAGTTTGTCACAGGGTTATAATATTTAAAATAACATCTATATTTGGGATTTGGTTCAGCAGAGAGCTGAGCATCTAAACATGGGATGGCAGTGTCTTGATCGTCCTTCTGGGCTGGTGAGAGCCTTGCCACTGTGAACACTGACGGCTTTAGTCTCCTGATTGCCGTGAGGAGTAGTGATGTGGTAGCTGACATGTTTGGAGGGGTGCCCTTTGCAGAAGTCCCTGCTGGAGAACTGTCTGGATCGCGTGGAGAAGCAGGACGAAATGAAGAGCCTGCGGAGCTCCTGCCAGCGGGCTGAGGCCAAGCTGAGGGAGAGGGACAGGGAGCTGGCATCTGCCCGTGCCGAGAACCAGGCCCTCCGGCTGCAGGTACGAGGCGGGCCTCCAAAGGGAGCCGGTTCACCGGAGTACCCAGGGGATTGTGTGGCGTGCCAGCAGTTGAGCGAAGGTACAGTCTGGGAGGGGAAGACCACACACCCAACCCTGAGACAGACCACTGTGGCCTGAGAAAGAAGGACACAGCAGGAGAAACTTAGCTGTCAGCTCCAGCGCCGAACAGGGTGTTCACGGTGGCCCAACACACAAAGCCAGGCTTTTGATGATGTGAATGTTTGTCTCCCAAAGGGGGATAAGGCGAGAGGACGACCCCGCCGGGCTTGTTCGGTGTCGAGCTCCACCCTGTTTACTTTTGCTTTCCTGGTCGCTATGGTGACCTCACTGCAGCTTACCCTGCTTCCCGATAACTCAGGCGGGTATTGACTGGCAGTATTTGGACTGAAGTCCCAAATTCCAATGAACCGCAGCTGGGTTTAGTCTAACTGTTGAGTTTGACTCACTTTAAAACCTCAGTCACCAGTAATTTATGGCAGTGAGCTTCTCTCAAATAGACAGTCTGACTGACTGACTGACTTATATGCATCCATACTTACTTACTTATTTATTTACTTTGTTGAACCCTGAGGAACTGCACAGATACAAACACCTTACGCAAAATTCAAGTGCAAACACAATACGCCTACCACAAATAAAGGTGGTGCAAAAATATAATCAGATAATTAAAGAAATACAAATGAAGGGGAGTGTTAATATGATGTTCACGGTACATACCTAGTTATGTAGGGAGTAATTTATCTGTTTTTGAAATGCTGCTCTGGCTGGGGTGTGGTTGGGGTAGCGATTCTTAGCACACCATGGCGGAATGAGCGGTAAACTAAAGAAAGCGCCTTGTGGAGGGCAAGGGCGGAAGTGTTGATGGTGTTCTCCAGTTCTGCCACCATAAGCCTCTGTGCGACCTCCTCCAGTGGATCCAGGGCCGTCCTGTCATGGACCAGGCTTTCCTGATGAGTCATCTTACTCCTGCTGTGTTGGCATACTAAAGTGAACGTGTTCTCTTACGACACGCTAGTATGCTAATGCATATACTAATACACTAGAGTATGCTAGTAAGCTATAAGGTGTACGCTAGCATGTGCATTAAAATGCTAATGTGTGGTAGTTTACTTTAAAGTGTACAGTTGTATGGTACCGTATGCTAGTATGCTATAATATGTATATTTGTAAGCTTGTGTACGCTATGTTGTGTATATGATATGATGCATGCTGGTAATGTTGTAACATATACAGCTGTATGTTTGTCTGCTATACCTACAGTATATACCAGACAGAGAGTTTATCACAATACAGCGGTTGGTGTGGCTGTGCCCGAGGGCCCCCGAGGGCCCCCGAAGCGTGCACGTTTCCCGGAACAGCCCTCTCATGCTGGCTCCACGCCCGTGTTCCGTTCCTGCCTCAGATAGAATCATCCCAGGAGGCCAGCTCGCAGGCTCTCCAGGAGATGTCGCAGAGGCTGCAGGGCCAGTTTGAGGAGAGGATCCAGGCGGAGCAACGCAGCCACCGGCAGGAAATCGAGGCACTGCAGGTACAGCGGCGTCGCCTCGCCCACGGACCTCTTATTCCAGATCAGTGGTCCATCCGAGGTCTGCGGGAGACAGACTGTCTCGTTCCTGGATATCAGTAATGAGATTAAGGCTTCAATTCTCAGTCCATTGCTTGAGGAAAACACCAGCAAAACCTCACGTTTCTATTCCTGAAGGGGCTTCTGGTAGGAAACGTTTCCCCAGAGCCAAGTCAAAGCTCCAATACATGCTGTTGAACAGAGCCAGTTTATACAGGGTCCCACTGTGTTTTTAATCCGGATCCGCTTTGGTGTGGAACCCAGGCTCAGATCGACAACTATGTGAAGCGCCTGGAGGAAGCGGAAATGAAAGTCAGGACGGCAGAGGCCAGGATAGCAGAGAGGGACAAACGGATCATCGAGGTGGAGCGTCTGCTGGACTGCATGGGGCAGGTAGCGTGCCGGAGTCACCCCTGCAGCATCCTGTCCCACATGCAGCTACCTTTACTTTACACTCAGTGACCTCGATGCATACAGAGCTACAGTCTTAATGAATTTGATTTTAATGGAACTGTTCAGCTTTTCAAGTTGTTCGGTGGTCAGTACTGGGGGGTTCGAATCCCACCTCTACTCTGTATGTGTGGAGTTTGCATGTTCTCTCCATGCAGCTTTGATCATGCAATCTAAAGACATGCTGTTAGCCTAACTGGTGTCTCTAAATTGCTCCCGGGGTATGAGTCAGTACGTATGTGTGTGTATTTATGCACCCCGTGACCTACTGGCATCCTGTCCAGGGTGTAACCCAACCTTGTACCCTCTGGTGTCTGGGATAGACTCCAGGTGACCCAGAGCAAAAGAAGCAGTTAAAATATAAATGGTTGTTGCCCAAGAGTTTCTAAAAGGATCTGTCATGGGGTTTGAACCAACACCCTTCAGCTAATGAGCCCGTTCTCAACAGCCATGCTGCCCACTAGCTGTAATAAAGCCTCATAACTGGACTGCGAGAGTCGCTGCATTGGTGTTCAGTCCACGTTTGTTTATTTATTCATTCCTGCTTTGTTTCTAAGGAAAAGGGCCACCTGCAGCAGAAACTGCAGGACTGTGAACAGCGCATGCACACCCTGGAGCAGCAGACAGACCGCGTGGATGAAGCTGTGTTTAATAAGTAAGAGCGGGGTCCACAGCAGGGTGCAGTTAAAGTTCTCTTCAGAATAACTTGTTCAAACACGTCTGCCATGTTTGACCTGCTCCAGGTCCCAGCAGCTGGAGAACGAAGCTGCCGAATTGCGGGAGAGGATCAAACACCTGAATGACATGGTGTTCTGTCAGCAAAGGAAGGTGAAGGCGATGATTGAGGAGGTGAGGGGGCTCGTGAGACCAACACCAGGCCACACGCTACACCTGCTGAGGGAGGTAAAGGCGAAGAACCCAGCTGAGGAAGTGAGGGAGGATCATCTCACAGACACACACTCACACACACAGACGCCAATGTGGAGACGATGCCACACATCAGCAAAACAGTCAAGGAGGTGCGGTCTCTCTCAAACACACAGTGGCATGTGGCAACGAGTCGCTTCCACACGGTTTTCAGTCCGATATTCTCCGCTTATCCTGAACTCCAGTTAGATCTGAGAGTGTATTTACAGAGGCAGGTAAATCGATCGTACGTGACAAAGACTCGGGGTGACATTACAGAGACGGTGAGGTCTGAAATTCTGCTCCTTTCCTCGGGGGACGTGTAGGTGGAAATTTTGCGAGCTACTGTAGCAGAGAAGGACATGTTCATCAAGGAGCTTCTGGACAGGATTGCTGCAGCAGAGAGCAAGGTGAGACCTGACCATGTGGCACCAAAACGCAGGTTGATGAAGTTAGTGCTTGTTAGAACATGCTCGCCGTCCTGTGAAAGTGAACACAGTCGCATTAACTGAACCTGCTTTCTGCCTGTGCAGAACACTGCCAAACGTGTGGAAACAAGAGACGTCGGGGTGGGATGTGATATGCCCCCCAGGTAATGAGCACGTCGGCATGCCAAGTTCTCCATTGGCGGTGACAGTGAAAGCTTTGTTCTAACTTCTAAGGTGCTTCTGTTTTGTTTGGCCAGAGCTGAGGCCCAGCCTCAGGATGATCTCCTGTCCAGGCGAGTCTGGTGGAGTCCGCAGCCGTCCAGCCGAATGGAATCCAGCCTCCTCAAGTACTCGCCCAAGCAGTACAGCTCGATGTTGCTATCCAGGTCTTCCCAGACAGCCGGCTCTGCTACCAGCCCCACGCAGTCTGCTGCCGGCCCATTAAATTCTACACAGCCCAGCCCATCTCAGCAGTGTTCAGTACAGACCACCCCAAGCCAGAACCAACCAGGAACATCAAGTCCGGAACTGGCCAACCTACCACAGTCCAAACTCAGCAGTACCTCCAGTTCAACGGAAACATTTCCGTCGCATAAAAAACTCTATGACATCACTGAAAATACAGAAGCTGAATAAGTCTCCCCACCTCGTTATGTCACACTTCATTGCTGAAATCACGGTGGTGTTATTCCATTTTTCTTCACTGACGTTTCCACTGTCAACTTCTCATGTCCCTTGTGTGAAGAAAATGTTTTATTTCTCAACAGACTTGTTGATTTGTTTACGTTGCACTCTGCAAGACCATAAAGCATACCCCTTTTTTTGGTAAATTAAATAGCTATTTGTAAATAGGTTTATTTCATTGTAAATAAATTTACAAAGAGTATTTTATGCATTTGCTTTGTTTACAAAAAGAGGTAAGGTTTCTTTTCTATAATGTAATTTAAAATCCAAAAATTGGTATATTTTTATTATCAAGTGATAAAGAAAATATGCATAAAAATATTTTATTATTACTGAAAGAGCTTCAGGCATTTTGGCATTAATGTGCTATTTATGTATATAGTTTAAAATTACAAACAAATGTAAGAAGGCGGAGATATTCTCGAAATATTAAGACCTTAAATGCTGTGTTAAAACAGCCACCGTTTAGTCAGGCTTAAACACTCAGGTAAGATACGGCGTATCACAAAATATCCAGGCGTTTAAAACTAGGTAAATATGGCCGTTCCAGTGCCTGTTTAAAATAAAAAATACCTATCAGTGAGTTGCGTTTTTTATTTTTATATTACAAGCTGTATTTATTATTTTATTAATCTGTATAGGTGCAAATGTTAACTATTAAACCTGCAATTAAAATTCTGACAGCTGATTTACGGTCGTCTTTGGTCTTTGTCGGTCTTAATAGCCAAACCACCGGTGGTCAGCACCAATAGGCGGCGCCATATTTCCATTTTAGCCGCTTCATAGCGCTTTCGTTACGAGAACCTAGCAAATATGATTAATGATTACTACAAAGAATGAATAAGTTCAATAATATTGATGCATTTAGTTTTGTATTTAATTTGACCAAATCAAAAAATTAGCTTATAGTTTTTAGCTACTATGTTTAGGGCACTCCTTTGAAGTGAATCAAAATATGTGTATTAGTCGTTTTTACACTCCAGGACAGTAGGTGGCGATGTTTAATCTCGGTTGCCGTAAAACCAACAGTTAGAACTAGACATAGCTCATTTGTCTATGGCGCTTCCGGATGAAGTTTCGGGTGAGCTTCCGGAATGCGGCTGACAGTTTAGACAGCGGTTTACCTTCTCGGGGAGGCGGTCACGTTTTTAGAGTGGGTGAGCTTTTTTTTTTTAAAAAAATTTTTTTAAAGTAATTTTAGTATGATGTCCTCGTCGTGGACGGAACTGCAAGGACAAGTGGGAAATCTTCAGGGCAAGAGCAAAGAAGAGCTTTGTGAGATTCTACGGCGACAAGAGAAGCTACTTAGTAATAAGTGAGATATTTTACTCCTCCGCTGGCTGCCTGGAAGGGGGGTGTAATCATGAACAGCTCTGTCTCTGTGCAGCATTAAAACTGAAGGTTCTACACAGTTTGGACACCTGTTATTTTATTTTCTATTCCTTCGCGACCTGCTTAGTCAGCTCTTTTTCCATACGTATTCTACGTCGTCTCGTAGCTCTTTTTTTCTGTAAATTGTGCCTGTTTGTGTTTGCATTACTTTATTGAAATCTTTAATGCCTTTTATGCAGGTAATATTTTTCGGCTCCTGTCATTACAGATTGAAAGAGTAATTAGTGAGCTAGGGACGAGGTTCAAGCACTTTCCGTGCGGAGCCCCCGTTTTAGTGTCTCCATAGCAACGTACTTGTGACGTCATGGGTTCCACGGAGTTCCGAACTGATCAAAACGCTTGAAATCTCTGCTAATTTGTATAATTCCACGGCCAGTCAGAATTCAGCAGTTCCCACCCGGTTTTTTGGCACATTTGCGAAATTTGCCCAATTTGCCTTGTATACTAGTTCAAGGATCTTCGTCCAATCTGTACATATTTGGTATTGTTGTAATCAACAGACCCAGCTGGTCAAAAATGATCCCAAAAATCCCATGTATGCCATTTGGCATGGCTGCAGGCCACGCTCAAATTACTAACCCCCCCCCCACTTGTCTATGGCAGTATTGCATGCTTCAGCCCATTCTGACCAATCCAGCACTGCTTACATAAACCTCCCAATCAACACTACTTGTGTTGGAGGTGTAGCTTGTCAAAGGAAATCCCAAAAATCCAGTTTGACAGTTTGCATGTCCACAGGCCATGCCCCAAGCACCTATGTCCTCAACTGGCTGTGGATGCTTCACTGCTTATCCCAGCACTACTGCAGGACATACTCGTATAGGCAGTGCTGGCTTTGGCAGTTGCTCGACGGTTAAAGCTGCTTTTGCATTTTGCTTTATTCAATGGTGGATAGTGTCTCTGTTGGTATGTGTGCTTGAACCCGGTCATAACCTTCTGCGGTTATATTTAACTAGTGTTTTTGCTCTTAACACCTTTTTCCTAGGAAGTTTGTTCAGTCCCTTCCCGATAAAGGGAAGAAGATAACAGACTTTGTACAAAGACTCCATCTGGCTCTTGCCAGACGTGAGGAAGAGGAAAAAAGACAGGATATGCTGTCAGATGTGAAGACTGAGTTTCAGTCTAAATATCAGCAAGCTTTGGCACAGCGACAGCCTGGCAGCCATGACCTTGCGTCTGGTCTGGACTTTTTGGAGACATCCCAGAAAATCATGGAACATGGACATGTGGACTCTGAAGATGTACAACTGGACCAGTCTGGTCAGGACAGTGCTGATGCTGATGGACGAAAGATTTCTCCTGGTATTCCGGAGGCACTTGGCATGGAGACAGCTACGGATGCCAGACATTTGGGACTCTCTGATGGGGAAAAGGAGAAGGACCTTACAGGGGCATTTCAGAGGGTCACCCTGGCCGATGATGATGAACCCAACCCTAGCTTGTTGAAAGTCAGATCATATGACGCCATGATGGACAATCCTTTCAGGAAAACGCGACCACAGAAAAAGTTTCACTGCATAGAGGTGGTAGAGAGGACTGAGAATAACTTGTCGACAAGGAAACCAAAGTTCAAACCCAATCAGTAAGACCTTTGCATGCATCTACATAGGCTGCTGTCAAATATGTCATTTTAACACTTAGGGACATTGGTGATGGCATTGGGGTGGTGCTCACTCACCAGTCTATCAAACTTCTGTGTTTCCAGGCTAGTCCAGAAGGCCGATGGCTCGCCGAGCGACTCTACTGCATCTGGTCAGTCCCCGGGAGGCGTGTCACCACTGTCCGCTGAACTAAGGAGGCAGAGAGACCGGATGCACCTGGATGACATCACGGCAGCAAAACTGCCTCCACTGCACCACAGCCCCGCTCAGCTTCTGAGCCTGGAGGAGTCGGTCTCTCTGCTGCGTGAGCAGACCAGAAAATACGAGGTGAGTGTGTGGAATCGCTACCCACCCCTGGCTCTGACACCACCCACTCGGTGGGGAATTGCTCCCCCCCCCCCCACACACACACACTTTCCACTACAGCCCGTTTCCTTGGCTTATGTGTCAGACATTAGTAAATATGTACAGTTTATTTACTATTGTTTCCCCAAAATCAACACTAATATTTCCTCATTACAGTGTAGAGAACAGCAAATGGGTATTATTAGTAGTAAATCTGTTTGGAACATTTTGTTAAGTGAAATTTGTTTGAACCCAAAACACTCATAACCATAAAAAGTCACTCTTGGACTTGAAATTAAGACCTTGATCAGACTGAGAACATTGGTCAGGGGTGGGTCTGGTTAATATTGACACTGGCAAGGTTTACCCTTTTGTACAACTAGTTAACAGTACTGAGAGTTTCTCCTGGAACCTGAAAAGGTTCAGGTGATGTCCGTGTTCTCTTCTCTTAGTGTCGAATGATTCTTGTATGATTATTTTTATCCTTCAAGTCTTTTAATGACTAGCGAGAGGTACTGCGCAGCATTTGAGAATATAAACCCCAGCTCAGTTCAGCTGCATTGCGCATTTTAAACTGCTCTTGAATGCACGTCGCGTTTATGCTTCGCAGGAGCTGCAGGCCAAGGTGGCTGCGCATAAGTTGTCCAAGTGGCTAGGCATCAGCATGGCGACTTATGAACCGGAGGTCCAGATCCCAGGCAGGTACAGGGAAGCTTGTGACCATGACGATGAACTGTCCTCAAATGAGGATTAATGGGATGGTGGGGGAGGTACTGTATTACTACAGGATGCTGATTGAATCACTTGGAAGGAGTTGAAGAAAAGGACCCGAATGAGAAGGTAGCTGTGAGACATGAAAGTGAACCTGTTACCTGCTTAACAGAGGCACCAGGAGCCTTTTTATGAGACCTCTGCGCAGTTTATCTTCCAGTGTTACCAAACATCCTCTGCTCAGTTTCCCTAAATGCTGCACTCAGATTGGCTCTTACTGTTATTCTCACAGATTTCACGCTGCCTTTGTTTTCTACTGAGCTCCTAACATCACACAGCTACAGGGCAGGTGATTACTTAAGTTATTGTAAGGGGAAAAATATTTTTGTATTACGTATGAGTGATTATTTATAAAATAAAAACATGTTAAACAAGGCTGTCGATGTTTCACCTGTTTCCTTTTATTTTTTTTTTTGCATATCAAGTACATTGTGGATTTTTACATGCTGATTTAAAATGATAATCCTCTAAGACACCCTATGAATGAATTAGCAAATCCTCAGTACTTGAGTCTGGCATTGTTTAATGTTCATGTATAATAGAAACTAAGTGGTCAGGGAATTTACCGTGGGAAGAGATGGAATTTGGTAAATAAACCCTTATGCAGGACCGGGTCAGACCCTCCAGACGCAAATAGATTATTTTGAAATGGTTTGATTGATAGATGACTGATTAATCACGCTGAGCCCATTGTTATCGTAACATGGTTTATGTTCAGTCTTCAAACCTTCTGGTTTGGTGAGGTGAAAATGTATTTTAATTGGCCAGCGTTATCAAGACCGATCTGTAATATTTTTGGGAAGGGTGGATAAAAAATGTATAGTCAATTATTGAAAACACTGAAGGAAGCAGAGAAGGGGTTGGAGCCATACATCTGGTCTGGATTTAGATTAGGTTTGTCCTCTGGGCAGCAGGGCATGATGGGATGCCAGCATGGACACAGGCATTGGCGTCGCCCCGCAGATAAGGACGTCCAACATCAACAGTGTGACGAAACACTCCTTCGCCTCTGTGGCCCATTCCACCCGTCACACAGATGCTTCATCTTTTCACGAGAAGTCGGAAGGTCGAGCAACAAATAAAAAAATAAGACAGATATGTCAAAGTGGCAGCTGAGGGGAGGTGAGGTGAAGTCAGTAGACGTCCGCCAGCGATGATCTTTGATAACCCCAGCAACTGGCGGGCGTTGTGGTGCCCATGGGAGCCACTTGAACAAACAGTGGGGCGGGCTGTTCGGACCCGTCAGCCAACCCTGCTCCAGATGGAGCCATGCTGACTTCCAATAATAAATATGTCAGCCAGACCCTGAGAGGATCTTCCTTTTGCTGGTATTAATTAGGTCTACCTTCCTCACATACGTACAGAGAACTGTTACCAATTAAACACTGTTTTTTTTACTCCTCCATATCCGGTCTAAGCCATCAGTCACGGGTTCGCTCAATAAAGTGTGGTGGGGGCCAAGTCTGCAATGAAAGGCTAATGTCATTGGTTTTCTGCTGTTCCACACCCTTTACCTCAGACTGAGCGCTGCATGCATGGCCTGTGAATGATTTGCTCAACTGTGTGACTGAAATCGGTTGTCCCCTGGGGATCCACAATAGTCTTGGCATCAGAGGGGGGGAAATAAAATGAGTGTTTAAAAAAAAAAAACAAAACAACTAAATATTTCCCGGCTGACCATGAAGGTTTGCCACTTCACCCCATGATGCACGTATTGGTCAAAAGCTTGCTTTGGATTCCTGGTAGAATGATCGTGTTCTTCTGGCAAATTGCATACTTTGAAGTTGTTTTTTTTCCTCTCTCCAGTGTTTCTCATCCGCCTTATGTGCTTTCACTTTGACAAATGAAGTCATTCGGTACTCGCGCTATAATTTCAGTGGCCTAATGTGGATCGGTCCCCTCTTCGCAATTAAAACCAGTCTTGCTTTTTCACTTGCTTACAGTAAAATTGTGTTCCAGTGGTATTTGTTTAAATAACACCCTGAATTATACCTCTGTCATAGTTTGTGTTAGTTTCCATAATATTGCTCCCCCCCAACCAGTAGGGGAAAGTGTGTGTAAATACAGTCCTTTGGGTCCAATAACGTATCTACAGTATATCTCGATCTGCTCTCCTTCAGAAACTGAGTTACTTTACTTTCTGTGGAGGCATAAGGTCATGTTCCTCATGCATTGCTTTCAGCAACGCAGACTTTCATGACAGCATCTAGGAGTGTGGTGTGACTTATTGTGTGCTTTTATCATGCAGCTTTGGTTGTAGACTAACTGGCTAACATTTAGAGTTATCTACACAGGCGCTATGAATGACTTTTCTGCTCTTTAAATGATTAATTTAACTGTTTTCTCCCCTCTCTTCCTTGTGACCCGGACTGATTGTGCTTGGTCCATTTATCCATTCACGATGGGAATCTACCACTAGAGGGCGCCTCTGGATGTTTGAAATACAATTGCAGTCAAGTTAGTAGGAAGGAGGAAGGTACAACAGGCATGCTACAAGAGACTTAGCTTACCAACTGAGACAACAGCCTTTCCTGTGTGGGGGTGGGGGTGTGGTCTGGAGACCACATAAATCAGAGGAAAAGCACAATTAGTCTTGGAGGTGTGCTTGATATTTTTAATAGGCCTCTTATCAGAGGCACTTACAAAACCAGTTTGTTTCTGCCATTTTGACAGAATGCAGTCTGCTGGTCTGATGACAGGTGACCCTTACTGCTTATCAGTAACACATCAGTTCAACCTACTTCACCATTTTGGCCCTGCAGTAATGGCAGGTAGCCAGCAGGTGGCAGAAGTGCTGCTTCAGTCATTGTGCTTCAGTCTCCGGGCTGCCTGTTACATCACCAAGGACCCTGCTGGAAGGGGGCACGTGGTAAGCTGCACTGGACAGGTGTGGGGTGGGTAAGCTCCAGGTTCAGTCTGCTGTACTTTTACGATTTGCTCTAAGCAACACCATCAGCAGGATGGAACAAAAGCAGCAAGGCATGCTGGGTATGGTAAGCCGCATGCTAGGCGCTAGCCATCACCAATGGAAATAATTCTTCTGTGCCTGTCTTCTAATGCGATGCAGTGCACCGTGCAGCAAAGAATGCGGCGGTGGACGACTTCCCCTCACGGCTGCGCTAAGCTGCGCCTTTCTCCCATGCACTCCTGCCCAGGTCCGCCCGAGGGTCGCACGGCACAGGTCGCTGTCCGATCACGGGACAAAAACCTGCCCCTCCAGATCGGGCTCCTTGACCCTGTTCTTGTCAAGTTCCCACAATGGCGGCCGCATGGGAATCTTTGCATGACAATGTGCGGGCGGCAGCGCCTTTGGAGAGGAGCGACGTGGGCCGAGGTCTTGGGTCCGCTGAGGCGGCCAAGAAGCTGCCAGCGTCCCGGCCGCGCTGCGTCTGGCCTGGCAGCGTATTAAGCGCCCAGTGCCGGGGCCTGTCAGAGCCTCGTCACGGCGAGGAAGCCGTCTCCGTGGGGACTCTGCCGCGTTGCCAGGACACCGTAGGGGTGAGAAACTGAAGCCTTTGGCCCAGCATCTTGTGTAATAATGAGGAGGAAAATTCCTATTCTTTTAATCTGACTGGTGTAATAACAACAATATGTTTTTGCATGTTATTTTTTGCTCTTCGTCTCTGACCGGAATCAGTTATGAAGCAAAACATTTTTATACTTCTAGTTTAGGAAAAGGAAAGATGCTGAATGCTCTTGTTGGAGTTTAGCAAAAACAGCCTTCTCTGGTGTTTGAGACATTTTCTGCTGCTACTTCTGAATCACTTGGGCTGTAGTCAGTTTCATGAATGTTGTTTTGGATGGGTTGTGATGTGTGGTGAAATTTCTGTCCAGTCCAGTCTGCCTCTCAAGATTTCACTAAGGGGGAATGTGTGTAGCTTACACTTTTTTTTTTTATTTCAGCTGGTGTGTGTGTGTGTGTGTGTGGGGGGAGACAAGCTCGTCACCAGAGACCCACTGAATCCGAGTGTAAAGTAATGTACGTATTTTTTTGTTTGCATTCCCTCGAAGTGAAATCATGCCTTTTGTTTTCTGGACACAGTTGACATGCACCAGAAGTGTAAATTAGCAGTTAGTCAGGGAACTGAGCCAGACACTGCGAACCGAGAGTAGTAACTTCGTTTAATGGTCGTGAAACACAATCGGTAGAATGTCAAACATCATTATTGCTGGCCTTCGCTATAATTCTGCAGGTGTGAAGGCGTATGAAGGTGGTGGTGGGGGGCTGCATAAGGACCATGAGGAACAATGCTGTATTGTGCAGCCTGTTTTTCACTTTCACGCGGAGGGGGTACAGCGGGAAAGATGCGATGGGTAACTGTGAAGTGTGTTTCCTGGGGAGACCCTCTTATATGAGGTCAGTGTTGGCTAATAGAATCGGTCCCCCTGTAGGCTTTGTGTCTTACAAGCGTGGTAAAACCATGCAGTAAAACGGATGTAATTCTTCTTAGCTGATCTCATAACACTTAATGGGCCTCAGCAGGGAACCGCAGACTTGTTTAAATACAAATTTCTGTCCTTGTTCCGCTGTGCTCTCGCTGTCTCTGCGCTGGACGGGCCTCACTCGGAACCCGGCTTTGTGGAGGACCGGGGATTTGTGCGCGCGCCCGTGTGTGTCTGTGTGCGGGGGTGTTCCTCGTTTGTCCGCCTGTCTCGGGAACTTCAGTCCAAACAATAGCAAGCATCATCGTTCTCTGCTCTCTTCCCGTTCCGCTGCTGGAGAGCTGGACATCTTCTTCCAATGAGGACAGAGCTGCGAGCCAAGCACCCATGATCTAAAGCCGTTCAAAACTGTCAGCATTAATGACTGCAAATGAGACTTAATTTCTCCTTCTGTCTCACTCTTATTGTTCCATAGAGTCAATCTGCCATTCAGCGTCCCTCTCTGCTGTCTAATTTTATGGTCTGTTACCATTTGGGCTCCTTTGTTTTCTTACGGACTCTTCATGCACGACTCGGTCCCAGACCCATAACTTACAGCTCTCGTTATCACTCATTTGAAACTGCTACTAATTGTGGGTTTTCATGTTTGGGGATGCGGTGAAGTGCCTGGTGTGTGTGTGTGTATTCCTCTACGGTCATGCACAATACACAGTAATGTCACTTACTCGTCCTGCCAAAAAAAACGGAATTAAAGAAACAGCCTGATTTCAATTAACTTTGCCGCTGGGTGAGACCTTTTCATCTGATCCAACATCACAGCAGAATGAAGAGCGTAAGGAGGAGAGTTATTGTTATTGCTGTTGTGATCTGGGCATCCCTCTGTGTACGTTTGGCCGATGACACCCAAGCGTGGGAATCGTGATCACGCTGAGTAAGCCGCCCCGAGTGCCTGGCTCAGAAGAGGGATCAGACCGCCGCTATCGTAAACATCTTCATGCGTTTATGACCACCAAGGGCTCAATGTTGAAGACGCCCAGAAACTGTAACTGGAGGAGATGTTGATGCCAGGGGCTTATTGTCCCTGTTTTATGCTCGGACTGGTGGACCTGAGCACAGAACCTGAATGGGGGGGGGGGGGGCGGGTAATATGGATGGGGGGTAAGGACGGGCAGAGAGAGCCGTGAGTGGGGGGGGTGGGGAAAGTACATGCCGGGGGAGGGAGAAGTATTGTGGGTGTGGGGGTTTG
>JAACJT020000007.1:6500629-6528623 GCA_009936485.2 Gymnarchus niloticus
TGTGGGGGCGGTGGAGGATGTGGGGGGGGGGGGCGATGTCACTGGAGGCTTGTTGGCTGTGGGGCGTCGGGGCGGGGGGCGGGAGTGCAGGAGGGGGGGGGGGGGGGGGGGGGGGGTAGGTAATATGTATGGTGGGTAAGGACAGGCAGAGACAGCCGTGAGTGTGTGGTGTGTGGAAAGTACATGCCAGGGTATGGAGAAGCATTTGGGGTCTTGGGGTCTGCAAGTCAATCCTGTCATGCCATTTTGCTTCTTAAATAATCACCTGCAGCAGAATTTTAATCACATGGAAATTAAGACACAGTCCAACGTGGCAAGATTAACTGAATATATTTGAAAAGGACAACATAACAATTTTGTCTATGTTTCAGACAGTTGGGGGGAAGCACATTTATGGAACAGCTTGACCATGTAGGTGGGGGGTAAATGACTGACTTTGAGCCAGATGAACAGCATGTCTGCACCAAAGAAATGGAAACAAATGAATAAAGGAGGACCTCAACAAAAAGGAAAGCCTCACAGGTTGCATTTGGAATTGCCTGTTCCTTCATTCTTTTATGTGCGATTAACTGCAGATGTCACAACACCACACAGTGCCAAGCCCACATCGCCCACTAGTGGCAGGCGATGATGTGGCATTTTACCCTTGTGGGTTTTGCTGCTTCGCTACCATGGGCCAGAATGGACAGGCTGCTTTCCAGTAATCATTAAATATTCATTTACCCTTAAAGGATTTTTTCTCATGAACAGGAGGGATAAGCATGTAAGTCCACTAGCATGAATGCAATTTAGTTTGTCTGTTCCGGTCGCAAAGACACAAAAACCGTGGGCGGGGAAGGAAGGGCATTTATGGGGGTCCTGTCAGCGACTCGCACGGCAGGGGCGAGGGCTCGGATCCGCTCTTGCTCTCTTCCGTGCAGCCAGAGAAATATGTCAGCGTGGACAGTTGTTGAAATGCCTCTAATGACACAACATAATCCCAGAGCCGCACTGAATTAACATTTCCACTGGGGACAATAGATCCGAGCCTGCATCTGCTGGCCGTATAAATCTCCCGAAGGCAAGTCAGCCACTCGCTCTGTCAAGGCCAGGCAGGCCGCTCCTCTCCATCCTGATGCTTGGCGTGAATGGCCTGGACATCACCCCCCTCCTCTGTATTATTTTTTTTTTTTACGGGGGTAGCACAGAACACTTCTTATTTGCTCCCCGTTCAGATAGACTGTGATGGCTCTCTGGGGGGTTCTTGTGTTTCTCCAACAGCGTCGATCATTCCCCGTCCAACAGTGTGGCCATTATCTAATCAGCCTCTCGGGGGCGAGCCCCCCCCCCACCCACACTTTTCCAACCTCTCCAGCTGAAGAGGCAATAACGAGTGGTTTGGAGAGGCTCCTGCCTTTGCTGAAGCCTAATCGGGAGCATGGTGCCTGACTGGTCAGTCGCACTTAAACATCCTCGTGCCATCTTCGCCTCAAGGGTCCTTGCCGGCCCCTGGAGATTTGCTTCAAATAAAAACCAAGAACTGAAAAACAGTAACGCAAATTTACAGTCCCTCTGGTAAGGATTTTCTTTAATGGGGACATTTATGCTCTTATTTTCTTGTAAAGATGCGTTATTGTACGGTACTGTCTGGTAATCGTGTATTAATAACGTTTGGTACCATTTCTATAAAGGATGGAATCAAAACTGAAGAGGAAGCAGGGGCTTCCTGCCTGTGATGCTCTTTGGTCATCCCGCTGTGGTTGCAGATTTTGGTAAACTGCCCTTAACACAACCACTCTGGCCACCTTTAGCTGCATTCAGTTTAAAAGTTTTCTCTTCCTTTTCTCTGTCCTTCTCTCCTTCCCCAGGTGTCACCCTGTCATTTTAAAGTTGCATCAGACCTCTCTCTGACTCTCTATGCCCTTCGGTCACCTGGAGTCCCCGTTCCTCAGTTACTGGTTTCACTTTTGCGGTTTTAAATTTTTATTTTTTTTTTTTCCCATATACACACCTGTCTGGAGTATTTATTGATGGGGCGTGTGAAGGTTGTGTTGTTTAACTGGAGGAGGCAGGTATGTTAAACACTTGGGGGCCCGGCGAGGTGACAGCCACCCGCTAACTAGTCCCGCTCACCACACAACTCATCCTGGGACTCGTCGCTGGCACCATGGGGAGGATTTCAGAATGAAAACAAATGGCAGTGTGGCGCTGGCAGGCGGACGGCCCAGCTGGAACTGCAACTGGAGGGCCTGTGAGAGTGTTCTTCACTCTGGACACCTGCAAGCTATTTCATCCAGATTTACAGCCGGGACTGGGAGGGGTGTGTGTGGAGTGGGGACCCTTCAGGGAGCCATGTACGTCTGGATCTGATGGCAGAAATACTGCAGTCGGATGTTGCCTGGCCGTGTGAGGTATGACGGCACACGCCATCCTTTAGCAGGACAGGGGTGGGTGTGGCTGGGCAGGTGGGTAGAAGGAGCATCATCTCCATCCACAGCCTGCAGGAAATTATCATACAGGTCTGGCCAAACCAAATTAACATCCTGCTTCTGCTAAAATGTTATTAGCAGCTTCATGTATCGGGAGACGAGACTCTCTTGTGTTCCGGTATGATCTACATTACGGTGGTTTGTGAATTTTCTCGTTGTTGGTATGTCCCCGGGGCCTGAGAGCAACCCCGGCGGACATGGTGATTACGCGGCTCACACCGAGAGGTGTCACGCAACGTCACGCCTTCTCCACAAGCTAGCAGGATGCTAACAATCATGTTGCACCTGGGTGAACGTGTACAAGGGTCTGTAGTCCAAGGTCTGTCCTGGACTACAAGTCCTTCTTACCCATCCGTGCTTTCGTGATTTTGCAGGTTTCCTTGACGGCATACAAGGTGTCAATGCTCAGCAATAGCACTGCTTGTGGCAGAGGGATCCCTTGACTGCCTGCCAGACTGCACTCTCCTTAGACCTGCAATCATCTCCTCAGCTCACGCTAACTGTCCCGGCTGCCGATGAACGGCGGCAATGAGCAAACAAAAAGAACGTTGCAGAATTTAGCCCCCCACCCCATGGTGCGGGGTCAGCCATGCCATCGCTGAGTAACAATCCCAGACCGTTAAGCAGACTCCTCGCAGTCTGCCCGGGAAAGCCGCCACCCTTCGGCGCCCCAGCTTTGGAGCTCCCCTGTCGGAGGGTAGTCTAAGCCCAAGTGACATCAGCGGGGCCCGGCTAGGTTCTGGGTGGGGAAGCAGGCCTGGCGGTTGCTCCAGTAGGGTGCTCCAGCTGGCCCCAGGGTGGATGGGCCATGCACGCCATCCTGGGCCGGGCATGGTGGAGGGAGGCCGCTCTGAGTCGGGTTCACATCTCGGCCATGGAAATAGCTGAAAATAAAACTGGGTTTCAGCAATTTTTGGCAATGACTCTTGAAGTATCTCCTTGGCATCACAATGTACTCGTATCCATCTTTTTTCCCCACATCTGCCCTGACACAGTACAGGGTCACCATGAGACTAACCGAGGGTCACAGTCATAACTGCTTATGCAAAACCTGAGCCACTAAGACACTATGAAGCCATAAAATTACACTAGTAATCTTAAAAAGAATGAACAGCTAACAATGATAGCGATATGGAGGTATATTTAAATGAGCCACGAACAAGGCAAAATCAGGTTTGTGGTTTATTTTTCCTATTTCTTAAAAAATTGGTGGTTCCGTTCATCTTGGATTCACATTTCACCCTCTGTCTTTTCCTGGGGTCCTATGATGCTGAATGAGAGAGACTCGGCCGTCAATCTGTCCCAGCTTGGAGATGGTGAGGCCTGGCCGTCAGGTTTGAGTATGTGACCAAGGGCAGGATCAGGCTCTGCTCACGTGTAGGGCCTTCAACAACTGCTCAGCATGTCAGGGAGCCGGGTGGCAGGTCTTCCCCGGAGATTTACGCTCACTCTCCCTAAGGGTCATATATTTGGCTGGGCATCATTCCCCCCCCCAAACCACAGCATTCTTTCACTCACAAAGCACAATAGTATGGATATTTATTAATTAATATACTTTTAAAGGGTTCTGTACATATCGAGATTCAAGAATTATATTCAAGAATTAATAAGATAACGTAGCAGAAGGCTAGCAAAGGCACTGTTGAGATAAAGCTTCCCAACACACCACAGTCCAAACTGTGGTACTTAATACTTCTGGGATCTTACGGGACTCTGGGTCTGGCTGGTTGGAGACAGACCAATTTGCCGTGATGCGCCGCCGTTCGTTCCGCGCTTAGCCAGTTTGGGAAAAAAACATCAGCACTGTGGCCCAGCCCAACCCCCCTTTAATCCAGGAACACGGTAAAGCGGCCCGAAGCTCCACAACACAAAAGCCTTTCTTGGGTACGGAGCGCGCTCAGCAGGGGAGGGCGCCTGACGTTGACGAGCGGGGCTCTTGTCCTTGCTCTGTGGGCCATTTGCCCCTCTCGGACCCAACTGTGTCGGCCCTACTCGCACATCAAACCTCGAGGACAGCCGTGGCGCTCAAACGTGTCCCAGAAAAGCTGCTTTTCATCCGTTGAGCCTCGGACAAACGTGACTGGGCCGAGTCATCCATCTTCTGTGATTGCTAACCCAGTACCGGGTCGCTGTGGGAACCAGTCCTAGGGATGCCAGTCCATCACACGGCACATGATATGGGCACTCCACGCCAGGCATCAAATACACACCGTGCTGCCCAGAGAACCACCCTGCTTCCTAAGGCCTAAACTAATTTCAAGCTCAGTCTTACAAGTTCATTTGTTTTGTAGTTTATGGATTTAATTTAGCCTTTTTTTCCCTAGCTGCCCATGTGCCATTTCACAGTCGAGATATTGATTTAATATACCCATTGCTAGGTCAGCTCACATTTTCCCGCCTGTCTGCTGCGTCTTCGCTGGGACCACCCAAAGGGCAGGCAAAGGGGGGTGTGGGTGGTCTGGCTGCAAAGACGGTGCCATCAGCCTTCATCCCAGACACACCGTAATACATGCTGACATGCTGAAAATCGGGACTTTTGATGGTTGTGCCCAGGGGAGGGGCAGGGGTCTGGCAGTCCTGTAATGGAAATAAAAAAAGTATTTCTAGATCTTCCCGTCTTATGCTCTCTTCCAGTTGTACGCCTGGGATCAGGGAGCATAAGGTTTCATGTTTGCTTACCACTACCTACCGTGCGTTTGAGCGACCCTAGAATCAGAACTAAAATCAGCCATCTGATATTCCCTGCCTGATTTGCTGACGTGAAAGATGAATGCTTTATTGAGGGAGATGTAAAGGCTTTTGGAGAAAAAGCACAATAGCGGAAGTAACCGTGGTAACGGTAGTCAGTACGTGAAATGTTAACTGGATCCTGCAGGTTGGTGACGGGTACCAGCTGGGTAGTGTTCTTGTTGTTGTACCACTTAGTTAAGTACTTATCTGAGAAAAAGAACTGATAAATGCATTTAAAGTTTGAATATAGGTACATGTGTACATGGATAAATGTAAAGCGTGTTGTTGGCATGATTGATGGTGCATGCCTACTGGCCCATTATGGGGCTGTGTTTTGGTATGGCCTGTCAGTCAGCCTCACCGCCCCTGCATCTCTCCCTCTTCATCCCCCTTTCCCCTGACTTTCCCCCCCCCCCCCCCCCCCCAACCACATGGAGCTGATCTCCAAGGCACTGACTGCCAGGGCTTCACTTCTGCAAAAAAAAAAAAAAAAAAAAAAAAAAATTATTAAAAAAGAACTTTGGTTTTGATTGGAGCCTGTTGGCTTCGAAGAGAATCTGATGCGAGGGTCGTCTTGGCGTCTCTGGTGTGGGGCTTCATCTGAAGGTGTCTCGGCCCGGACCCCTGGTCCTTTGTAGTTAAATTAGGGAAAGGCTGGCTGCGGTACATTTCAAAAACGTTAATACACATTAAATTAACTACATATAAATTGGCCTCCCATTAAGCTGACTTGTTCAAGCCATTGAAAGCCATTTGATTTGTATCGCGGCAAAGTTTGTATAAATAAATAGTCCCTGAAACAGAGCTGGCTTTTGGCTTTTCTTCAAAGATGAATAAATGATAAATATATTTTTTATGTTGTAACCCTTCCCCGCCCTGCAGCAGAATGTTTTTTGAGATGGGGTCTGGAGTGGAAAACATGAGACCCAAAACCCTGGGGTAGCTCAGCGTGGCGCCCCCTGTTGGCCCTGATGCGTTGTAGCATTGTTCCTTCTTACACACAGCCATATATGTAAGAGAGACGGCAGTGGTCTGTTCTGAGTGCTGATGTTCTGTCCAGCAGCACGCAGATGGGATGGAGTTCATCAGAGGTGAGCGGTAACAGGAGGATAAGCTCAGCAGTGTCGCCTGCCTCATCACTCCCATGGCCAGAGAAATGGCACATTCCAGGCCTCACTGAAGAACAGGGCTCCTGCGGGACCATCTCCATCGCCTCACACCTCCCCACCCCTTCATATTTGGCCTGTGGTCCTACTGAAGATCCTCAGCTTCGACATCAGCCTTTTGTCTTCACCTTTTTTTCATGAATCAGTGGTTAGAGATGAGAAATCGGAGGCAGTGTTACTTTGAGGGTGAAAGGATGGAAAACAGTGTCAGCTCCAATTTCCTCCATCGTCTCGCAGCACCGCAGCTGTATTTCCACACAAACGGTGCGAGCACAAAGCTGTAAATCACTGGACTGAAAGCATAAACTGTTTAGTTATAAAATTCATAAAGTTGCCAGACTGTTCCCATAAAATCCATATTGCATTAGCAGAATCCGGGTTCTAAAATAATCCATCGAAGGCATTTTTTTTTTCTCTTTTGGCTCGCCTGCTGAGTGTTTTCTGAGATCTAGATTGGGAAGCATGTATTTAATCACTTTAAATTGTCATGTTTTATTATCCTTATTACCTTTATTATGTTTGCTGTTGCCCAATCGGTTGTGCAGAAAGGTTGTTTTTCTGCAATTGGCTGCATTCTGCCAGGAAATGCAGGATGTAGACATGCAGGGGAGCTAAAGACATGACTTTACTGAAAGCAGCTAAGAGAATGTTAGCTGCAGCAGAGCTCAGCATTAGCCCACGTGTGCTGTGGTCTCTCTGCCCTGACAGATAGAATTCCCTGTAGGTGAGCTCTGTTGTCCATGGTTGTATTCCTCTCTCTCGTTCCCTTTCTGTCCTCTTCTCCATCCTCTTCCCATCATCGGCACAGCTGGCCCTCTCATCCACGTTACTCCTGTCAGCAAGACAAAAGCCAGCTGCGCGACATTCACCAAGGCGATGGAGAGACGTCCAAGTCTTGCTTGAGTGACAGATCAAGCCCCTCCCCTTCCTGCTCTGTCCATGCTGTCTCATCCTCCAGAAAAGAAGCCCAGTGCAATGTGGGCCAGCAAAGAGCTAATGTGTGGCCCTTTTTGCCCCCATAAGTCGTTCAGGGGGCCCCCATTAGGGGGTTTCCAGGCAGCTGCCCATGTCCCCAAGGAAGAGAAGCTCAGGTGGTCCTCTGTCTCCAATCACACGCCGCCCCAGTGTCTTCAGTTATTGGTCTATGAGTCAGCACTAAGGGGACCGGAAAGGCACGCGTCTGTGACTGCTTCATCCTCCTGGCTGTGCAGGAAGTGGTTGCAGCTCTCCACGATGCAGCAGAGAGCGCCTATGGAGAAATGTTCCCGAGACAAGAAAGGCAGGTTTTGGGAAAACAAAAACAAAGTAGCTGTTTACTCCGTTATTAGCATCTGTGTCTTTGATGTGGCTGCTTTCATGTCGCGGCACGTGCGTTCATATGCCAGTGGAATGGCATTAAAACAGCAGAGCGCAGGTAGCGATGATGACGACGATGTTTGCCAGGGTTCGCCGACGTTCCCTGGCAAGCAGCAAAGGCGAAACAACAGATTAACCGCGAGGACACCCTCTGCCATTAGAATGAGCCCGAGGGGACTGTTACAGGAAGTAGAGACAGTCCAAATGACGGCCCTGCGCCCTGACGTCCAAAGTGCACCTGTGACAACAAGCCCTGGGAGGTCTTCTAGCCGAGCTGGAAGTCCTCTGGTTTCTCCTGGTGGCCCTGGGGTGTAGTCCCACAGTTAGGATGCTTTGCGGTTCCAGTATGTGGCGAACTGTACCTTCTCGGTGAACCGTATGTGGGAGAATGACAGCAGTCCACATCCACCATCTAATGCCACCGGGAAGTCGTCTATCATGAGTCCCACAGAGGGGGTGTGGAGATGGCTCGAGTACAGTGGCTGACAGAGAGGAGATCGTTAAGGTGCTCCCTGGTCTTTGGTGCAATGCAGCCTCACCTTCCTGGATGGACATCACGGCTGCTCATCAACACCGGTGCACTGACCACGAACAGACGTGGCCAAGGAAGACCATGTCATGAATGGCAAGATCACTTGGGTAACTTTCTTAGGCAGAAAGATAGGTTGGTTGTTTGTTTGTACAGTACCCTTTTGGTGTTGGACAATATTACTGGATGTTTTAGGGAAATTAGAGTCTGCCAGAAACTGGGAATGTAACAGCTCCTCTATGACACATTACAATGAGATAAAATAAGGATTTATAAATAATGAATATTTCTTTCATTACTGGTTTGTTCATGTAAATCTGTACTTGTGCCATATTTATATAGTTTCTTTTCACTGAATTGCTTAGTAGAGAAAAAAAATTGACCACACAAGAAGTCAATGCCTTTGTATAAGGTTTGTAATAAGCTAGTTATTTTTAACTATGAAAATGACTTGGAATGCTGTAATAATGCTCTGGAAACGGGACGCTGTGTGAAGGCGTCACCGTAAATGTTTCTGAAATGTGGCACCGGGGTGAATACGTGTTTTCCTCCCTAGTGTCTGTCACAATGAACGACTGCCAGGCCTCAATCCCCCCGACCCCCCCAAAGCTGTCCAAATGGTGGTCCTGGAATCCACAAACCACAGAGTGCCCCCATTTGGGCCCTACGTCTGGGGGATACCCCCCCAAACACACACACACACACCCCTGGCTATGTGCCAGAGGAAGGGTTCTCACACCTCTATGGCTGGGGTAGGAGGGCGGATCCCTTGGCACTGTGCCATCAGTATGTGTGTGTGTGTGTGTGTGTGTGTGGGGGGGGGAGGGCGTGAAACCTGGTGACCAGACCAGCTGTGCCCCCCCCCCCCCCCCAAGATTCAACCTATCTGCAGGTACTCATACCATGTAGATTTTAATATAGACACAAGAAATGAGCCCCAGAATTGTATAGTATATCTCTATACTGCAATTCCCAAAATTATATGCTATACCTTTAAACTAAAGTTTCATGTTTGATACCATGAGTGTGCTGTCTGCACAGGGGAATGTTTGAGTTACTGAAGTCCTACTTAGACTGTAAGTGTATACCTGCATTCCCATCTGCTTAAGTGATGTTTGTTTCCCTTTTGTCTTGATTGCTAACAATGTCTTTTATTTTGAAGTTTTTGTTGTTTTTGTTTTTTTTTGGTCAGTAACTTTCTGTTGCTGTTCCAGTGGAAAGACCTGGGGGTCTGTGGAAAGTGTGGTTTCTCAGTTGGGTTCTACCAAAGATCACTGCCTTACATCCGCCTGCGTTGCATGGTAAGACTGACATCCCCATCCTCTGCCTTCACACGGCCCCCTGGGTTGACGTGTCTCGGCCTAATTGTTCCCGACAGTCAATCTGCGGACCTTCTTCGTGGTGCAAAGCAGGCTGCTCCCTTGGGAAAGACGACTTTTTAAAGGGATGGCTTTGTTTAAACAGCCCCTGGACCGTGATGGCATAACCATGATTACGCCAGGAACACAAATTGCGTGGCAGGTAAGTGTGCCAGCGTGGACATGTCAGTTTCTCCAGCCTGACCTTCCATGAAAGCGGATGGAAATTCCCTCAGGATGCGCCCGCCGTGTTCGGAGTAAAAACCTTGCTCTAATGTTGTTTTGTTTCATGTCTTTCTAAACACTCGACCGCTATCTCCAATTCTCCCCTGTAAACCATAATCCTAAACATGACTAGCGTAACCGTAAACATTTGGGACAAATATTTGGAGTTTGCCCCCCCCCCTTCCCATCTAAACTGTATTCGCTGGGCCCCCACTGTTCAGCTCCATTGTTTTGAAATCAGCCTCATAACTGGACATCACTTCCCAAGGATCCAGGAATCCTTCGGGCACGGCTAAAGATTTGGGGGTGGGGGGTGGGGGGTGTGATTTGTTTTGCTTTGGAAAAGATTGGCGCTGGGAGAGTAGACCCTGGCCCTCCTGGTTTACACAACACTGAGACCAGTTCCAGCCCAGCTCACTTAGAAATCATTTTCATCATAGTTTTGAAAATGTATATATTTATGACCCCAACAGCGAGACACGAATTGGTTCAGCCTCTTTGCCATCTGTATGCAATACCAGTGCAATGCTATCATCACCTGTTTTCATGGTCCTTGGTCACATCTGGTTTCCATTCAAAAAAAAAAGCAAGGTGTATTTTTTTCCCTTCCTTTTTCGGTTGTGCCGTTGCATTTAGCTAAAGTAGGCTGCAACAACAAATTATGATCTTATACTTGGACCCGCTTGTCGGTTTTTAAACAGAAATTTGTTGAAACTTTTGAAAGCAGACTCCCATGTGGAGGAAGGGTAGGGGTGCCGCCATTACATCAGAGCCACATGTTTCAGGGCTCCCCAGCCTTTGTTACCCTCTGTTAATATGATGTAGTTTTCACTTATTGTGCAGACAAAGGTAGAAACTTGACATTTTCATTAATCTGCAGAAACTTATCAGGAGCTGTTTGAAAAGCTATAAAGAAATATGCATTAAACCGGCCATTTTAAAAAGAGGTTTTTTTAAAGAAACACATAGATTGTACTTATTAAAGCAAGTGGGAGAAGCCCACGTATTAAGGACTTAAAAAGATGACTAAATAATGAAAATAGCAGTAATATTAATCCTGATTGTTTGTGTATAAGCTATGTTGCAGTGTCAGTGAGTTTGCTTGCCTTTTCTACATTACTGCTGCTTACTGGAACTGACCCTCCTCACAAGATTTGTTAATAAGAATTCAGGTTTTCCAATAGGGACCTTCAAACTGGAACCCTTCAAATAGAACTCTTTAAATGGGGACATTCAAATGGGGCCCTTCTAATGAGGCTTTTTTAACTCGCCCCTTATAACGGGACTCTTCTAACATGGCTCTCCTAATTGAGATATTTAAATGGGGCCATTCTAACGGGGGTCTTTTAACGGGCCCCTTTTCACTGAGCCCTTCTAGCGGAGCTCTCCTGTGTGCATTCCAGGAAGCTGTAATGGCATGGAGTCCTGTTATTACTGTCTGTGTCCCTAAGACTGATGTAAGAGGAAAGGCGAAACTCCCGACTGAAGGAGCAAAGGTTAGATTCCAACTGGCTGAAGCCCACGTTGACTTAAGCTTGATTCGGTTCTTTTCCCCCTTCCCTCTTGCCTTTGTTTAAAACCAGTTACACCCTCATCAGAAACAAACCGTGTTCTCCACTGTGTGTTTTCCTGCCGGCCATCATTTATTATGGCTGACTAATGCTGTCCAGCTAGGGGTGTTGGGTATCCGCTTTATCAAAGGGAATATCTGGAGGAAATGTCATTGGTCAGCCTACAGATGTATGAATGGCTTATTCGGGGACAAAAGGCCAGATCTGATTCATAATGCCGAATATTTATTTTCATCTCCATTTTCTATTTGTCTTGAGAAAATTGCAGTAATCTTTCAGGGTGTAGAACGTGTAAGTGCTCTCCTTGGTCGAACAAGCACTTAAGGACATATAACGTCAGTATTTATATGACACCTAATAGTGTAAGGATAAATTGGAAATATCAGATGAGCTTAACCCTTCAGAGTCCTAATGGTGTCACTGCCTACACTCTTTGGTGAGCGCCCATGAAGCAGAAACATGCAGAAGCATTCCTGCAGACGACCATAAACTGTATTTACCAAACATGGCACCAGAAAGATAAACAGCGCTGAAAAATGCGGGTTGCCCCGGCAACATTCTTCACCGCCGAGGCGTACGGCAACCCGAAAACATCTGGGCTTTTCTCACACTTGGATTTTGCGTCTCATCGCTGCCGGCAACTTGCAATACCTGTACTGTGACCACTGGAGGCGTTGTAGCTGTGGCTGGCCTTGGACCAGTTCTTTGCCTGGCCCGGCTGCGTGATGTCGTGTGAGGCCGCCGGACGTTCCTGCCGAGTTGAAAAAGCTTCCCCAGCGGTAGGCTGTACACTCGGGATGCAGATCGTGCTCCAAGCACGGCCTGCATGTTGCTGACATTTGTTGGGGTTCAAAATGATTCCCATGAAGACATTAGTGACAAGTTTGTGATTGACAGCTTTTTAGTAAACGGAACGTTTGAGGGTGTCCAGAAATGGAAGCTGAAATCAGGGACCCTACCGCTGTCCTTTCACATGGTGCCAGGTTCGAGTTTTGGGTTATATATTTTTCCTGCCCTTTTAAGGATGTCCTTGAGGTGCCATGACAACGTGACAGACGTCGGTTCTGCTCATAGCTTTCCAGCGGCCCGTCGCTGCTGCCAAATGTTAGGGGAATTCCACCAAAAGCTGACTCCGTTAATCTCCGGGGATCTTAGCTTGGCTTGTTTTGCCGTCCTATTAGTCCGCAGGATGTGTCGTAAATTCACTTTGCCGTTTAAAGGGGACGAGTGCTGCCTGGTGGTTGAAAGTTCAGTCTTATTCATACAAACAAAGCTAATAAGTATTATTACCGCAAAGATGTCTGCATTATTCACCATTAGCGGTTATATAAGATTGTTTCTTGTAGGCGAAGCTTCTGTACAGATTGGTGCTGTTCTTACAATACATCAGTGTCAAGCTTACTGTGATTATAGCTTTTCTGGAGTAAGGTCTGGCCCATGTGACACAGGAAGGAAACTTCTGTCAGACAAAGAACAGGATGAGAACACCATACAACTTGAAGACTTTGACTATGGTGTTCACATGCGGAACTATTCAAGGAGAAATATCCAACTATTTTCTAAACTGCTTAATCCTGTTTGAGGTCATGGAACTGATCCCAGGCAGCCTTAGGGCACAAGGTGGGGGACACCCTGGACAGTTTGCCAATCCATTTGATGACACAGTCACGCACACTATGAACAATTTAGCCACACCAATTAGCCTACGACACACCTTATGGAAGGGAAACCTGCAAAGTATGGGGAGAACATGCAAACTTCACACACAGAGCCAGAGGTGGGATTTGAACCCACAACCCTATAGGTGCAACAGTGATAACACTGTGCCCCGCTCATAGAGCAATAGTCGATATCAATGTTGTTTTTAATAGTTATTGATGGTGTGTTTTCAGGTTTCCAGTCAAAGACAGGTTAGGAGGACCGGTCCATATTTCTAAAGTTTTGTTGGTGTGAGTGCATGTGCCTTGTGATGAAACGGCATCCTTTCCTAGGTGCCCTGTACCTTGTGTCCTGTGCTTCATGCGATGGCCTTCAGGCTCAACGGTATCTACCAGAAGGGGTTAAAAATTTTAGCTTCTGGCCTCCCCAGGGACAGACTTTCCAACCCTGAGGAGTGGGCCACCACCTCCCTCAGGTGACAAGGTGCCACATTCCTTTTAACTCATCCTAACCTCAACAGTGTCATTATTTTCCCAGAGCACCATGCCACATCTGGAGCCACATGTTTAGATAACCTTGAAGGACATCTGAATTGTTGGTCCAAAGCCTGGTCACCTGTAGAGTTATCGGCCCCTCTGTCATCTGGAGGGTGTCTCTTTTAATGTTCCCCACTTTCCACCGCTTGAGATTCTCTGTCTTTCTCACCGGATCAATCAAGCAAATGGCCTCATTCGAAGTTGCACATTAAAGGAAGTGTTGCCAGGCCTTAAATTGCATGTTTGATTTACTACTGACGTGAGCTTGGAATATAGAGCTATATCTGTGAATCATGCCTGCAAATACATCACTCTGAGCAGGTTTAAGTGATTTTCTAGCCATTTTTAACTCCTCAAACTGTCACATCGATAGAAAGTAGAATGCAAATCTCCTCTGTAAATCACTGTGAGTAGCGCTCCACGACGGTCGGTTGGTCATTCATAGCGGACACTAGGAGGACTTGAATGCATTGGACGGAATGACCATTTAACCCTGGAGCAATTCCAAGACGGCGAAGAAAATTGGCCCGTCCGTCACATGTCATTTTCCATGGCCGAGGAGGTCAGTTTTCATCACAGTTTATTGCTTCTGTGGTGCAACAAGCTTGTATCTGGTAGGATTACAGAACAGAACTGGAATCAGACATTTTTAAGGGTTTCTCAGTACCAAGAGTATTCTGGTCGCAGGTGTGCACTCTGCTTTCAGACTGAATTACCAGTAATTATTAACATACCATGCCATACCTTTTACATACAGTACATCAACCACAAAATGCTCCTCTGTGAACAGAGCATAAAAACCTTAAGGATGTGCAATGCAGTGGCATCCATGGCATTTAAAGTCACATGACTGTGGCCTTGACTTGGTTCTGCGGGAAAGGGAATCTTTAGAAGCTTTCACAGATCATCAGGCCTATTTTCATGACGTTATCGATCAAAATGCCAGTTTACTGTGAATCACTCGAGAAAACTGTGAGATTGCCCTTTACAAAAACTAATTTTATCTTCTGTACATTAATTAATTATGTGTGCAGGCTTAGTCAGTGTGAAATGTCTCATTCTAATAGCCAATAATCTGTAAATGTATATTGTAAAAGATTGCAAAGTCCCTGGAGCCAATTGCAGGAGTTTGTAAACACACGATCTGAACTTAAAAAGTCTTAATTTGTCAGAAAGCACATTGCATTGTTAGAGTTTAAGTAGTCCAAGAAAGGGCTGTAATATATGACAAACGTCAGTTCATCATCATCATATTAAAAAATCAAATCAGTCAGTCCCTGGCTAATTGAGAGCATTTGTACTGTAAATCCTCCGTTCTGCTGCACTACCTCCTGGCCCGATCGTACATATTTCTTATGCCGATTTATTTCAATGTAGATGTAGGTTTTAGCCAGCACTGTGAGCAGCAGCGTCCTGGGGGACACAGAGAGCATTCCAGTTTTCACTGGGGCTCACAAACTTCCACGGGGTTTGCACCGAATCGCCGTGCTCCCATCATAATCTGCGACCGATTCTCCGCTGGTTGTTTACAGTGTAGTGGTTTCATTTCCAGATGTTTCTCCCTCTGCGGGCACAGTACGACTCTTACAGCATCAGCTGTGTCAGACATTTGAGGAGCTGCCATTAATGTTCCGTTTGTTTGCTGTGCATCGTTGTCATACGGATATCATGTACTTGGCCCAACTGGACCCGTCCCCTTAGACATTTGGGGCGTGGATATGAGGGTCCAGGTTCTAATTCATCCCATTTCAACAGTCCATCCTCCTCCTCTCTCACCAATATAAAATAATCCAATATAAAAGGATGAAGGAGAGGGTGTGGAAGCATGTGGTGGACAAAGACGGACAGCACACCGCGTGACGCGGCTGCCAGCGGCTACTGTGCTGGCTGGCCAAGGAGAACCCGCCTCCATCAAGGTCGGATCCCACTGACCTGCCTGTAGGACAGGGCTGGGATCTTGGCCCTCCGACTTTGTTGTAGTGCCATCCCATAAGGAGACGTACATCCCACGCTCCTTTGGCGAAGGCTAACGATGAGAATGTCGGTATTATAGGCCAGTTTGAGGAGCAACGGCCAGAGGAGAATTCTAGTGAGGCACGAGCCCAACTGCACTTCACTCTTCTGGAACAGTCTGGAACAGGGACTCTCTCAGACTCAGATACGCACACCCATGAAAGCGATCCAATCTTACCTTGTGACCAGCAGATTATGGTTTTACTTTTCTTTTTACGTCACTATTAGTTGCTTGGCTGATAACCGTATGCATGGCCGCTTGCAGTTCCTAGCTATTCCTGTGGCTAAATGCTTCAGCAGAACATTCCGGGTTAAGTTCCTTTTCAAGACTGTGGAAGACGGGCCCCCTCCTGGGAAAGCTATCCCCTCTTGGATGCCAGTGTGAGTCACTGTCAAAGACTCAAGGCGACTGAGTCTGATAATGACAGTCGAGCAACAAAGAGCCAAAACGAGGCAGAGCCTGACCTGCACGTGTCAAGACAATGAGGCAAGCAGACGGTGAGACCGTATGGCCTGACACTGGCTTAGGCTCATTTCACGGATGTTTCTGTGTTCGGTGTCACGATGAGCTGAGGGGGACTGCGGTCAGATGTACTGTTTAGATTGTAAATGCAGTGGAGTGGGACCGTTTTGTTTACGTCAGTCATGGCTGTGATATGTACAGGTGTGGGCCTTTTTCTCCGGAAGCCGAGGCACGTCACCCAGTGACTGTGTTTCAAAGGTGTCAGAGACCACCTCACATTCTCAGGCCCCAAATCGCTCGTCTCCTCGGCCCAGTAGGAGGGCGAAGGTGAACTGGGGCCCTGGCGACCAGCACTGCTCAGATCTCGCTCCAGGGAAAAAAAAAAAAAAAAAAAAAAAAAATGTAAATCGCTTGATCACGTGAAAATGGTGAGGAGTGTGTCAGCTCTGAGATAAGAAGAGGCTGATAGGGGAGCTGGGACCCCGCGTGCGGTCCCCACACGCATGCAAACAGCAGGTCATCACTCAAACACAAACGTCTGGCAGACCGTATGTCATGTGCTTGTAAAACAGTCACACACTCACACCACACAGCCCATCTGTCTCACACTTCACACAAAAAGGTAAACACTGTCTTGAAAAAAAGTTTAATGAAAAAAATCTATAATCAATTTATATCTTAGTTCTTATATTTTCATAGCACATACTTGTATAAACAATGGGCAACATTAGATCATTTGTATAAAATGCACTGACTTTATTCAGCAGATGAGTAAAATTATTTTTAGACTAATTGTTTCTTTTTACATAAAAAAACAATAAAATACGATATACAGTGTTAAGTAGTAAACAAAGAACAAACAATTCAAATGAATCTTTAAAATGACCCTTTTTATTTCGGTTGAGTGGATCAGTGGTCGTGGGAGTTAAGTCAGCGAAACTATAGGGAATGTTACCGGATGTCAATCAAGGCAGTGGCGATGATGAGGTGTATGCAGATGTGCCTCATTTAAAGACCCCGCCCACCGCCACCCAAGACGATGAGTTTCCAAGAAGGTGCGGGGAGATGGTGGGAGACTGGTACGACCGTGGCAGCTGCCGGATGCATTAGCACTGGGCAATAGCAGGGGGCCCCTCCAGGTCCTCTCTGAGTGCTTCTAGAACGGTTACGGCGGACGACGGCGGCTCTGGCATCTTCACCAGACGCAGGACCTAGGAGTTCTTCTCCAGCAGCTTCATCGTGACCGTCTTCGTCTCCGAGTACTCCCTCAAGCCATATTCACCCCTGCAACGTTGACACGCACGCATCAAAACGCAGCGCTGCTCGGTCGCAGTGGGGGTGGGCTGGCAGGGAGTGGAGTCTGGGCCCAGCGCTGGTACGCAGGATGTAAATTGCTAGGTTCGCATTACATGCCATTCTGCACCACAGTTTTAAACACAACTGGTAGCCCTAAGATAGTGATTAGCGGCCAGGCCCCACACACTACGCATACACAGCATCTTTGAAATCGCACTAAACTCTACTTCCATACACCATACAGCGGAGTACCATACGTTATGTCTTCTAAAGTAACGCATTTAGAACGCAAGGGAAATGTTTAATGAGCAGCTTAGGATTTTTATTTAGGACAGGCTTGGCTGTTATATGCAGAAGCAAACATAACTCCAATCTGTATTAAGACTGGCTACAAGAAAAAAAAAAAAAAACACTTAAAACCAAGTATAATTCACTACTACGATACCTAGACTTCAATATGAAGTTCCACGAGGGCACACTGGACCCGATACAGCAGCCGGGTGGACTTACATTTCCCGCCCATTTCCAGACATCTTGAATCCGCCGAAAGGACACTGGGAACTCAAAGCGTTGAAGCAGTTTATCCTGCAGAACTCAGGAAACAGTCATGGTTGGCTAGCATTATTTGCCCTCTAGTACCATCTGAGGAATGGGGGTAGTGGTTCATATAGGCAGCAACTGCAGACTATACTTAAAGTGTCTTTCATTCTGGCTCTGGGGCATTTATGAGTCTAGAGCTTAAGAGAAGAATTTAAAAAGCAGCAGATAATTGACAGTTATTGCAACTAAAATAAACGAACTAAGAAGATATTCCGGGGCCAAACCGACTTTAAAAAACATTATTTATTTTTACATAAAATTCAGTGAAAACTGTTGCTGTTCCCAGAGCAGTAAGACATCTTACAAAATCCCCCAATGTGTATGTCATTAAAAAGATTCATTTGACAGGAAATCGAGGTCTGCTGCAGGCAAGTCGAGATGCTAATTAATTACATTTTGCAAAAAGGAAAACTAAATGATTGTATAATATGGTGAAGAGAGCCAGCGATGCACCGTGACAGAGTAACTGTTCGTGCAGTCGGTGGCGGCGTGTAGGTGGACATGCGTGGAACCCCGAAACGGCTCTTACCAAACAGTGCCAGCCTGCATGGCTGTAGACACAGTCATGGCCTTGTTGATGTCATTGGTGAAGACACCGGCAGTCAGGCCGTAGTCTGAGCTGTTGGCTCTTTCAATTACCTCCTCGATTGTCTTGAACTTCATGATCTGCTGAACAGGCCCAAAGATCTGCAGAGGTGTGGAAAGGAGGCACACGGAGGAAATGGGTTGGAATACGGCCGACCGGTCGTACTGGGTTGGCGGTAAACGGCACCAGGGCGGACCTCCTCCTTGGCGATACGCATGTCATCGCTGACGTTGGAGAAAACGGTGGGCTCGACGAAGAAGCCTTTCAGACCGAGGGCCTTGCCCCCGCACTCCAGCCTGGCTCCCTCGTTGATCCCGCTCTGGATGAGCTCCAGGATGCGGTTCTGTTGCTCCTTGCTAATCTGGAGTCAGTTAAGAGGTCCAGTATGTGATCCAGCGGCTGTGGCAGCACACAACCGCCATAAAGCCAATTTGGTCTTTCTAAATTTCTCTACAAATTTAATTAACATGGTAACCTTTTTGAAAAAATGAAAAGTATACGTTCTGTGTGTTTCCCTAAAAGCCCCCCTTTGGGTGCGTTATCTTCTCGAGCAGAAGTGACCTCTTGCTGCAATTAACTCTGTTCTGCCAAAGCATACGAATACATTTTCTCAGTGGTGACCAGATCTGCCTTCTGATCTGCAAACCAGCAGATCCCGCCGGTCGTACCTGCGGCCCCTGCTCTGTGGTGGGGTCGAAGGGGCTCCCCACCACCCTCCGCTTGGCTCGCTCCACGCTCCGGCGTACAAACTCCTCGTAGACAGGCTCCTCCACATAGACGCGGGAGCCTGAGGTGCAGCACTGCCCATTGTTGAAGAAGACGCCTTGGTGGGCCTGTTCCACGGCCGTGTCCACTGAAGAAGAAGAGCGGAATGAGGAGGAAGGTGAGATGGTCTTTACCTCAGAACTACACACGTCGAGAATACATCAGCAAAGCATGCATATTTCAAGCTGAGGCCCCCCACACTAAGTGTCTCCACCCCTCGCTTTCATCACCGCAGTTTCCCTCGCCGTCGAAAACAATATTAAACACGGTGGCCATTAACACTGTTATGCCTTCTGTGATACGCTGCCCCCTGCCTGCTGCATTTGATATCTGACACCTATGTGTGTGTGTATGGGGGGGTGGTCCTGTCCCATCTGAAGCCTTGTGGGAGGCTAACAGAGTGTGCTGATTTACAGCCTGTTATGGGACGACTGTGATGCCGGGGAGATGGGGGCAGTGAGTGGGGTAGACCTCCGTGGGTTAGATTTATGGGCCTCAGAGGGGATGGCGCTAAACCCGGGATAAACAGCTAAAGACTACATGACACCGTGCTGGCATTGGCTCATCCGAGTGACGGACGCTCGGCTGCCTCATCTGTACCAGTGGCTTTTCAGATGTCTGCGGCTGTCCACAACGCTCAACCTCTCAGCCGAGGGACCCAGCCGATCCAAAAGAGCCAAATAAATTAAGTGAATAAATTGCTAACAGACTTTTAATGGCTCCTCATGAGACCTGGGGAAACCAATATAGGAGTGTTTAAAGCTTACGATCTGCATCTGCAAAAATAATATTGGGACTCTTCCCTCCGAGCTCCAGCGTCACCCTCTTCAGATTGCTTCGTCCAGCTGCTTCTTGGATCAGTTTGCCGACCTGCAGAAGAAAACGTGGCTCATGATTTACTCGGGGAGATGCCCGGCCTGCTCACACTGGAACGGCAAATCACGCGGGGGGTGGGGGCAGGCTTGTTGCAGGCGGCAGCCAGGCAGAGGAGCCCCCAAGCGGAACTTTCCAGAGCTGAAACATTGATTACACCATCAGGGGCGGCAGTAGGGAGGAGAACATGGTGAGTCAGCAGTGTAAAGCTCCTCGTTTAGTCAGGCCACAGATGATGTTGTGGCACCCTTGTTCTGTTTTTACCCTCATAATAAACCACTTCTGGACACGGCTTAACAAACTGAATCCTGTTACTCGACAGAAAAAATTGTTTCCAAACATTTGTGACAGCAACAGGCTGTGGAAATATCTCTTTCCATCCCTAAAAGCACATACTGCATCCGATGCCGCTCCCTAAATTGAGTAGGCTCTCTGTGCTGCTTCCTGAAAGCGAGCACTGCACCCAACACAGACTCCCTAAAACGAGTACTGGACCCGGCACAGACTCCCTAAAACGAGTACCGGACCCTGCACAGACTCCGTAAAACGACTACTGCACCCAACACAGACTCCCTAAAACGAGTACTGCACCCAATACAGACTCCCTAAAATGAGTACTGCACCCAACGCAAACTCCTTAAAGCGAGTTCTGTACCCCACACAGACTCCCTAAAACGAGTACTGGACCCTGCACAGAATCCCTAAAACGAGTACCAGACCCGGCACAGACTCCCTAAAATGACTACTGCACCCAACACAGACTCCCTAAAACGAGTACTGGACCTGGCACAAACTCCTTAAAAGGAGTTCTGTACCTCACACAGACTCTCTAAAATGAGCACTGGACCCTGCACAGACTCCCTAAAACAAGTACCGGACCCTGCACAGACTCCGTAAAACGACTACTGCACCCAACACAGACTCCCTAAAACGAGTACTGCACCCAATACAGACTCCCTAAAATGAGTACTGCACCCAACGCAAACTCCTTAAAGCGAGTTCTGTACCCCACACAGACTCCCTAAAACGAGTACTGGACCCTGCACAGAATCCCTAAAACGAGTACCAGACCCGGCACAGACTCCCTAAAATGACTACTGCACCCAACACAGACTCCCTAAAACGAGTACTGGACCTGGCACAAACTCCTTAAAAGGAGTTCTGTACCTCACACAGACTCTCTAAAATGAGCACTGGACCCTGCACAGACTCCCTAAAACGAGTACTGGACCCTGCACAGACTCCTTGCTGCTACCTGCCTACCTTGCAAATGTTCACAGGTCGTCTTGGGCCAAAATGGGGATGAGTATTAATGTCACCAGACTGGGTATCTTACTGACCTCAGGGACAAGTGGATGAGCAGCTGTTATGTCATCAAGCATTTGCCCTGCCCCCACAGCTCACTTTCATAGTGGTGTTCCTCATTAGAGGAGCACAGATTATGTGTTCTGACATATCAGGGAAACCCCAGGACCACCTCCTTCTGGGCCTGCCGTCCAGTGCCGTGCGCCAGCCCCCACCCACCTCTTATCCTGTGCAATCTGCCCGCCTCGCCTTCCTGACCACCAGACTCCTGCTGACTCACTGTCTGCACTGTTCTTTCAGCACCTGCCCACATCCTAAGGAGTTCCAGGTTAAGGGAGGGCTACCGTGAGGACAGTCAGCTAAAGACATATCCTTCCCCAGTAAAACAAGGAGGCAGTGCTCATTACAGGACCCTTATAAGAATGCTCAGGGGCAGCCGCTGGAATCCAGGAAGGACACTGGGCTTTGGTTAGGGTTACCACGGGAGACGTGGACGTGGCGGCCACACCGCACATCGTTCTGTTGAGCGTTTGTTATGGGTCATCCCACCTCCTCCTGCCAGATGACCCCACGTGCCCCTGACTCCAGATATTATTTCTCAAATGATGCTGAGTACCCCAACATTGCTCGCCATCTGATGACAGGCTGCATGCTTCCTGGCCTTCTCCAGTGGGGACTGATGACAGGCCTAACAGTATGATAACTTCCTGGCTTCACAGATGCATGAGGGACCTGTAGCCATTGTCAAGCCCCTCCTCTGATTGGAAGGGGGGGGCTGTTGAGCATCTCTGTTGGAGAACTTTACCTTGGTTGATCCTGTGAAAGCCACTTTGTCAACACCCATGTGAGAGGCTATTGCAGCACCTGCCGTGGGCCCGAATCCCGGCACGATGTTGACGACTCCCGGTGGAAAGCCAGCCTATCCAAAAGGAAGCGCAGGAAATGAGGTTTTAAACCACCAAAGGGGGGGCATCGTCCGTCAGGGGCGGCGGGCCCGGAAAACGGGGGCGGCCGGACGTTACCTCTTTGACGAGCGCCCCCATGTAGAGGCAGCTGAGAGGGGTCTGCTCAGCTGGCTTCAGCACCACCGTGTTGCCGCAGCACAGTGCGGGGGCAAGCTTCCAAACTGTCATCAGCAGGGGGAAGTTCCACTGGGCGGACGGAGGGCAGAGGGCACGGGGGGTTGGCACAGAGCCAGCGCACGTATGCGCGCGCACACACACACACACACACACACAGAAAGCTCTGTCACGGGGCCGTTCGCCCACTGACCGATTTTCTACTATCCCTACTGTCAGCGGAATCGGACCTGAAGATGAATCGCACCGGCGAGGCCTGGTAAGTACTGGCAAGGGGAATTTGAGGACAGCATCACAGGCAGATTCATCGCTGGCCCATGACTCTCAGATGCAATCAGAGGACTCGCTGTGACCTGTCTCATCTAGCCAGAACTGTGTTAGCAGAAATACTGCCATTTAATTCTACAAGACAATTGCTATAGACCTTTCCAGTTTGAAGTTTTTTAGTCAGCTAGTCAAAACCAGAAGGGAGATTAAAAAAACACAAACGACCTCTCGCAGTGACCCCTCTGTCACACACACACACACACACACACACACACACACACACACACACACACACACACACACACACACCGATATAAACTGTCTCTGACTGCCTATTCTGTAACTCTTGACTGGCTTCCAATACATTCATACAGCATGGTGCTTGCAGTGTTTTGTCACCCTTTCCAGAATGTTCCTACCATTGTCCCCACCCCATGTCCAGCTTAGAGCAGCTGAGGCCCCCTTCCTTCCACACTGTGGACTGCGGTGGATCACACTAGTTACATGTTGGGTGGTTCCATGACTCAGCTTGCCTGCTTGCAGGTCTGCCTAAACACACGGTAAACACGTCACACCGTTCCCAGAACCTGCCTGGCAGTCCCCAGTCACGGACCACCAACAATCTCCTCCGTCCACAGCCGGTCCCCCCACCCACTACCCTGCTTTCCCCAGGAAATCATGCAGCTGTGAGAGCAGACTTTTATTTGTCTTCGGAGGGGACGGATTCCGACAAAAAAAGAGCCAGATACTCACCGGGATGATCTGTCCGCAGACGCCGATGGGCTCGATCCTGGTGAATGAAAAATAGTCTCCATCTGCAGAGGTTGTGGGGGGAGAGATCAGCATCATTCAGGGGTCCAGTTGGGCTTGGCAGCACATGAGAAGGAAGCTGGGGCGAGAAAGCTACTTTGGGGGGAGATCTACACCACTTGCATGGGAAAGATCAGAACAACGCAATAGTTTGCTGGTCATATTTACTCCTGCGTAGTGCATCGTTTATTATGAAAGTGCCCTGGAAGTGCCCTGGACTTTTGAAAGTGATCTCCGCAAAAATGAGTGTCAAGCCAATGGAAATTGTACTAGGACTGCATGTGAGAGCAGGAAATGGATTTGAATTTTGATAAAAGCAAACGAGTTAAAGCAAGACAGGGAGGGGGACAATGTTGACAATGTTGAGGGGGACGATGGTGCAGTGGGGCGATTAATTAGGCTTCAACTGGGGAGGACTTTCCTGAGAAAAGTGACCTGGAGCCTGTGGCACAATGAGCTTCACTGGGATTGACTGCCAGTTGAGACTCCAGATGGTTTGATTTTTACATCTTAATCTTAATTTTCTTTCAAAGCACACATGGCTCTGTGCTTTCTGGGTTAGGCCCTGATGCAGTGTAATCCTAACAGGATGAGAGGTCATTAGAAAAGAATAGATCGAAAGAACTCACAAGATGCTGAGAAGCTGAAAGGATGGCCTATTCTTGGATGCGTAATGGACATAGCAAATATAAAAAGCATAATAAAGCCTGGGGTAGGAAAATTCTACAGCGACACCAACACTCTCTCAGAGGCCATCTGTGACCACCCTTCCTAGAGCCCTCCTAAGATTATCTCAGGAGGCTGAGTACCATCTAGCCTTCAGATTTACTTTGGACCAGAGACAAGATGCCTTTGGCCATCAAGCACCTCTTCAAACAGTAACATTTTCCATCAAGAAGATACCCATGTAATGTCAAACCTTTGAACTCACCCATTGGGATGGTTAAGCCATGGATCTTGTCTGCCCATCCAGCAAAGTATCTCAGGGTCTTAATGGTTCCTAGAAGGTCCACATAGAAGGCAGAGAGAAAGGGCTTCCCACTATCCATGGATTCCAGCGTCTACAGAGCACGATAATGAGATCGGTTGGAGATATCAAAAACATATGCACCTCCTCATGATTATGCCCTTGAGAATGATGGTCTCCGATGGCCCAGTGGACAGTCCATCATCTCTGCTCTTAATTATCCAAAGTGGACTGAGGATGTTGTCAAGAAGTCTTCCTTATAGAAGACTTATATTCTAAACAAGAATATTGGTCAGTTATTTATCTTCATATTTAAACTTTCACGAATACCATTCTCCCCCCCCCTTTAAAGCATGAAAACGTTCTTGTTGAGTTTCGGTGGAGGTCTCAACATGTATCCTTAGAGCGTTAAGCATGGTGCACTGTCATGTTACATTTTATCTGGCTACCAACATGTCAAATCTGCTGTTTACCACAGATAACTTCGATGTTTGTACAGCCTGAATCCATGCATAAAACACTAAACTCCATCAATCTACTGCTACATCAATATGCTGAATTCTTCTTTAAGATCTAGGAGAAATGGAATAATAATTTAAAAACCTTTCTGGATTAAAACGTATGCACTGACGTTGCCCAGCCTGACTGTGGTCACTCACCGCTAGGTAAGCCCTATCCCTCTCCACCAGGTCGGCTAGCCTGGAGAGCAGCCTTCCCCTTTCTGAAGCGTCCATCCTCCGCCACACTGAACCCAGGGAAAAGGCCAGGCGAGCAGCTTGCACGGCCTTGTCCACATCCGCCTTGGGGGGGGGTGGGGGGGGCATGGGAACAGAGTTAAAGGAACAGCATGTTGGAGAGAAGAACGGAAGGAGAGCCTCAAGTCTCTGGTATATGTTGGTTAAGCATGACAGTCTCAAATCAAGCTGTTCTGTTGACTGATAGAAGTACTTTGATCTCTGTCAGCCATGCCGACTTTGCATACTGAGGCACTGATCAGTGTGGTGATTCAGAACGGCCCGCCTTCCCAACCACATTCGACTAAACTCTACTTCCTGTTGGCCTCTCTATTTTTTGGCTGTTCAGCACACTTGGACGGGACCTTCGGAGAGGGTGCCAGGCTCGGCCCTGTAGAAAGCGCAGCATGAGTGGCTGTGTGGCATTGTGCAGGAGAAATATAGAACATCTTAGCATCAGCACCATCACATCTGTGCAGCAGAAGGCTCTCCGTAATCGCAGTGTACCTAAATATAGAAAAAAAGATTTCAATTTATATGGGGATTCGGGTGTTGAAACCGACCTTATCAGCTTCCTGAACTTCACAGATCTTCTCCCCATTGGCAGGGTTGTACACGGGGAAGATCTTTGTGCTGACGGAGTTCTGCCACTCGTTATTAATGAAAATCTGCCAGGGGCGAGAAAAGACAGCTGTCAGGAATCGCAGCACACAGAGACATGTGGAGGACCAGAGCCCGTGTTTGGTCACTTCACATTCCCTCTGTTCATCGTAGAACCAGTTATGTCACAAGGCAGACGGTAACCAAAGCTAAGCACTGGCTTAATCTACACACGTACAGGCACAGGAAGTGTTAATATTTAAAGTTCAGGTTCTCATCTGCTTTTAACCCTTTAAAATATATAAGGTACAGACATTCTGTTGAGCAAAAATGCTAAAGCAGGGATGGGTTTTTCCTTTTTCATGCTTCTACTGAGATGTGAAGACTTTAAGTACTGTAAATGCCCAAAACTCCACTTGATGCTATCTGCAAATTATTATCACTTGTGGTCTTTTATGCTTGTTTAGCTCTATTTCTTTAGTTTCGTCTCGAAATGGTTTGTCATAGGAACTGTGTGGCCTTCAAAAAGAGAATAGGACAGAACAACGCTAACGGATCAGAGACTGAAAGGAAACAGGAGAAAGTCGCTGACTTGAGGCTCCTCTGGAAGTTCGTCGTGTTCCCATTCACTCAATGCTGCGTCAGAATCCCACAGTAAGCAGACGAAGTTGGGTGAACCAGACCAACACTTGAGTCATTCCCCTCCCCCGCACGCATGGATCGGACCAACAAGATCAGAGAAATGTCTGACTGAGAATTTTGCCTCGATGCGACTGGCCCGTTTAATGGCATTTTCAGATTCCAGGGCCCCAGAGTTTCCCAGTTAATGGAGAGGAAATAAAAACAGGTCCTACAAAAAAGAAAGAAAACAGAAATGCTTTTGGAGCACGGAGATCAGCTTGAGCCACTATACTGCTTACTGCAGTACCCATTCACACTAAACGCTGGAACTCCTGTTTTCTGGACCAGTCATGTTTCCAGAAAGTTAATATGTGATGTGATACACCAAGTATTTCATGTTAGAGTAAAGTGGGAGGATGGAACCGTTCTCCAGCCTTTGATGGTGTTCAGGCCTTGCTGATTCCCGAGCAGCACACTCTGTTTTTAATGGCTGTCAGTCTGCCTGATGGATGATTGTTTAGCTCACATCTGCTCACTGAAACCCTTTTCCATATACATTTGCTCTTACAGGACTTTATTTGTGGATGGATAAAGATATGCTGAAAGCTAATCTTAAACCAGGGTTCAAGTGTTTTTCTATCCTAAGTTTCGCTTACTCCTACACATATTTATGACTGTAAATCAAGAGGTTTAAGTACAATTTAATTGGCAGTAAACTCCAGAGTATTTACTTTAGATCAGGTATGAAAGTGCCCGTTGCTTTGGAGCAGATTCAAAGCTCACCCGCACCATCCATCTCAGCTAGGCCTCTCTCGCAGCTGCCCCACTTAGAAGGATGAGACTTGGGGGCTCCGTATCAGCTGGTACCATTCTGCAGACACTCATGACACACAGGATCGGATTCATCTCCAGTTAGTAGGCGGGGCCTCGCCCACTAGCCGCGAACGGGATGGCTGTGTTTCCTACAGACAGCGGCATCGTGGCCTGACTTGCCATTTATAGCAGGTAGACTTTTCCAGCTCCTGTATATATCAGAGGGGTCGCCATGCACAGAACACCATGATTCCTGCTCACAGCCGACATGCAGCCGTGGTTTCTACTAACAGCACATGAAGAGCTATCGTTCCTGTGAACTGCTAATACACAGCCATGCTCTCTGATAACAGCAGATACATCGTTGTGGTTTCTACTAACAGCACATGAAGAGCTATCGTTCCTGCTAACTGCTAATACACAGCCATGCTCTCTGATAACAGCAGATACATCGTCGTGGTTTCTACTAACAGCACATAAAGAGCTATCATTCTTGCTAACAGCAGTTAAACAGCCGTGATTTCTATTAACAGCACATAAAGAGCTATCATTCTTGCTAACAGCAGTTAAACAGCCGTGATTTCTATTAACAGCACATAAAGAG
>JAACJT020000007.1:6530746-6554604 GCA_009936485.2 Gymnarchus niloticus
TCTACTCGCCACCAGCCCCCCAACAACCAAACCATTCCCCTTCCCCTTTGTCCCCCCCCCCCCCCCCCCCCGAAAGGTCTTTTCACTCCCAGGTTGGTTTGGCTGGAGAAACTCGGCTGTCTGTTGTCTCCCTCTCTCACAGTAGTCCTCTCTAGTGTCACTGCCCCTTCTTACATTAGAAAAAACATTGAGAAACCACCCAGAGTTTGTCTTAACACAACACATTTGTTCCCAGTGCTTTCGAGGTGTCAAAGGCATCGCAGTACAAGGACGTACCGTCACTCTCGAGACGCCACTCGTCCCGTGAAAGTGAAAGCAAGTCGGTCTGCCCCTTTAACCAAATTAGTGGGTGAGTGGGACACCCCCCATTTCCTGGAAAACACCGGGAACCCACACTGAGCATCAAACCTCAGGGCCAGCCAACCTCAAGGATGAGGAGCAGGAGGGCTAGATGAAGATGTACTGGTGGGGTCTCTGAGGTGTCCTGCTCTCCTGACGGCCCTGATAAGAGCCTCGCCTTTCAGTTACGAATCGCTCACCCCAGAAATTACATTCAGGGGAGAAATTAATCCCAGGGGAAACAGCATGAAAGCTATCCAAGTGAGTTTTTGTTTACAGCACCAGAAGATTAGCGGGTTAATTAGCCGGGCCAATTAGGGAGCTTTGTTATATCCACGACGAAAGGAGAAGCGCTGTGAGTCTTTTCTCTCTGTGGGATAGCTGGAGATAAGCAGCTTTATGAAGATCCCGCCCCGTGCAGAATGAAGGCTACACTGGAGACGCAGGTTTGCATGTCTGTGTGTGCCTGAGCACACAGTACTAGGCCTAGCAGCCTGAAACCAGAACAGCCTGAAATGATCGTAAATTGCTTCAGTATTCCCTCGACGGAGCTAGTCAGGCACATACTTTTATGGCACGAGCTTGGTAATATTCTGTTGGCAGAAACCCGATGCATAATTGCGTTGCACAACTCAAAAGCAAATTTCTATTGATATTTGTCCAGGATTTTATTCCAGCCGTTAGTCATGCAGTCAGGCCCTCAGATCAAGATAACCGTTTTCAAATTCAAAGGAAATTATCAAATATCTGTAACATGCGAACACTTAAATGTAAGTAGAGTACACATCAAACAGCCAGGCTGGGCAAGGAGCTGGACCACAGTGATGGAGCTCTTATATAATGACAGCAACTTCCAGCCATCATTAAACAACTTGATGTATTACGTTAATCCTCCTTTTCAAAACAGGTCGCTTTAAAACTAAAGGGGTTTGCAGACATGGGGGACGTTCACGTGCCAATAACGACAGACGTGGTCTGACTCCGCTGTGGGCAAGGCATGCAAGTCTGTAAGGATGAGTCTCAATCGAGTCACTGTTCTCTCTCCCTCAGCCATGCAGGAATTGATAAATCACTCAGCTTGAAGCATCGCCCATGTTCAAATCTATTTGATCTCAATCACAGCATGGACACCATTTTGAAGCTGGGAATTCCAGTTTGGTGTGGCTCAGGTTCTCGTAAGGCCAACGACCCTCACAGGATCAGATATTATGCTATATTTACAGGCACCAGCCTCTTGACTTTCTCAGCCTACAGCGGACTGACGGTGGTCGGTTCTTTCTTCCAGCCAGAAGGCTACTTCTTCAGAAAATCACCTTAAGCTGGAAAACAGTGCAACTCCCATAACGATGTTATACAAACTAAATCAGACCTGCTTTGGTGCTTGGTGAAGTCTGGACCCTCACATGTGAAACCCTAGAACACATTGAGCACAGCCAAAAAATGCTAATTCTGCAGAACACAACTTTGGCAGAAAATATAGTTTGCCTTTTGTTAAATATAAACAATATCATTATTTTATTTTAAAATGTAAATTAATTGCGTAAATATTTGCATTTCCAGCATTCCGGTTACGTCTTAGCAAAAACCAGTGGTGAGAGCAAGCGAGTGAAAACAACATGGATAAGTTGTACTTTTCTGATTTCGCCCTACAATAGCAAAAATAAAAGAAATTCCAATTAAGAGGGCAGCAGCTTAGACAGAAGTAATCATAACAACTATTACCATATTAAAACGTCTTTGCACCTATCTGGGCAACATCAACCAATGAACTGTCCCCTATTTAATATAAAGACTGAAGGAAGCATTGAGAGACAAGCCCCTCACCTCCCTTGAGTTAATAAATAATAATAATATATTATCCTTCGACGTGTCTGATTTGACTCCACATAGTTAGCATTGGGTGCCAGAATCCAGCCTAGCCTGAGTGAAAAGACTCTGCCATTCTGGCATCTTGAGAGAGAGAGATGGCATTTCAATCACACTTTTACACATCGAGGCTAACAGCCAGCTGCTTCTCATCTCCACTCCCCCTCCTAGCTGCAAAAAAAAGAGTGAAAAACATCAATAAGGGTCCATCAGCAGGGGCTAATTTATGTCTTCCTCAGTGAGGTTATCAGCCCTGTAGACTTCACTCCCTCGCTGGGATCTCCATAAGCTGTACAACTCCTCTCCAGGGAGAATTCAAGCTAAATGTTTTAATTCCAGGTTCACTATGCCCAGATCTCCCCAAACAGTGCTTAAAACGAGCAGCTGGAGGCGCCTTTCCTTACGGATGAATCTCCACAGCATCTGACCAGGAGGAAACAACACCTCCAGTCAAACTTGTTGGTTTCAAAACCAGACGTTAAACCGGCTGTGTTAAATATTCTGCAGGCATTCAAGGTGTACCACACAGGGTATGTGTGGGGGGAAAAAACTCCACCCTTAATTGCTAGCGTAAACGTAATCCAAAAAAACAAGCGGGCATCAAATTCAGACTAATGAAGTATGTTTTCCTGGTATAAGAGCGGCCCACAAAAGTACAACACACGGACCAGAAACATAAAGCAGAGCAGAGTGCCCACAGACCGCAGTCAAACTGCAAAACCTCGTATATCTACTCATAAGTCATACTTTCATCAGAGCAATAAGATATTTTTTTTCAAAAATGCCTTTTACACACGCCACTTGTGCGCAACTGGGTGGGATGTTCGCCCACCCAGCTTCTTATGGTGGTCTTGCTGTGTACTGCTCCTTTACAAACCCCGTACCCCCTAAGAGGGCGAGGGTGGAAATCAGGCTGCCTGGACACGCCATAAATCACAGGCAGCCCTTGAAGCTGATAACAGATCCCCCCCCCCCAAATTCCTATGAGTTTATTCCTTGAGACCCTCCCACACATCTCCTGAAAAAACCCCTTCAGATGATGATGGTCCCCACAATATTATGCTTCAATACCTTCTTTCTTTTTACTATTGTTGGTTTGGCTCTGGTCTGTTACACAGTAAAGTCTTTTTTTTTGGGGGGAAGGGGGGGGGGGGGGTCGTCTAGGGCAGACATGACCAATAAGTTAAAATTTGTTGGCGAACAGATGACGTCAACTCTGATAACTACTTGAATTAAGAGCATGAAGACATAAATGGAAACTAATTTTAGTTTAACGGTAGAACGAAGAATAAATTTCTTTACACTTAAGGTTGGAAAATTTTAAGTCAGCATTAGACTGAATTTTACCATCGCTCACATACCAAAACGAACATGACGGATGGAATGGACCCATTTTTTGCAACATTTCTCCTCTTCTTGTGTTCGCCAAAACGCACAGTAATTTTACAGCGACGTTAGTGATCTCTGCTAAACTGTATCGTCACTGCCAAACCTTTCACATCTCTACCCTCATCTGGATGAATCCATAATATTCCAAAACACAAAAAATTAACTTTGAGATGAACTTGGAAGGTGATTCCTATATGGCAAAGTATAAATGCAAAGGCGCCTCAGATGAAGGTGTGAGCTGCAGTCGCAGGACTTTAAACTTCTCTCATCAATTTTGCACGTAGGCTACGAAGACCGCATGGTCTTCCGTGATAAAAACATTCAGTGCATATTCTTTAATGTACTAATTAAAACATCTAATTTGGCTTAAACCAAGGACACAGCGATTCTCGCAACTGGTACCTAATTAAACACAATATCATTTATGTATAACCATAAGCCGCAGCAGGAGGAGAGAAAATCATGCTTATATGAAATATTGTATACAAAAATACACACACACACAATAATAAAGAGGGAGACTGTCATGTTAAGAGGGCGCCTGAGATCAGCCGACACCTGTCCTGAGATGAAGTCGGCTGTGGAGCAGCTGTGTGAAAACACAGAACACTTTAGATCTCAAGAAAATGACCTTAATCAAGCAAATGTCGGCAAATCTCATGAACTATTTACACTAAATGACCTGCGGCGGTCAGCCCGCGTTATTTCCCCACTTTATATTTAAGGTACATACATACTGTACACATTAGGCTGAAATGTCCCATTAGGAATTCTCTTCGTTTTATAACATAATGTTTTTAAGCTAATTATCACATGAAAATGCACAAATCACGCCAATGAGCTCTCCTTTTTAAATGGCTCGCTAAAAGCGCTTATTTTTCCTCAATTCCTCCCATGACCTTGTCTGTTGTCCGCTTCAGAAGTCGAAGAGCGGCTGAGAGATCAAAAGTCACCTGAGAGTCACGAAGTTAAGTCTGCATTTCAGGTTCTGCTTACAAATTTAAATGAATTGGTATCGCATGTGTACAGTAAGAAGAGTCACGCCATATCAATGCCTATAGTCACCATTACGGATCTATAATTTAAGGCTTCTAAACAATATAACAGAAATGTCACATAAATTACACCTGATCTGACATATGATATTTTTTTTTCTTCCACTCCCACAGATAATCGATGGCCAAAACATTCGAAATTCGTTTTCAGCTTAATTGTTGATCCCATTTATATCAAATCTGATAAAATATTACAAGTGAATTAAACGAATGAACCCGTTAATCAAAGTTGTGATACAGACGACTGTATTTCAGAACATTTCTGATTTTTTTTTTTTTTGTTTTTGTTGTTTTTTTTTTTAAAGAATCACAAACCTTAGTATATTTTATCTCCGGATTGGACACGGGCGAGGGCATCAGATGGAGCGACGCGTTGATTGCAGCGGCGTCGGTCTTGACTTCGCCGGGTAGTTCAATTTTACTGGAAGTCATCGCGCAGGGCAAGTCTCTATTCTACAGATGTGTGTCTCGTGTTTTTTTTCACAGATCTCTGATTAGGCTTTTGGAAACCCTCCTGTGTTTATAGCCAGATGTCAGCGTCGGCCCATTTTTATTGGGTAGTAAGCGGGGCCGTCCTCCCGATATAATTAAAATCGAACATTTACATAAAGCACTCTGGGCAAGCAGGAGGAAAAAGAGACACCCCCACCCGCCTCCACGCGCGCACACACACACACACACACACACACACACACACACACACACACACACACACACACACATAGATGCACACTCCTCTCTTAAGGGGAAAAAAAAAAAGAAACTTTCTTCGCTTCACCCTCTTAGGAAATCCCAGCAGACGTGGATGTGTTTATCATTAAGCTTGTTTATGTTTATTTAGTCCACACATCAATCAGGAGCATGGGCAAAACGTGAAGAGGGGAGGAGGTGTCGGAATTTGTGCTGATGTGCTGAACACGATGCTTTTACGCATTGTAATTACGGAAGAATTAACACCTGAGTTTGATCAGTACTGTAAAAGGCTCCAGGGTGTCCGAAGCTAAGGAGAATACTCACATGACCAAGTCCAAGAGCCTGCAGCGTGCTTACACCAGGTTCACCTTCATTTATATTTCTACTGTAGATCATGCGTTTCTTGAGCAGAAAATTCAGCTCAGCTAAGCTTACACTCAGTAAACTGCTGATTATTATAAGAAAAGTTACAAAATAACTGGTAAATTAAATAACATTTTCGCTTTCAAATGCAAAAAACGTTTGCCACTTAATTCTCCAGTTAAAGATGGGAGTGAATCTGGGAAATTTACTTAGACTAAAAATGTTCTGCAGCCTTGTCCCAGGCAAACTGCAAGTGTCACTTTTGCAAGTGTGAATTTTCTTTAGCTGAGGTCCGTTTGCCACGCATTTCCCTTCCTTGGCTGTTACAACATTCACAGATGGACTCAGGATGTTGTTGAAGTGTTGCCATCAAGGGGATCACAAGTTATTTCTGTCTCTTGACAGTGGGAAATGATCGGCCCGCAGTGTTCTGTCCTATTTAGCGTTTACCTTCCACTTTTTGGTAAATATTGGGATTCTCTAGGATTGCCGGTGACTGTTATTAGCTTGTGTCGATTACACAGAAAATCACGCCTTATCTCTTCAGCTAACATTAAAGCATACAGAAACCTTCACGGGTATCTTAACTTCTTAAATCGAAGTCTGGAAATATAAATTTATCATTTGCTTATTACAGCGCTCATCCTCGGGGTTTGACGGGTCCGCAGTGATAGAGCTAAATTATATCCTATTTTACATTATAACTGTTTAAGTTTAATATTTGCAATTATTTTACAGTTTGCTTGTCTTCAACCTTCAAAATCTATTTAAGAAAAACACGAGCAATAAACAATATTCGTTATATATATATAAGTAACCTGTGAGTGCATAGACGCACAGATGTTATGATTTTTTAAATTTCTCACTGGGGTGTTTTTTGTCCATCACCACAGCCTTTTTCCTCACAGCATGGGTGACTCCCTGAAAGTGCCTGCTTCACATCAAAGACGACAATTTACTGAAAAGGTGACACTGATGAATGCCACCAAAACATTTCCTTTTTTCACCTGTAGCTCCTCCTTTTCACAGCCTCCAGCCGAGTGTCTAGTGGAACCGGCCGACTATAATAAAATGTGTATAATATCTGTTCATGGAGCGCCACCTGTCGGGAAAAAGTAGCAGTACTCATACTCCCCGACACTATAACCACTAATATTAATATGCAGATCATGCATACACTAATAACGTATTACATCTAGAGACTTTACCTAATTCAGACTTTTGAGCCGCTAATAGTAATAATAAATAGCTATTATTATTGTTGTTGTTTTTGGTGCTGTCACATTCGAAGATCATGCATAAAATCATTTTCCTGACATCATATTTCTACAGCAATATAAAGGTATCCTTGAAAAGTACACAACACATACACGGGTAGTTCATCATATGATACTTGAAAACGTGTACAGCTGCCACTCCCAGGTAGCCGGCGTGCCACAATGCCTTTATATTAGTGCCAGAGACTGAATCTGATTTTGTTTAGTCCATTGATGTGTAGATCGGGCCGACATAAGTGCCGATCAGTGTAAAGGACGAGATCCGGCACGACTGCCCGCTAAAATGTTATTGGTGTTTTTAGTTTTCTTTCTTACTTCTAGAAAATTATGAATCATTGTTGAACCTTTGGATTTTCGTAGTTTTCTTATCGATAGTATTGGAGACATATAAAGCGAGGGCAGAGTGAGATACAGAATATAAAAACGACTAAAGACAGTCACCTGCAAAATGATCGTTACGATCGGGCAGCCGTTAACCACTTTTAATACATTCGTATTTTGAAAGTGCGTCGTAATGTAACACGTAGACTTTTGCAAATTCGTTCAGCTGATTTTATAATCTGGAAGGAGTGGTAATATTACTAATATACAGTCTAATAAGCGTTGTGAAGCCACCTGGAAATTTCACAGTGATGAACGTGGAATTATTTTGATGTGATTAGAATAAAACAAACTGCACTTACATGGGGAAATCCGGCAGAGGGCAGACGTGAGCCAGGATACGCCAGCGCTCATACTTCAGTGTATTTATTTATAGGGAAGAATGATATGAGATATAATATAAGAATTTATAGGGAACGGATAGTACATTCCCCAACACAGTCTAGGAAAAAATATATACATTATGGAGCAGGGTTTTAAACGTTTTAATTACTTAAATATCTGGATTTTAATTGTTATTAAATGTGCAACACAAAAACTTGATCATAAGACGTTTCATTGCTGGCGTGGGATACAGTGACCACGTATTCATTGCTATAAGGTGAATCGAAACGGTCTTATAAGCACAATTCTGTGAATTAAAATATTTCGATATTTTAATATCCGTTAACACTTAACGCGGTTTCAAAGGCTCTTCTCAGATTTTCCCCCCTAAACAAACAAGTGGACACGTTACATTCTGTTGAAGGTGGAGACGTGACCTTGTCCAGAGCAGATCGACACACACACGCCGGTCCTGTTCCACAGCACAGTGTAATTCACTAGTTAAAGGGCTAAAAGGGAAGAGCTGACGCGCCGAGTCGGGACCACATGGGTGAAAGAGATGAACGATTAACGGAGCGCTGCAGGGCCGGACACGATGACACCGATCGGGGGGGGTGGCTGGGTTATATGTTGGTCGAACAGTTTGAAAGCGACTGACATTAGCTGTCAGCTGTCAGTCCTGATCACACCGCAGCATCCTCCGCTCACCTACAGCAGACATGGAGACCGAGCGCAAGAAAAGCCTGAAAGCCCGCTGTGCCTTGAGGCGCGGCATCCTGAGGGAATTTCTGGCCGAATTCCTCGGGACGTTTATATTAATAGTGAGTATTAAGAATGCACTGGTGATCTGCTGCAGAAGGCAAAGTAAAGACCATGTCAGAATTATACTGTACTCGGGAGAGCTGGCTGTTTTTGCTTTGTTTTGTTGAAACTTGATTGGAATGTGAAAAGTTTTCATTATGTTTTAAGTTCTTTGTGACTCGTTGATCATTCTGCGTTATGAAACGCAGCCCTTTGCTCCAGTGAGCCGTGATGGGACAGTTTCAGTGTTTAAATGCGGCTTCATTTCAACATTTTTCACATAAGTTACACAGCATTTCCAGTTTTAAAAGAAGTCTTTATTATATGAACAGTGTAAATGACATTAATCAGGACGTTTAAAGTGTTATAATACTGCACTCTATTTTATAACTGAACTAAAACTTTCTGTATTATACTAAGTTCCTTGCAAGTGATATATAAATTTCCATATACATTTACATGTGAACTCTGCCATGCACTTGACCTCATACTGCAGTAATGTGGGACAGATTGGCAGCTGGGGGGCAGGACTGTTCCAAGGGCCCCAAACATGGCAGCAGTCTGGGGGTTACAACCTCTGCAGATACGACATTCTTGTGACTCTGCTCTGTTTTGCCTTTTTAATCCTACACATTTAACAAGCCTGATTATCATTTCTGATTCTTCTCCAGCCAAGGAGGCTTGTAATGTTAGAATTAGAAGGTGCCACCCATTAGACAGGTTATCTCCAGATAATGTGGATCGCTGAGACTGCCCCCCCCCAAGACTTTCTGAAATGGGCTTGCTCTTCACTTTCTCTCTCCCCCCCTTGCCATCACAGCTGTTTGGGTGTGGCTCCATGGCACAGATGGTGCTCAGCCGCGAAGCGCTGGGAGAGCCCCTCACCGTCCACATTGGTTTCACTTTGGGAGTGGTGATGGCCATTTACGTGGCAGGAGGAGTGTCAGGTGACCGTTGCATCGTCGACACACTCATCGGCCTCGGCGAACGGAGCCACTCCTTGGTCACACTAACACACAAACACAACATTACTGTAAAAAACCGCCCTCCAATGGAAAGGGGAACACTGAAAACATATTTTCCAATGTTGCATCACAAATGCATTAGCTCACTCACAATCCAGTATTACATTTTACATAAAAGTAGGAAAATCACACCGGGATAAGAATACATATTCAGCAAAGAAGACGACTGGATTGTGTTGTGAAGATCTTCTGTGGTGCTCGGCTGTTGTACCCCTAGACCATGAAACATGGATTGTTCCAGGGAAACACTCTGCTCTTTAAATGGTCAAAGTCGCAGGTTACCGTGGATTAAAGCAACTGCTTAGCAAGAAAACAACAAGAAAAAGAATGTTTATTATTTGTAGGTTTCACTGTATAGACCCAGCTAAGGTCTATTTCTGTTTATTGTGCAGCAATTCAGCAGAAATTCCCTAAATGTAAGGAAAGAGAAGACTGTAAGACTAAAGTGGAAGACTTGCTCACACTGAGAATGCATTCATTTTCAGTGACCAAGGGACACGTGGGAGGACTTCTGCGAAACAGCAGAAGGATGGATACAGTTTAAATGGGGTCAGAGGGTCTAAGTTCACATTTTAGCTGTAGGTGGAAGAGACAAACACTTTAAAATGTTACACATACTAGCCAGATAGTGTTTTTGCATTCATGTACAATCTTTCGTATTTCAGTGTAAAATGCTTTATAAAGTTTTGGGTTGGGTTTGATTGCTGTCTGTCACTCTTAATGAAACACCTGGATTCCTACAAATTGTGTGTGATTGTATTCCGTGTTTCTCCTTAGTGCTTTCTTTAGAGAGCCACCCATTAGACAGGTTATCTCCAGATAATGTGGATCGCTGAGACTGCCCCCCCCCCCATGGTGAATTCTAGGAGTGATAACATTTTGATTTTGCAACGCAACGGAACGCTGCGTCATTCAAAAGGCATCGCTTGCATGGGAGCTGTGGACAGAACACATCTCTGAATTACGGGCGAGGTCTTCATGACATTTGGTACAGTAGCTTTGTGTGTAGAAGGGGTGGATGAGAAAGGATGGAAGCAGTTTTTGGTTTGTTTTTCTGGATAAATGAGGTCTGTTTTGCTGTAAGGGTGCAGCAAGACCAGGAATTGTTCATTCCAGACAGGTGAAGCTGTGTTAGCTGTGATGTCGAATTTTTCTTGGACACTATTCATAAAAAGGCTGAGCAACAAGGCAAGTGGTGGGACACAAAGGCACTGGGACCTCTTTATCAGGTCAGATGATTCACGTTCTGGATTCCCAAGTGTTTTTAGAGTCAAATTATAAAGATCAGAGGCTATATTTACAAGCCCAGGTGATATTTAATTAAAGCCAGGAGGACTTTCATGGGTACATTCCTCTGGAATTAATACCATGTTAGCATGATGATTGGGAATCCCTTGTAACATTGTAGACTCTTCAGTGGAGTAGCTGTGAAGATGGGTGGGCCAAGGTTTAACAACATACCATGCATCTGATTGTGTCTGGGGGGTATTCCAGAAAGCAGGTTTAACATATCCTATAGTTTAACCTACAGTAAATTTGGATTTTAAAGAACTGAAACTACAATTTCAGAATTTCAATCTTGACAAATCCTGGTGTCGGGCTGTCAGTTTTCTCCAATCAGAATTCAGGTTTAAGTATAGGATTTGTTAAACACGCTTTCTGGAATACCCTCTTACTCATTGTGGCTTTGAACGACTTATCTTAGCTGAATGTCAACTACACAGTGCAGGTCCATATCACACAAAGAGGAAAGGTAATGCTCATTCTAGACTAACTGCATGATCTGACTACTCATACAGACACAGTTACCCAGCACCTTAATACCTCTGCATGGACACAAAAACGTCTCTCTGCTCTAGTGCTCCAATGGGACTGTACAGCCACTGTTTTGGCAGACTAAAGAGAAGATGTATGCAGAAGGATGAAGGCATTCTGTAACCCATGGTGAATTCATGGGAACAAAGAGGAGCTAGGTCTTTTGATGTGGGGGGAACATCTTAAGCTCTGCCTACTCCTGCTGCAGTACTAGGCACAGACGCGGTCTCCCAAACACCGTGTTTACTCCTCGGCATGTCTTTGTTCTTGCACGTCAGTGTGTGGGCACACAGAAAACCCGGCTGGTGCGTAAACAGATCTATAATAACAGATACATCCTGAGAATGCACAAATGATCATTATTAACTCGAATGTTACTGTAACCGCAGTACAAATCTTAGGACACCCTGATCTATTTTTAACTCAATACCTTATGCAAATTGAGAGGACCCATAATGCAGTCAACAGAACATTAATTAGAAGCCAAAGCTTTCATCTAAAGCAGCTTACAACTGCACTTATTTAAGCTAATTTGTTTTCATGTTTCTGCATTTCCTTAATTATTTTAATTAGCATTTCTGTCGAAATTACTGAAATTACCGAATAGAACGTTTACTGATTATGGGTAGGGGGAACAACCATTGAAAATATCGTGTTAGTTTGCCGTCTGTGTAATTGTATCAGTGTAATTAAGGAGACACTTTGTTGAAAAATTAATCATAAATACACTGCGAAAGGTGAATTTGAGAGCCAGCAAACTGACTGGACCTTTAATGTTCTGAGCAGGAGGCAGACACCCAGAAGATGGGTCAGGGGTCGGGTCTGGTTAGTGGAGACACCATTCGTGCTGAGTTGCTTAGTTGACACTTAGGCAAGCTTAAAACTTCATACATTTAAACAGTGAGATGGTTTTAGCAGAGTAGCTCAGGGATAGAACAACACTGCCTCAGTGCCTGGTCACAGGTCTGTCCAGAGCTACTGCCCCCTTCCTGTACAGGAAAAAACTACAGCGCTCTTTGCATAGGACAAGTCATGGTTTTAGGATTTATCTCAAGTGCAATTTGGGAACAGTCAACAGCGTTTTGTTTACGTGTGGCTTCACTCCAGGCCACACTTGAAAACGAGCGGTGCTGCATCATAACCCCTATGAACCGCATTTGCTCTTCAGTGAAATTCATGATGACAATGACCAAGGTTTGCTGGGCCAAGGCTCCCGCTTGGGATGTGTGGGTGTCAGCGCTGGCCCGAGCGAGTGGCATTTTCCTCTTGTTCTGACCGCTGTGAGATGCAACGTGAGCAGAGGAAATGCATCATTGAATAGAGTGTCACTCCTGCAGCAAGGAATGGGTTATGGATTACAGGCCGGCGTGCCCCATGTCCTGGCAGCCACAGCTTCAAAAAGGTCACTCCTACCTCCGGGCGCCAAACAAAAGGCCAGGGTGTCTCGCCAGTCTGTCGTTTTTGTGTGATGGCGAACAGATCCATCACCGACCCGCCTCCGGCTGTGGCCTCATCGATGGGCATCCACAGCGGCGTTCGGAACAGAGAACGAGATGGACTGTTCAGCAGAGGTGAAGCGTAAGATGAGACCACTCCAATACCCTTGTCCCCCCAGTAGACACGCTGCAGCCAATGTGATGCATCACTTAGCGCTGTGGCTGAAGCAGTGGGGTTACAGCACGGCTTCTGTGTGGAAGCCTAAATTACCAGGGTTTCATCTGCTGCAGGAGACAAACTGATGTGCCTAATGGAAGGGGGGGGGGGGGCATGTATCTATGGGGACTGTAAAAGCAAACTGCAGTCAAGCTGAAAACCGCTCTGCTTTTCACATCTCAGCATCCAGCTTGGGTTATGGCTCATATCTGCACCCATGAACGTCACATTCCTAGGAGCGGCTGGGTATGTATCAACATGGAGGACCATCCGACATCCACCTTCTCCTTTATCCCCCCACCAGGAGCCCACATCAACCCTGCTGTGTCCCTGGCTATGGTCATCCTGGGTAAGCTGAAGCTGGCCAAGTTGCCCGTGTATGTCCTGGCACAGTTCCTGGGTGCCTTCACTGGTGCTGCCGCGGTCTTCTGCTTGTACTATGGTGAGCTGATTCTAAATTTAGACACAGCAAGTCTTGGGGGGAGTCTGGGTGACCATTTCCACCATATTTAGAGGGTTTCTTTTTAAACTGCATTCTAAAATCGACTTCAGAATGTCACATTCTTCTTCATTTACAAAAATATGCAGCTCAGTTCATTTTTATTAATGATTATGGACTTAAAGCACACAAATTTTCATAGTATAACAAATTTAATTTGACTTTTTTTCCATAGCATAAAGTGCAAATGTAATTTTTCAATATCCAGTTCAATTTCTTCTTAAACTAAATGATACAAACATTTACAAAACAATCTACTATTGGCCTTATTTAACAGAGTGATTAACGTGACTGAAATTACATTAGTTCTAGAACAATGGTTCCGTTTTAATCTGAAAGCACGGTTCCCCACACATAAATAAAATTTGTAAGTTCAGTAAAGATCTGCCATCAGTACCATGATGGCGATCTTCATAATTACAGTTACGGTAACAAGCAACCAGTGAAAAAGCGTAAAGTGCTTTTCTCCAGCAATTTCGAGCCACTGTCCCTGACGCTCCCGCCAAAGGATGAAGCTAATGGACAGATTATCGATCCTGAGGCTGCTTTGTTCTTGTCTGAACCCCAAAACACACCGCTGTCTGCTCAAAACCTTCTCAAGACAGCCAGGGAACCACTGTCAACAGTTCGATCTCTTCTGTGAAATCAGAAGAAGGAGACTGTTACACAGAGTAATCTGTACAGCTGTGCGATGAAGCGATGATCAGTTCTGATACTGCAAACATCGTCCTCCCAGATGCCTTCATGGACTTCACGAACGGAATACTGTCAGTGACCGGCATCAACGCCACAGCTCACATCTTTGCCTCCTATCCTTCTAGACACCTCTCAGCACTCAATGGATTCATAGACCAGGTGAGTATGAAGCATGATCTGTCATGAAAAAAAAATGCATTACAGTTATGTCATTTAGATACATGAGAGATGTGTCGGTGGGTATCCCTTCTCTCTTGTGTAGTGGTCATCTGGTCATGTGACTATGCTGGGGGGAGGGCTCTAAAGCCAGAACATACATTATGGAAGGTAATCAGTGGAATGAGAATCATTAACTTTTTTTTTTTTTAAAAAAAAAAGATAACGCTGATGGTTATTCATTCTAACACTTTTTCAATAATTTACTGCCATACTGATGAGACATTTTACTGAGTGAACTGCTCATTAAGCAGGTGTCATGCAACACCTTTAAGGCCATGTAAATGCATTGCAGCACCACGTGATTGAACACACCCACAGCGCTAGGTTACAGTAGAGTGGAGAGCCATCGGGGGGGTCACTCATAAACAACAGAGGAAATGAGCAGTGCCAGTGAGAGGAAGATTACTGTTAAAACAGCATTAAAGGCAGGATTCCCTGGCCATTCGGAGCAAATGTTTCAATTATTTACTGGATTATGCACAACAAACATCTTTTGGTGATGTTGCTGGAGTTGAATGTGGTTCTGGTTATGTGGTGCTGGGACTCATTGGTCTGGAGGCCTTTCACACTTTGGGCCAATCTGATGGTCTTCCATTGTTGTTTTTGGTCATTGCCAGCAGCACTGGTCTGAGATCAGCTCAATACATAGATTGCTCTTTCCGAGATGCAGTTAATGCTGCAGACTTTGAGCACTTACAATCGATTGCCCCATTTCCTAAAAGCCCATCTATTAATTCAGTTTTTTTTTAGTTTCTGTGGTGTCGCAGTGCTCCAGTGTCCCTTATGAGTTCTCAAGCCCCCCCCAGATGTTTTCATGTCTAAGTCCAGTAATAATTACAATGTTAACATATAAAATACATAATACCCCAGACCTTGAGGACCAGGACTGAGCACAGCTGGCCAAAATCATTTGTCTTGGGTAACAAAGAGAAGGCTTGCAACCAGAAGGCTAATGAAATCATTCCAATGTAATGCTGGGTTCAAATCCTACCAGCATGAGGTGGCTTTCTCAACGTAGTAGGTAGTGTACTGGTAAAGAACATGGACTCATTGCCTGTAGGTTGTTGGTTCACATCCCAGATTGGACTTGGCTGTAATTTCCTTATGAGATAACAAAACCAAGACTATCCAGTTATATAAAGGAGCTACAAAGGGAAATGGTGCTGAAAATCATGAGAGCAGTAGTGGACTCCTGTTCCCCTGGGCCAGGTGATTGGGACTGGTACCCTGGTCCTGTGCATCCTGGCTATCATTGATGGGAAGAACATTGGTGCACCCAGAGGAATGGAGCCCTTGGCCATTGGGTTGATTATCATGGGGATCAGCGTGTCCATGGGTTTGAACTGTGGCTGTCCACTCAACCCTGCCCGGGACCTGGGCCCCAGGCTCTTCATGGCAGTGGCAGGATGGGGCATGGAGGTGTTCAGGTAATAAATCGTCTCACACTATCCATCTAAAAACCTCTCTTTGAGAAGACCCTAACGCTAATGGGCCCATTCCAGTTTTCATCACAAAGTTCATGGAATAATTTACTCGAAAAACAAATTAACCACACTAGAGAATTGATGTAAATAATTCTTTTTGATAAAATGTAGATGATAAACAGTCAACATAATTCTGGCTCAACAATTTTAGGCTCAGAACATGTCAGTGTATGTTGGCTCTGATGGTGGTAACATTATGGCATTATGTTGTGAGGTAACCTAGAAAACACTGCAATCCAGTCTCTGTACTTTTAAGCCAAGCAGAAGTGTGTCCATCTTCAAAAGAAGCTTGAACTCCTGGAAAATAAATGGGTGGATGGTGTTCCTAACTAGACTGGAACTAGACTCAGTTAATAAGATCCTGTAGATAATGGAACACACATAGACACAACCAAACCCTTCCTAATGCCATTATCCTGCTCTGTCAAATAAAGCAACAAGAAGCGGGGTGATTATCTGAGAAGAGATTTATAACAAGAAGCTTTTTCCACTTCTGTACCCATCAGCCTTTTGAGATCACTGAAATCAAAATGTAAGCAGGAACAATCTGCATATGTAAACGCAAGCTTGGTGGCTTCATTGGACATTTGGTCTGTTATCCAAAACAAAGTCCCAGTCCTAAGCTGGACTCTGTCATGATTTTTGATACTCTTTGATGCCAGCTGGGTAAAGGTCATGGTTAACACGTTCACGCTCCATGCCAGATGAAACTTGTATGTTTAACAAGCTAAAGCCCCAATGGGCAGCGCTGACTCGCCTTTACTTGTTGATTAAAGATTGACAGACAAACATTATGCAATACAGGCCCAGTCGAATGGCACCTCTACAGGGCTCCACGCAAGTCAGCTGAGGACTGTATAAGGCCCAGAAATGAGACAACAGAAATGTCCTGTTTAACACCAAAATGAGTGCTTCTGTTAGTGTATATATCAACTTCACAGCTTTCCACTTCGGTTTACTTTAATATTTATTCGCTTTCCTACATAATTGCCCCAAAGCATTTAATAATGATTAACAAGCACAGCTTTGCATATTGATATAACTTTAATATTATACAGCAGTAAGAATCCGCTGCGGGGACTTAAAATCAGTCGCTATCGTTTGTCATATCCCTTTAATTAACCTTCTAAATAGAAAACTAGAAGCTCACAGCCATGCCCCGAACAGCCAAGAGAAAATCTCTGGAAAGATGATGGTCTCCCTGGACAGCAAAGATGGAGAGCAGTAGACAGCTGGTTCTGAAGTGGCCAATAAGCTTTCTCCATTGGGACCTTCTAGCCCTTCTAGCTTAAGAACTAAAGACAGCCTCCAAAAGCTCAGATTTTTTTTTTTTTTATTGCTCAATTCTGCACATTCCACCATCCTTCCTTGGTTTTGATCAGTAGGTCCTTGGGTGATGTGACTTTGAACAGAGCTTGACCATTTTCTCAGACTTCACAGAACGCCATACCTGTGCCAATCAGGTTAGGCACAGCACGATTGTCTCTCTCTGACTGTGTTCTTTGCTGTTTATCAACTGTAGTACAACTTAAAATCCCAGCATATGTAAACAGATACAACCCACAGAAACAGATAGTCCAAGGGAGAGAAGTAGGTAACACCCAACAGGATGTCCAGAAGGGTACCAGAAAGAAATTGAGACACTGAAATAATCTACTCAAATGCCTACACAGCTGTACACAGACAGATGTGAAATACCTCTGTTAACCTGCCTGTGTCCTCTTGCCTCTGCAGCACAGCGCATTACTGGTGGTGGATCCCAGTCGTGGGGCCCCTTGTTGGGGGTGTGGTGGGGGCGGTGATCTACTTCCTCTTTATTAAGCTGCACCACCAAACGGAGCTCACGAAGGAAGAAGAGGATGAGGAAGACAGCAGTGTCAAGGACAAATATGATATGATCACCATGAGCTGAATGAGGAACCATGCATGGCTGGGTCCACGTTCCTGCCTCCCGGACAAAAACATGATCTCTCTGGGAATGTGTTTCATTCACTCATTCATTCACTTGGAAGCATGGGTGGTTCTAAGGGGTGGCTAGGGTGGCCCCCGTTGACCCCCCCACGTCCCCCCCAGATGAGAATTTCTTTTATTAACTTGTAATTTAATCTATGGCAATGCAATTGTTTTCTTCCTCAATATATGCCCCTCCAACAGAACAACTGCCCCCGTGCAGGCCCCCCAATTCGAAATGGTTTAGAACTGCCACTGCTTGAAAGTAGGCTTCAGTGGGGTCATCAAGGAATAATCCCCAACATAAGTGTCTAAGGATAATCCCTCCGTTTCACAAACAAGTTCTTAATGCAACTGCACTCTACCTTAACCCTAACAACAAATTACAGGTACATGTATGCATTTTTACTGTAACTCTAACATGCCATACAGCCTCATCCTATAGCCTCAGGTACCTTAAACCTCTTACTGCTAAAATAAATTGATCTTTTTACTGTAGAAGGTGCTTGTGTACATTCCTCTATTCAGCTGATGCAGATTGGGGTCTAAAATAACTGAAATCCACATTTCTGACGACCCTTTAAGCGCCACTGCAGCTGCCAAACCACATTGACTCCATAAAGAAGCATTTGCTACCAACTTTTGTATATAAATAATCACCACGTCACTGGAGATATTTTTAGATGCCGGGGAATGAATATTCTCCCTTCTGCTCCCACAGATGAATGTGCTCCATCTTCAGAACATACATATTTTACAACTCTGCGGACCCTGCTCTCCCAAAAGCCATGATGCAGTGAGCGTGTTTGTGCAGGCGTTCATGAACACAGACCTTCAGAAACCTGTTTTGATGTGTGCTAGACAAACTTAGTTACTCCTTTCTAACAGATTAGGGTCGTCAGGAGCCATCAGTGAACTCACGTGTAGGAGATCCCCATGAAAATGGCAAGATGATCAGTTTAAATAGATTATGTTTAAGTGTGAACTTTGGAAAAACCAGGGCGATGTATATAACCTTCTTAAATTATCTAAAGGCTTTACCATGCTTAATTAACCAAAAATAAGGGGGAGGGGGTTCTTTTAGAAAGTGTGTAGACTCAAGCCTGTTATGAACACTCATCAATTCCAATTTTAGAATATCCTATTAGCTGCAATGTCCTTTAAAAAAAAAAAAAAAAAAAAGTATATCTGCCAACCAAATAGAGTACTTCTAAAAAGGCTGCTCCGATACTTCTTGGTTTTTGTTCATTGCATGTCTTTTTAATGGTAATGTTTTGTCTTACAGGTTAATTTATATTACTGTTACAAACCCTTGTGCTTTCATGGATTTATTCAGTATAATTGGAAGAAATGCTTTGCTTGTTTACTTTTTAGTTATTGAAATAAATCAACTGGAAAGACACTAACAGTAGATCTAACAAATAAAATGTTTAAGATTCATTTACTTGAACTCATTTTAAATCTTCTACCGAGGGCCAACATATTGAATTGAACGTATTAATTTTTGTTTGTACACTCGACTGGTTTTTCGGTGTTTAAAACAAATCCAGACATGTACCTTCACCCCGGCTTTACTGTACTGGGAGCTGACTGATTAATTATCGCAGCAAGCAGACATGAAAATGTCATCACGGGTCCTAGTTTTGTCTACCCATCGCTCAGTCAGCTGTGATAATGGTAGTGGCCTCCCAACACATTTGAAGGGAGGGGTCACAGCTGCATAGATGTAAAACAGATGAGAGACGACCAGCTCATCATCGCAGGTCCAAGACCTCAGCAGGACTCCAAAGTTCTCCTTTTGTCCAGGATACCCAGTCCACAGCAAGGCTGCAGGTTCACCGCCTGGGGGTACCTTTCGGTCCACGTAGTGTGCCAGTTGGCTACTGCCAGCAGTTTGTGTCACAGACCTACAACCTCTGCTCCACCGCCCAGCATGACGTAGGTGTCAGGGGGGCACAGCTGATGTTATGGGTCAAGCCTGGTTGAAGGCCAGCCTGTACATCCGTGGCTGGCGGGCTGGCATCAAGCCGCTTTTAACCTGTGCCATGCCAGTTTGCCTAAAAGCCGGGCTACAGCTGAACTTTTGCAAACGCAGGCTTGGTCATTTCTAGCAAGGCCTTTCACATAATTCATTTATTCAAACTTACTTAGGCAAAGCCTTCATCAACACAAAACCAATATTTAATATGCAGAGGAAGAGAAGGCGATGCCACCTGAATTTTAAATAAAGTGTTAAAAACCTGCAGTACTCACACAAAGTTTTCCATTAACCTCAATCACTTAGTCTCTAATCAACATTTTTACTTTCGAAGGAAGCCTAAGCATGATAAGCAACTTGAAGACTTTGGATAATTTCCTGTTTTGCATTATGTCTTTAACAGCGACTCTGCGCCTCTCACCGCTTGTACGTCTCCCTCCTGTTCTAATTAGAAATGGAGACTATGGTCTCCTGGCAAGAGCCTCATTTGAAGGCAAGCAGAGATTTAATCATTGGCTTAAACACGCAAAAAGTAGTATCGCTAATGTTGTGAACCGTGAAATGCTAGATCAGTCTCATTATACCCTGTTAAATGACCTCTACTCACAGTGCATTGTCTGCTCACAAGACGGGGTTGTTTTTTGTTTTGATTTCAAAAAAACGAACCCAGATTACCTTTGGAGAAGACTGAACGGTCAAAGTTGGTGCATACATTATACAACATACAGAACAATATATAGACAAGAGCCTTTGGAAAAGGGCTACACGCAGGGAAAAACGTTGAATCTTTGACATTAGCATGCCTGGTAAACACACGCAGTAAGAGAATTAAATATGGCAACTAACATCGGCAAACAGCCTCAAACCCCTAAACAGCCTGTCTAACTGATTTATCTGCTTCTTCAGGGACCTAAACACTTCTTAATCTGCTTTTGAATTTCATACTGTCATCTTTATGCACAGCTCTTCTCTGCTTTGGCCATGAAAAGGTTGGCTAGAATGTATGCGGTTGGACAGACAGATTCATATTTGTAGATTTAATCTCGTGTAAGATTATACATGTTTGGTTTTCTTTGTAAAACAAAACATTAAAAAAACAAGACTAATACAACTGGTGCCACCAGCAGCGAATTCAATGTGTGAAAGACTCAATTAAGAACCAACTATTATGGGTAAACAAAAACAACCGAAAATGCCTAAATAAACAGGTCCATGGCGACTAGGTCAAGCTCTCATTCCTCATTTGAGAAAAGTCAGACCATATTCCGATGTGGTGGGGGTCTTAAACCCAGGCAAAACCACAACTTTTGAAGCTTGACATGCAACGAAGAGCAGCTCAAATTCAGCAATTTCAGAACCAAACCCAAAAACCAGACCCCAGACTCGTCTCCCTTAGCTGTCAGTCTCAAGGGAGACCCCACCCCCACAACTGTTAACCGCACCCTATTCAAATTGAGGCACAAATGGGAAAAATAGAACTGACATTCAAATTCCAGACAAAATTGTATAAACAAACAACACTTGAAAAGAAGCTCGAACCAAAAGTGAACAAGCACTAATTTACACTGGGAAAGGAGGACAGCTGGAATGACAGTGACAGAAAAATCGACCACACATCATATCACTAACATGCTGTACGATCGTTCTGTTAAAGTTTGGGCCTGGAAAGTGTTGAGGAGATGAAATCACCTCGTTTCATCCCCAAGGATGAAGTCAACACCACATGGGACTGAACGAGTTTGTCACTGTGCAGGGTAATCCCAAAACTAGAGCGACTATCCCTGTGCCATACACGGAACGTGTTGGTATCCAGCAAGCCGGGACCATCTGAAAAGTCTGACAAATTAATCAACTGTAAAACTCGGATATAAACCACTGCGATCACTTCTTTTTAAAACCTGGATGGCTCGGCACATCAGACAGGATATATCAGCTTGGAGACATTTAATCCTGGCTGACGCTAAATCTGAGATTGGTCCCATAAACCTTGCCGTAGCAGTATTCATCCCTTCCAAAAGAACCATTTGACCAGACCTAATCCGAATATGAGCTTTCACACACGGGAGCATAAATCCATTATGAAAACTGAATGCGGCAAAATTGTATTTTCTTCAATTTGATATCTGCAGTGGATCAAGGCAAATGGAGCAGGTTAAGCTGAATTACAGCTTTGCAGGCATTCAGCTGTTTTATTAGATATGGATGGCTTCGTTTCGGTGAACAACGCGAGTCAAAGGAGGGAAGGCAGGGAAAAAAAAAATGACAGCAGAGCAGGGATGAGGCACCACGAGCTGCAGAGCATCAAAACACTGCAAGTGACACCTTAACTCCTTCAGTCAAGGGGTCTTCGCTCAAAAAGCAGCCTTAAATCAGCACAGTTATCATGCAGACCTTCTTGTTCCTTTCCCCAGTGTCATCTGCTACCTCCAGGTTATAGCATCTTCTCATGAAAACAATTTCCGTGTCTCTGCAATCATGAGGATAATGGGGCACTCCTTGCCTGGTGCAACTATGGGACAATGACAGATTTTGTCAGGAAACATGAGCAAATTCAAAAGACAAATAAATAGATTAGATGAAACAAAATAGATTAATATCACTTTCTATGCCCCAAAGACCTGCTGCTGGATCCTCAGGGATGACGAAAGAGATTGCTTTCGCCTCACAAGGGAGTAGAGTTCAAACTTATAAAGCATCTCCACACCCAAAAAAAAAAAAGTTTGCATTAAACATCGTGAGAGTAAAGGTTGCATCAATTTAGCACTTTTGCATGGATTTGATGTCTTTTAGAGAATATGTAATAATTAAGGAAATGTAATAATCAAGAATCAGAAGACCGTTGATGTCATATTTCTTGTGAAAATTCCTCTCACTCACTCATACTGACAAGAAAACCAAGGTCAGCAAAACCCAAAAGAGGAAGGAAATGCACTAACCTCCCTTCCAGGAACCCACCCAGAGGACGGGTCAGCGCTGGGGCAACCTGACAGGTTCTATCCAATGTTTAAAAATCACAGTCACCTGATCAGAGGCCCATGTTGCCAAAGTGGTTTATCCTAATGCAGTAGATTCTCCCCAGAGCTAAATCCATTTGACGTACAGTTTCATGTGGCTACCACTTCCCTTACAGCATGCAAAGATAAACCTACAAGTCCATTTACAGCACATCTAGGCAGTCATACCTAATTAACCTACATTCATTTGAAAAAGTGCCCATTCTTCCTTTGTTTCGAGTTTAATTACATTTGCTTTAGAGTCGCAGCTACTCTGACTGCATGAGAGTTTAAAATAACTTGCCAGTCATGTTTTAGCAAATTTGTTACTTAAGTCTTTATTTCACCATTTTTCACACAGTTGGGTATTTTCACTAAGAAAATGGGCTCTACAGTCACCTGTGTATCGCTTTTGTGTGCTGTGTATTTGTTTAAAATCTCAGTGTCACCAAAATTTCTTGTAGCTCCAGACAGGGGGGAAAAGATAAAAAAAAAAAAAAAGAAATCTAATGATATAAAACAAAGGGATTCAGATGATATCCCAAGTGAAACTCCAGTCAAACCACAATCCATCTCATGTATCACGGTGAAGTCCTGTGGTGAAGCGGCCCAAGGAAGACAGAGAGCCCGGCATCTGTCAGGTGGGTTAGGACGTCTGGCTCCCTCTAACAGCAAAGTCTCCTGAAGGCTGGGTACACCGTGCCTCTGAGTAGAGCAGCAGTATGGTCCTGTCTCCTAACATAGTGGAGGATCCAGCCTTTGAGCAATTTAGAAACCATTTCTGCTTCCTTTACAGGGGCTGCTTATAACAACACAAATAAACACAAGTGACTCTCAACCAGCATAACCTCATATGACATGGGCTGAGAAGCTGCTAAAGAAACTGGTCTTTATGTGGAATCCATGCTACATATCTAACCTACAGAGCAGCGCAAAGCTTGCATGGAGAACATCGTGCACCCAATCTCCACTCACTGATAGTGTAGGTCCCTTTTTGCGAGGAAGTCGTATGGTTGACGCTTCACTCTCTTCCCTCCGCTCGAAAGTAATCCAGGAGA
>JAACJT020000007.1:6561078-6583060 GCA_009936485.2 Gymnarchus niloticus
CGCCAAGAGACCACACTAACATATTCATCACTGTTTATTGTTTTTAAAAATAAAAAAAACCAAACTTTTTCACAATCCAACCCCCCCCCCCCCCCCCAAAAAAAAAAAACACACCAAGACAAGACTAATCACATTACTGATGGTAGACCAGCCCATTCTGGAGTTCACAGACATCTGGACACAGTAAATGCCATGGCTTCCACTCTAGTCCACTATTTCCTTCACTGAAATCCCCAGCAAGTTTTAACAGTAATTAGGGACTGTAATCTTGGAATTTTAGAGAACATTATTGTTAAAAGCACAAATAAATCTTAAAAAGGGAAAAAATTTGAGCTGCTTCTTCACATGGAAAGCAGTAAAATCCAATTTGCAGTTATTTTCAGTCAGCGAAGTCTTCAGTAGGTACTGGAGCGGGACTTCAGGCAGCCGCGGTTGAAAACCAAGCAGACAGACAACTCGGCTTCCCTTTAAAGAGGGGAGAAGCCAGGCTTCTCGATTTACACTGTGTGGGGGGATAAGATGAGGCACTGAAGTGAAACAGTGCTGCTTCTGCAATCTGTTTCCCCCAGTCTCCAGAGAGCTGGCCTGTCAAAAGTGACACGCAGCAGGAGGCCAATGCTGCAGTTGCTGCTTGGCACCCAGTTTGTCCTTGATAACTAACTGGCTCAGAACAAGCAGTGAGCTTTTCTGCACCAAACACACTTAAGGAAAGGGTGAAGTGGGGTTCTCCAAAAAAGGAAAATCTCTTTAGGGACCTCTAATCAGCTTTTAGCAACATAACACATACCAAAGAGATTTAAACATAAGATACTGGGGGGCTGGGGGGGGGGGGGGGTCCAAAACCACGTCTAAGCCGCAGGGTTGGCACAGGGGCTCACAGTCTATATGCCGGCATTCTTTAACCTGAGCACTAATACGATCAGGCCCACTGAACAAATTACCTCTCTAATTTAACCCATTTACTCCCCTCTGTCAGACAGCTGGAAGGCCTGCCCATACACACCGCACTGACAGAAACACAGATGGGAGCCCACAATGGTAAGCGCGACCATTTGGAAGAGGGAGGGAAAAAAAGTGATTGGTTGCCTCAGCCACCCTATAGGTATGTCACTGGCGATTAGCCGCTCAGCATCCTGTGTTGTCATAAAGCAGATGAATCCTGCTTGGTGGAGTGGTGAAGATCAGCAGAGGAGGTTGACACACCAACTCCGAGATAGACGACAAGGCCCACCCCCTCAACTGTGTGCTAAGGCGGCCCACCTCCTCAAACCCAGAGGCTGCAATCCCAAGTGCTGCAGATACCCCTTGCATTTAGTGGTTGTTCACCAACTGTCATCACATTGTTCAGCAAACTGGAAAGAAGAACAAAAAGAGAAAAAAAATGCACCAACAGAAAACCACCCTCTGCTAAACATCAATCCTAAGGAAAACGCACAAAGCCACCTAAATGCTCGATTCCCACAAACGGCCGAAATCAGGCACCCCATCGTTTAAAAAGCAACCTCAACCCACTTTCATTCATTTTTAAAACCCCTAACCCCTTTCAACTAGCCATGCAACTGACAACATAGCAGCTGCTAAAACTAAGTGACCAAGAAAAAAAGGCCAGCCGGTTGTCATCACAGGACGAGGCTCCTGGAGACTCCTGTCTCTTGCAGTTGTGAGGAAGAAAAATGAAATAAAAAAACTCCTCAGGAATTTTCCACTCTGATCTCACATCCATTTTCCTTTTTTTGATTTAAGTCCTGAGTGTCTATTAAAACGTTTTTTCCAAACAGTGGAAAAGGGTTCTCATATGATACAATGAAAAATTCGATATTGTGATCTCTGTACAACTGCACGCAGAAGGTGCACCCAAAATATAAGCCTGTTTTTGTTCCTCTGAAGTTGTGATGATTAAATTGGCAATATGGTCCCTTAAACTCTGAGGCTGCTGTTCTCCAGCCTTGACTGGCAGCAGAAATCCACACATCACCTGCAGTCAGTCTCCGAAGGGGCGTCAAGAGAAGGAGGGGGAGGAATTAAAGGGAAAACAGAGAGCGAGAAGAGATGATTTGTCCCTGACTCCTCGTTTTAAAAAAAAAAAAAAAAAAAAAAAAAAAAAAAAAAACCACACCACAACAAAAACCTGCAATTTCTCTCTCCCAGTTTCCATGTGTTTTAAGAAAGCCATTCAACACTCTTAAAAAGAGCAATGGTGTTAGTCCTCACCATTTTTACCCATTCCTGTAAAATTGGTTGGCTTGCCAGTTTGTTTTGCAGTTGGGGGATGTTTGGAACTAACTGATACAGGTTATTCTTTGGAGAGACATTTTTCTGGCTCTAGGCACTAGGAAGAACCAAGGCACAGGGTGATCTGACCGCCTCAGGGTCTCAGCTGGCCCATCTGGTAGTTCTCCCGGGGCTGGCGGTGGTGCCGCTGTGGGTGGGGCTGGGCCTGCGCGTGCTGGGCTCTCCTCCGCTTCAGTGTGCCTGCGCAAGACCGGGGGATTAGGCAGTGATGCATCCCATACAACGCACACAGGCTGGGGTGTTTGGAATAAATGCTCGAACCATGAGCTTTGGCACCTCCGGTATTCTGGAGATGGGACACCTTCACCTACTGCACCATGCAACCGAAAACCCCCGAGGACCATCTGGCTCACTTAATGCCCTGGGGCATAAAATCAGACTATATTCTGACTGCCCGTTTCCTACTCAACAGCTGTGCTTCTTGCAGTGCAGCCGGCCAGGGGGGTTCACTCACCAGGGAGGGGTTTGGGCGGCGGCAGCTTGGGGTTGCTGCTGGGTGTGTGGACGCTGCAGATCTTGATGAAGCCGGCCATCAGCATGATGAGTGCGATGCCCATCAGCAGCACAGCCCACCAGTGTGCCTGAAACACATTGGGGGGGGTGCTTAGAAAGGCACCTTCAATGAATGGCTAGAGCACTGAGCTTCAAAAAGCCGAAGGAAAATGACTCCACAGGTAAACGTCAGTACTCTGTCACGCAGCAAACGTGAGCATCTTTTCTAAGAGACTGCTGTAAAAAGCTAAATCACATAATGAGATGTTCATAAAATGGCCCAAGGATGCTTACGACAATCCACTCGGCAATGTTCTCATAAAGCTCTGGATTGAGGAGGGCCTTCTTGAGCCGGGCCAGGGGCCCGTCGGCATCCACCAGGCGGCACTTCATGAAGACATCACAGTAGCCCTTGAAGTCGTTGCAGGGGGAGCCGGGCTGCAGCGTGATGATATTCTTGTTGAAGTAGTGAGACCAGCGGTCCGAGCTGGTGCTGCTGCAGGTGTCGGGCTTCACTGCGAGACAGGAGAAAGCACGCTCAGGTCAGCCGGGTACAAAGTCACTCACGCAAGCCGACAGGAAGACAGCCGGGCCGGCTCACTTTTCTCCATGCAGCAGACATGGCACAGCTCTGTCTCGTCCTTGCTGTCGACACTGCCGCACGTGCAGACCCCCAGACTGTACTTCTCACAAATGGAGCCTGAGCAGACCTGAAGCACAGAGCAGAAGAGCATCGATAGCTCGACTCGACTCGGACTGGCTGACCCAGGACAGGTCGCAATGCACTGACAGATGAGAATGTGTATGTACGTTTCTGTTCCCACAAACAGAGTGCAGTCCTAACCATCGACAAAGATACCCACACATATACTGTAGAACCCTTCTATATGTGTGTAAGTTCCATAATTTAAACATCCCAAAAACGGATGGAATTAAAGAGAAATGGGGCAGAGAGGGTCCATGATTTTCACAACATCAGTCTCTGAGAAATTTTGAACTTGCGCCTCAGAGAGGCCAGCAGTAGTCACAAACCCCATTGAGGCAGACTTGCGTGTCCGCGTGGCAGGCGGTGAAGTTGGGCTTGGGCTCAGAGGTAGGGCAAAGTGGGGAGGAGCCGCTACAGGCACCCTGGTAGGCACACTCGGAGTCTTCACGGCACTTCTCATTGCTCTTCTTGTAGGTGCACTGGGTGGTGCAGCAGGGCCCTTGACTGGGGCTGGACACATAAAAGATGCAGGGGCAAAACTGGTGTCTTACATTAAACCCGTAAGCCATAAGAAACCGATGTTAAACCAAAGCCAGTTAGCTGCTTACCTGCACGATTTGTTAGGCCTCAGCTTGCACTTTTGGCCATCAGGCTGGTTGGCATCATAGCAACACTGATCCTTGCACTGGTCACTGTAGCCACAGTCACATTCCTCTCCAGTCTCCACCAGACCATTCCCACAGATGGGCTGACCAGACTCTGGAGACCGATGCACATATGCTTCAGGTTAACGTTTCTTCACACACCACTGCTGCACAGCATGCATGCATGCATCCATCCATCCATCCATCCATAGGACAGCTTGAAAAGGATGCCACTCAATTGCAAGGCACACACCCTTGGATGACCATCAACTCCAAACCCCTATAAATACTTGCATTCTCTGTTAGCACAATCTTCAGACATACTTTCCCAGCATGCCGAGGGATGAGCACATACCTACGAAGCAGCTGCCGCTCTTCTTTTCCAGCACCTGAGTGATGTTGCGCACGCTGCAGATGGAGAACTTATTGTTGTTGCTTCTGTCACCTGAGGTGGCTCTGGCATACATGATGTAGTTTCCATTTTCCTTCTGATTCTGGACCTTGGCCTCGCCTGGGGTGCACTCCGTACCCGAGTCATGCTGAAGGAAACCACGGGGAACCGAAAGTCACCGCTGAAGATCAGCTCCAACAGCACCTTCTGTCAACTACTCTGCTGAAGGATGAATGGAGAGCCTTGGACTAGTGGTCTTACCGGAGACCCAAAATTGTGGCCGACCTCATGGGCGAAGGTAATGTGGGACACCTTGGGGGGGACGTGGGACGCATAGTTCTGAACAGTGATGATGCCTGTGTTCAGGGACTTCTTCTTCCCATCCGAGTATTGCTTGCTCTTCTCACAGATGCCACCTGAGCTTCCTGCAGGCATAGACACACAGAAGTTTCCTCTGCTTCCATTTACAAATTAAAAAGCTTACCAAACCCTCACAAAAAAAAAAAAACAAAAAAAAAACACTTAGACTCCAATTATGCTGCCATGGTTTCTGAAAAGTTGTAGATTCATCAAGTTGAAAACGATCTAAAGGGGCTGCCAGTATTCTATGGCCAGTCATAGAACATTCCAGTCAATGGCCACAGAGTCTGGGGCTTGCTGAGCAATGCTAAACTGAGCAAGAGTGGTGTGGCAGACGGACTCAGCCCTGACTGATGTACACGCTGTAGCACACGAGGCCACAGCAAAGTGACATAAGGCCAGTCTATGGCAGGTGAAGATTAGGATGACAAGCCATTGTAGGGAAGACATGCAGGTGAATTTCTACACCTAGCCCTGAAACTGATCCAGGATGCATTTGTTTTCTTGGGTGTTCTTATCGGGTCTTAACCTTGGGACCAACAGCAGACGCTTATTTTTACACATTTGTGATTCATTTTGGACTTGCTATTCTCTTTTAAACCATGCCGGTTTTTTTTTTATTCTAGACCACATCTTGTGCACAAAGCTAACAGTGGGACCCTATCTAAAGTCTGATCTTATTATGAAATGCTAAACTCCCATGCACTCACTTTCATGCTAATCTGTGGATTTTCTGAGTCATATAATCTCAGACATGGGGGCAGAAACTACTGAGCAACTTGTCTGGAGCGATACCAAATACACAAAGCTTAAGCATAGACCAGGCTGGATTAAAGTGGTTCCTAAGAGAATACAGGAAGAGATAAGAACACACAGCATCATGGGGAGTGGCATTGTTAGGGTTTCTATTCTGCTCATGGCTCAGACATTGGCCTAAGCTGTTTCAGTATCATAATGTAGCTTCCTAACACTAAGACAGATAAACTACACATCAGCATTTACCTGCTCACTCTGTACACTCGATTAATGTCACACATCCCCAATTCCAGGTAATCACATGCATGGCTGTGCTTTGACGCCATGTTAAATCACCCATGTCGCACCTCTCGAAGCAGTGAGTGGAAGTCTGAAGCATGACAGGGAAATTGCTCAAATTCTACAGCAGGGTCATTAGCTAGGCTTAGCTGGAGGTGCTCAGGTCTCCTTGGTCAGTATTCGAACCAAGACTTCCAACAAAAGCCCTGCCTGAACACGGCTGATATCACAGCATCTGTGGATCTAAGATGCTGCTGGGTTCTGCTCCTGTGCTTGGTGAAACCAAGTGGAATCCAGCGGCAGGAAGGAGACTTCCAGGAGTGCATGACCTGCTCTAATTCAGGACTTGGCAATGCAACACCACCAGCTGAGCCACGCCATCAAGGACCATGGGAAAGGCGTGCAGTACAATGGGGAAGACACAGCTTAAGAAGGCTGGATATGAATGGAACAGGATCCCCTGACTCACCTGTGCCAAAGATCCCAAAGTATTTGGGGCATTAAGAAGATATTTTAACAAGAGGGATCAAAAAGTGGGTAATATATGTGTATAGGCAGAAGAAGGGCCTGAGCTCCATAGACATGTGTCACATCATAAACTGGTGCAGTGGGATTCATGCAGTCCTTTTGGACTTCTGTGTAACATTGTAAACTTCACCTAAAAAGCAGCAATGCTCAAGATTCACTGCACTTTGCGCATACGCTCTCGTCTCTGTGCTCCATGGCGACTTATGTACTCATGTCCTGCACTGACCTGCAAGTATCCAGAGAACAGTACACGCATGGGCAACCTGCCGGGGGACAAACTTTGGGTGGACATTACGCTGAAAGCCACAGAGAGATGAGGCTTGGCAAAGGCTGTGTGCGGACCATGAAGATGGAGATTTGATGGGCAGATAAACAGCCCCGCGAAGAGCCGACTACGACTGGAAATCCCACAGGAGGGTAGTTCGCTGGGATTAATGGAGGCATTACAGCAAACCACCACAGCAGCTGCTAGAAGGATCATGATGTGTCTGTTTAAATGACTGGCTAATACTTACCCAAAGGTACTTATAATTACACATTTTGACAGCTGATATTTCACTGAAGCAGATCAGGTTAAGCAGCTTAATTAGGGTGATAGACAAGGACTCCTTCTGGGACTTGAACTCACAGCCTTTGGGTTACAAACCTGTGTTTGTAACCTTTTGCTACCAAACATCTCCATCAGAGATCAAAGATTTACGGCCAATAGAAAGCACCTTGGATTTTGTATAATTTTCCACCAAAAATGGATCACACACACACACACACACACACACACACACAGACAGGTGTCCCACAAGCACTCTAAATTGTCGCACAGGATCTGGTTCCCGGGTGTGTCTGTACCTGCAGGAGCCCCCACCCACGCGAGGCCCAGCACCCCATCGTCAAAGTCACGGTCTGTGAAGACATAGGCCAAGCAGTAGTCATCGTGGTTCTGCTCAGAGTTCAGCTCGAGGAACTTCTCCACTCCAAGATTGGGGAAGCGAAAGGGGTTGGATGGGTCCTTCTCATCATCTGTGGTATTGATCTAAAAAGGCACAAGCAACTTCAGTGGTTAACAAGCAAAGCAGGATCCAGGATCACATCCACGAGCCTATCGGTAAACAGACAAGACAGAGAATATACGTACTAAACTGAACGTCAATGGGGAGCACCTGGAAGTGTCATTTTAAAGTCAGATTAAATGAACTTTCAAAACCACACAGCAACAGAAAAATACAATGACATGTTTCTAAGGCGGTCTGCAGCCTCCAACATCAGGACACGTCCATGGAATGCTCTCAGACACACTCACCCGAATCCTCTTCACCATGAAACTGATGTTGCGAATGCCCTGAAAGTCTGTGCTCTGGTAAATGGAGTCAATTGCCTTCACATGGTTGGAGATCTAGAACAGATGCAAAGTGACTTTCAAAAAAACTGAACACTAACATGCAGCGAGATTTGAAATACCAGATATACACGCACCTTTTCCCTACAGTCTGAACTGTAAGCAGTTAAACTTTTCAGTTTCCATGAATCATCTGCAAAACACAACCCTCGAGCCCTGGCAGAAAGCCCGCTTACTCCCAAGATCCAAACAAAAGCTTCACTCCCGCTCCTAAATTATATACGGCCTGCTAATGACTCCAATTATCTTGCCATTTCTCTCCTTCAAACTGCTGCCCATTGAGTGTCGATGAACGCGGTGATTTATCGGTGCAGAGGAAACGGAGGCACACGTCGCAAGCCATTGGCCATGGCTCTGGGGCATATGGAGAACATCCGGGCATCCAGCGTCCTCTCTGAGGCATTGCTATGGATGTGCATCACCACTGGAAACAGGCTCCAACCTCTCTTTTCCTGGTGATAATTTAGCCCCTCGCCCACACACCAATCGCTTTCTCAGTGTCTGTTGCAGAGACAGTCGTGTTTTAATAAATAACGCCTGCATCCCTGGACTGTCTTCTGCTGAGTGCAGATTTTCTCGACATCTCATTCATTAGCCATCGAAGCTCTGAGGCAGCCAAGTGCGGCGCAGGGAGATAAATTAAAGCCAAGGACAAACGTGCATACATAATTTATATGCTTTCGCTTAACGAAGACCAGCTGTTTTTGGAAAGACAGCTGAGGCAGAGAAGTACCTGAGCAATCACGGCTTCTGTGGTGCCATAGTACTTGAAGAAGAGATGGTCGGTCTGGATAAAGAGCTGGCAGGTGTTCTTCTCCACCTGTGCTGCGCGCCTCTTCCTCAGGATCACTGGCCCATCAGCTCGCTCCTCTTCCTCCTTCTGGTGGTGATGAAAACAAGAGGGGCTCTAGTACTGCTGAACTGAGGGAATGGCTTTATTATTTGCCTCAGGATTGCTGGTCAATGCTAAGTAGTCATCGTCGAAATCCAGGAAGCATATTATGTCAGGCCAGCGGTAGCTAAAAATTGTCAGTGGAAAGCTTGCTTGTGTGGAGCACCACCATGAAACCCTTAAATTCAAACAGACACCTGGAACTGCCAAATGTGAAACCTGGAGAAGCCCAAGACACTCGTCTCTAATCTCTTTATCCACCGTGTACACATTTATTGCGACGCAAATTAACCTGGACATTGTTCAGCAGCTACCTCCAGTCTTTATTAAAGAGTCACCTGACCAGAACTGAATGAAATCACCGCAAATCAAATTGTAACCCATGCCTGCAAGGACAGCTTTAAACAAAAAAAATCTGACAGCCCTTAAGTGACTGGCCTTTTGGCAACTGGATTATTTACATCATTTACGCTAGAGTTATTTCCCTCCTTGGTGGGACATTAGGATATAAATTTACTGGCTTTGTGACCTTCCTCTGAAGGTCTACTGCTAACGCTACTGGCAGAGGGATAAGGGGGGTTGAGGCAGAGCGCCGTCATTTCTGCACATTGTTCCGTCACGTCTGCATTTGTTAGCTGTGCCTCACCCAGTGCTGGGTGACATAAGTCAGGGAGGAATTGAACAGGAAAAGGAGCTCATTTCCTGTTTCCTTTTGTACCTGGGCAAAGAAGCTTTGTATTAGCTGCAGAAGAAAACAGCAGAAAGTGGGAGAGTATGAAATACTGGCCTGATAATGAAGGCTTAAATGGAATCAGGGAGGACAGTTGTACATTCCCCCCCCCTTGTAAAAGGACCTCCATTTTCAGGACAGGAAAAGTGAAGAAAGCCTCTGAAGGTCTTATCTGTATTCCCTTGAGGTACCACTACAAGAACAGCCATGGTTTGGGGCAGGGGAAACTGGAGGACCCTGGGTCACCATCCCAGAGCCCCAGACACAGTGGGAGCACGGCTACTGTCACACAAAAGTCTAGGGACTCAGGATTTGGAGGAAACCATCATGGTGCTGGTGGCAGTTAAAATGCACATGTTAGAGCTCTGTTCTAAAAATGACAGGCAGTGCACAGGTATAAATACAAGAGTGGCTGTGAGGGTATAAATAGACAGTGAAGCTCTCACCTTGGCTGGCTCCTCCAGTGCAGATGCCTGGTACTTCTTCATCCTCTCGAACACAGAACTGTCTGCACAGCCTCCTTCGGATCCATATTTGTGGGGGTAATCTATAAGACAGGCAGCACCACACCATACCGTTTTCACCTGTTGCTCCCATTGCCCCCCCCCGGCCTCGACCACCGCTTTCAGGTCGAGCGACCTTGCAACAAACCAAATGCTGGCCTGCTCCTTGGGCCTCATTATGCTGGAGGGGCATGCAAAACGGGTTTTTAAAGATACGACAGCTTGTCTTGTCCACCCAGATAAGCTGGAGGGGTAACGGTCAAGCGATGGGGAGTCCTCAACAAGTGACGTGACCAGGTGGTCTAGGGAGAGGCGGCAGGGCAATGGCACACAACGTGGCCAGGTGTCCTCCTCACGCACACAAATGCCCCTGATGGGATACCTGCAGACAAACGCAGTGCCCAAGGCAGCACACCAACACAAACAGGACTTCAACTCACTATAACTGCATTCACTATATAACAGAACTGCAGAATTAATTACACTTTCACAAACTCCCCACCACTAGTAATTGAAGTAGAAGGTTCCTACTGAGTTGATTCTGGGCTTATGGACGTAAGGAGCACATTCCCCCACACCCCAGACAGGAAGGAAATAGGACATCCAGTGAAGATCTCAGTACAGCTTCTAACTGGCCCACAAAGTCTTAGAAAACCAGTTAAGATGGGCATGACTTCCAGACTGTTTTTCAGTCAAAGCAGAGGATGAAAAAGTGCTTCAAATACATACACACCAATTTTTGTGAATTTAAATACTGGTTCCTCCCAAGGTTTCTTCCTTTTGAGGGAGTTTTTCCCCTTGCCACTGTCACCTTTGGCTTACTCTCTGGGGACTCTGGGCCCGGGACTACGTAAAACACTTTGCGACAGTGCTTCTTGGTAAAGGCGCTATACAAGTAAAATTGAATTGAAAAATATTGGCATGAATTACATTGGCAACCCCGTCACATCTTTCTCCAGCTTGTAATGTCTCATGTAAAATCTGGGTGGTGCTCACCAAACACTACATGCACTAGCTCCATTCTTGCATATCAGGCACTACCAATGCTGCAGGTTAGGTGACCACCATCCACCACAGCTTCCTAACGCTTCCCAGCCCTGGGCCGCCAGTCTCTCAGCCAGTTTTAGAGCTGAGATTGTGGAGCCCAAAAGCTTAGAGAGCAGACGTGGTATCAGACAGGGGTCAGAGCCTGCCCCTGCCATACAGGAAGGCCCTTTATAGAGGGCAGACTCTGGGTAATGATATTCTGCTTGTTCAGAAAGAGCGGCCCCCAATTCATGCATCGGCACACACAAGGGTGGCACCCAGCATGTTAAGCAGTCAGCCGTTGCTAACGGCGGGTCAACTTTAACGCCGGCTGTTGGCGCTGCACCTCTTCAGCGATTAGTGCCGCTATCTGGAGCCCCCTTCAAATGTCACACGATCGTCAATCAACCTACATAGTATTCACCCTGCCCATCGATATGAGGCCAATGCACACACCCACTTTACACTGTGCACATCATCTCTTGGGCCAGAGCCTTGAGGATTTGGACCAGTAAAACAGTACAGCAGAACAGCAGGGTCACTCCAGGGTTTCTGCAGGGCACACTACACACAGGATTTCTCAAAACCCCTCAAAAGAATCACTTGCACACAGACATTATTTTTTGCTCAAGATGCAAAAAACTAAAAAGCTTAATTTTTGGAAGACTGGTTCATATTTACAAAAGTCACAAATTCAACACAATCTTTCCCTCCCTGCTAAAGCATAACCCATTTTTCTAGTGAAAGCAGGCTGATTTATCAAAATCCAAGGATGCTGACTGTAAGGCACACACAGCATAGCAGGGAAGCCGTGGGTCACAGAATGAAGCGGCACTTTTGGAGTCCGGGGTCACACAACGGCGAAGCCGCCCCTCCAAGGATGAGGCGGGCTTGGGGTGCTAGAAAGTACATCACTACCATGCAGGCCAAGCAGCACTAGGCCAAGCTCTGACTTAGGGCGGCAGAAGTTACGCTCTCCCATCCAGGCAGAGGGTCATATCATCTTGGTTTCTCACTTGTACACTATTCCCTGGTGGTGGCCCTCACTAAAGCGAGAAGCCACAATCGATTTTTCGTTAAACCCTAACACACGTTATCCACACTGAAGGAAGTGAGTCAGCACGTGTGAACCAGGCAGCCTGCAGACCAGGGAGGGAGAGGTTATGGTTTGTCGGCCTCTGGAGGAATGCATGAGAAGTCGAACCACTGCACACATACAGCTCCTCTTTGTTTGCCCAACACAAAGGCTGTCTTGTTGAGATGCTAGTCGCAGGCAGTTTAGGGTCAAAATCAAGAAGAGAAAAAGTGAGCATCGAAGTGAAATGGTGACGGCTTGTGCTAACCACCAGCCGTGAACAGCTACAGGTTTTATTTCACTTTTCCTTCACCGGGGGGCCCGAGAGGAGCCACCAACCTAAAATTCAAAATCCAGATATTTACTATCACTATTGGGGAAAATAAATTTTATAAACAGGAGCTGTTTTTAGCATCAAGTTTCACAATAGTTCTTTGTGAAACTGAATTCTGTTGCATACCATAAAATAAGGCACAGATTATAGATTTAGATATGAAAGACACTAAAGCCTCTAAGTCTGAAATGATTCAGCAAATTTAAGTACACAATAAGCCAGAGGCAGATTTTTTTTTTCCCCTTTTCCTTGGCCAAATGCCACAGATACTTTCATACAGCCACATCGCTTCTGTACCAAAGACTGGACAGGTTGTTCTTTCACATTTCTTTGACTCATGATCGGACAAAGGAACAGATGTTACAGACCCTCAGAAAAAGTTCTCTGCTCACCACAAGATGGCGCAGCGGGGCATCCAGTAACTGGAATTAAGAGTATTTGAATGGAAGTTTTAAGACAGCAGAAATTAGGTGGTAATTATTTACCAAGCCATATATGAGAAATTTAGAGGGCTAAAATGATTACTAGCTTTTTGATGTTTGACGCACTAAAGGGGTGCATAGTGGTGGTATTTCATGGTGCTGGAGAGCACACTCTCCAGCGGGGGAATTCACATAAAAAAAAAAAAGAGCATAAAAACAGGACTAGTGCTGGCATTAAGGACACATTCACAAAGCCATGGGGGCCCCGAGGGATCCACTGAGACAGCTATCTGAAGGCCCTTCGACCGGGAGCCAAACCAGCTCAGCTGTCTTCATAAAAGCCCTTTCTCACCTCACACAAAATAAGTGTGGCAAAATAAGCCCATTTTAAACTGTATTTGAAGACAAACCAATACTGTACTTCACTGTGGTGGACACTTATCACCATTCTCCAAGTGTTCTCAAACTGGGAGGCACTGGGGGGAGGATCTGACAGAAAAGGTTTTGAAACCAGAACCTTACTGAGTCAAATTAATATAGGCCTTCAAACTAAAATGTAATAAATGATTTAAAAAAATAAATAAATAAAATACAAACCTCAATGAGCCCGAGAGGTAAAACGGCCAACTGCACACTGTATACTGTCAGGGTGTAACATTTTCTCCAGTTATTACGACATACTGTCACTGGCTGGGGCTATGAGTGTCCGCACTGATTCACCCAACCCCAGATGTGGGCAGGCAGGCACACACACAAACGCCTGTTTCCTAAGCTGTTTTGGCTCCTGACAGCACAGTCTGTACTGTAAAAGCAGACGCATCTAGGTGACATGAATAAACACAAGGAGCAGAAGACAAGATGATTCCTCCTGATTCACTAAAAGGAGGTTTTCAGTCAATGCTCTTAATTTCACTTTGCCAACGGCATACCTCCCAGTGAAAACAACACAGATGATAATTGACCCACGGAAGAAACGGCTGAAAGGTAAAAAGCAGGCAGTCTTAGAAAAGGCTCCAAAGTGCGCTTCCTCTCCAGTGGCAATGGATAATGTCATTTTTTTTATAACCTCTCAGAACATGGAAACGTACACATAAATGACTGTCTGCTGCTCAAACTTTCGCTGACAGACTTACTTATATCATCCTCGTGGTAGATGACGGAGTGGTAAGGAACATTCCGGTCTCCGAGGTAGCGTTCGGCAGGCTCCACGTAGTAGGTGCCACGGTGGGTCCGGATGAAGCCCTCGAACTTTCCATCCACAATAGAGCCATGGGTCATGCTGCCCTGTTCACCTGAGGGGATGAGAGGAATTCAAATGTCGCTGTCCCATGTAGAAAAAAAAAATGGAGACTGCACTAAGTCCTAAGGGACATGTGAATGAAACCAGGGAAAACTCACTTTCCACCAGTTTCGTAAAGCCTCCCCCAAGCCGCCCTCCATTAACCTTCTGGCTAATAATAATTGCTTTTTTAATAAGCCACTGACTTGAATAATGTCAAGAATAATCAAAGTATTGCAGGCCATTAAAAACACAAAGGTATATTTCTTGGAGAACGTGGCATTTTAAATGTAACCTGAGATCATAATTTAATAAGTCAAGTGTGTTTTACATGCAAAACACAAGACAAAGAAATCAAATAATGTTAGCCTTACTAGGCTAAGACCAGCTATAAGATGACAGTGCGTCTCAAACAGGCAGATCTGTTTAATGCTCTGTTTGAGGCAAGATAACATCTGTGTACCACCCACTTCCAGAAGATCCAATAGAAAGATTAATAATAATAAAAACCATCACTGATTAAAGGCAGTGCTCAGCACAGAAGCTAGCCGCCACCATGGCTGTGCAAGGGAGTCAACTATGGATATTTAAAACACACACCTATGTGTTATGGTGATTCTGATCTGAAGGGCACTTTCATAGAGAAACATGGCAAAAAGCAAACATTTAAAGCATGTATATTGCATTACTATGCCTTTTTCATCCCACTGATCAAATTCATTACAGTAGAAGCCATTGAACTGTTGGTTCTGATTGAGTTCCTGGACAACAGGCTATATTTCTGCTCTCATGGGAGGCTGGACAGTACTTGAACATTAGAGTCCCTTGTTGTCAACCAAGATGGCTTAACTACAGAGCTAAATATGGATAATACGGGGCAGTTAAAAGGCTTTCACTGATAATCTAGTGCCAGTAGGAAAGCTGTTTAAATCCTATGTCTGGAACAAATTTACAGCCCCTTCTAGCAGTGTGTCACTGTACAGCAGTTCAACCCCACCCCAAAACTGGATCACAAGGCAGAGGATCAGCATTTCAGGCAACTGCAAACATTTATTATGTCATCATCCACATATAACATTCAATACAAAGTTTCTATTGCAGTGTAACCCTTCCAGAGGATTTCTTTAAAATGTACAATCGCCAATCACTTCCAGAACAGCCAGCAGAGATTAGACATACACTCTGCCCTAACAATAAAAGTTCCCGATCAGGTTTTTCATTCACTTGTCTCAGTCAGTTTTTTTTTCCGGTAAGCCCACAAGCTAACCCTAGCAAAAATCAACTGCTTGAGATTGCAAAAATAGGTGGTCTTAAAAATATGTTTGAGACAACTTCAAATCTCCATACGTTCAGGATTAAATTCAAGGCGGAATATCCAGAGATCACCACAAAAGCACTGAAAACCCTGCTTCCATTTCCAACATCCTGTCTTTGTGAAGCGGGGTTTTCTGCAGTGACAGCAACCAAAACGAGATTACGGAGTAGACTGGACATAAGGAACACACTTTGGGCGTCACTGTCTCCCATCAGCCCCAGGTTACGGAGTAGACTGGACATAAGGAACACACTTTGGGCGTCACTGTCTCCCATCAGCCCCAGATGGGACTGTCTAGTTGCAGGGAAACAAGCTCAGGGCTCCCACTGATTCTGCATTATGGTGAGGTGTATTATATTGTGTATATTACAATGTAATAATAATAGAAACAAAGTGCATAATATAAAATGTAATAATCACATTATATATGTAATAAATTGTATATCATGCACTTTGTTTTATTATGCGCTTGAATCCCCCCCGGTCCATGGAAAAATTGTCTTGCATGAAACCGGACCGTGGTGCAAAAAAGGTTGGTGACCGCTGCTCTAAATAACAGGGCTCCGTAAACACTCAAACTACCCTCTGTCCACCAGCATAAGGATCATAGACACCAGAGCCAGCTAAGTTTTATGCATACTTCATACTTAACTGGCAGAAAACTGCTGCATTTTGGCAATGAGCAGTCCCTGAACTCTTGGTACAAGGAGGCAAATGGGCAACACCCATTCACAATGACATTCCTGTCTGCACATGTAAAGCACAGACACCCACTCATGTGCATGTATAGCTACCGACATGGGTGTGCACGCCGAACAGAAAGGTGAAGAACCCTAAACTGTCATGTAATGAAAGAATTTCCACAAATTACTTAACACACCTTGATATGGAGGCCATCACGACAAAACTGCTTCAAAGTCATGTCTTACCCATGCTTTTACAAAGAAACTAGGACTGGCCAATTTGTCAAAGCAGAATATAATCTGATTTGTACTATTGCCGAATAAATATTTAATCTGACTCATGAGGCACCAACTAAAATGGAAATCTCTTCCTGACACTTTAATTACTTGGCAAGACTGTGGTTTGCTTAAGAAGTAATTGAAAGTTACTCAGGCAAAGCAAATTATAAAGGCTAAGACCAGTACTGTAACAGAATCTAAAACCCAGGGGAAGAAAAATGAGGGACAAACACAAAAGTGTTATAATCCTGTACAAGCTGCTTAAGAGGTAGACATTTTTTATATTCACACCAATAAGCTAGCAACAAAAATGAGACCACACACCCAACAGATTAATTTCCAAAGCAAACATTTTATATTAATTCTTAATCACACAGAACTGCAGAGCTACAAACCTCTCTAAATAGCCCAGAAAATTGTATCTTAGCTACAGAAAAATCTCTTTACAAAACTAGACACCAAGAACAATTAAGACGACGACATTTAATATAGCAGATGCCGGGAAAACTAATTTAAGCTGAACACCTTGGACTCAAGGTTAAGTTCTAACATGAACCAGAAGGCAGTCTTAAGTGCTTTTAGATAATCAAAATAAATGAAAAAGTTATATTGCTAGGACATCCCCAGTTGTTTCTATGGTAACCACTTCACTATGTAAAAAGGACCTTTGCTAGTGATGATTGCCTGACTTACCATGGATTTCTCCAGTATAAATATGTGACGTGTCGTAATCAATTTCCTGTCCCGACATTTCCAGTTTGAAGTCTGGTGAGAACAAGGCAGTGTCCCTTTTCATTCGGAGATTGAAATGCCTGTAATAACAAGAAAAAAAAAAAAGTTTCAGGAAATCGTTTTTCGTGCCATTTGGCTTAAACCTAAACATTGACCTAAAGAGCTGTTGCATACAACAAAACGGCAGTAGCCTATGTTCTCGTGTTCAGAAGGGCAGCAAAGCTTACTGGACATATTGAAAATTACACCTTAACATGCTGTACATTGAATGTTAAATCAAAACCATCCATCTTTGTACACATTAAAGATGCAATGAACAGATGAAGTCTTAAGCCTGACACTCTTGGGCTCAGGTCCTTATGGTTCCAACTGCCCTTGAACACAGCTGACAATTTCAGGACTCACTTCCCGATATCGAGCACCTAAAGCACAAGATGTGCTTTAAGGTACACCTAAAGTGAGAAGACTTTAAAGGAACCTCAGGGAAGCAGACACTTTAGCTTTAAAATGCCTATACATTTCTTCTACGAGAAAGCGTTGGCATAATACTTCAAGCTGTTAGTAATGGTGGTGAAATCAATTGCAGAGTTTCTTCCTTACCCTTTACTCCAGACCCTAATGAGGATCAGTAGTCAGGAGCCTAAGAGAGCTAACACTGGACAGGCAGCGCAGTCAAGAAGAGCAGCACTTTCAAGCACAGAGGTGGTACTTCAAACACTAAATTCCTAGTGTTTTCATCATGAAATTTCAAGGAACCTCTACCTTGCAGGGGAGACTTGTGAATGTCTAGCAAATGCTTGCCAACCCACACAATTGCAAGCATGTTAATTAGAAGATTTTTATCCTTTGTATTGTATAAGTCTATTACTTAAAACCAGTATATAATGGTGCAGAAACTAATTCTGTTTCCGTGTGTTTTAATACAAGGTGTAGTTTTCTATATTTTCCCCACTATACAACTCTCCTGCTTTACAGAAAAACACCAGTATTTCTATACTGTCACCTACACAGTCATGTTTTAATACTGCTGGAAAAGCAGACTCCACGTTCCCATCTGGTAAGTTTTAGGGGCTCAAAAGTGGAAAGTGGATTTGAGTTTTAAGGCACTCTGACAGACTCCCAGATTCAAGTTCTTATTTAACTTTAAATAAACCAGGTACTAAACATCTGGATTGCATCACAAAAGACACATGCCAATTTAATGATGAGCCTTGGCATAGGATGCTCCCCAAAGACCTCTCCTGAGAAACACACTCACTGCACAGTACTTCACCTTCAGAAAGCAGGTAGGGTTTACCAGCCAATTAAGACAGTAGAGGCTAAAACTGGAATGAAGCAGGGATCCTTCAAGTCAGCGTATTGTTTTTTAATCCATCCAATCTTAACTTCAAAGATTTCTAACCAAGATCGGTGCATTGATCAGCATCTGGCCAGAGTTACCAAATCAGTGCTAAGGAATCCAAATCAATGTTCTGAATTCCAACACGTCATTGGATGGAGTATGTACACACACACACACGTACACACACACACACACGTACACACACACACACACGTACACACACACACACACACACACACACACACACACGACTGACTGATCATTGCTCAGTTAAGACAAGAGAACCTAGGCAAAATCCTTTACTAACCAGCTTCAGCAGACTCTATACAGCACTAACTAATCTCCCATACTGCCAGAATCAATAACCCTCTCTCTGAAGCACAAATGTATCAAATGAGCATCACATTCAAATCTCAAAGCAGAATGACAGATTGCTTAGCAGTTAATTGAACTCAAAGTGACCACTGAATCAAGACACAGGAAGGGGCCTATAAACCTTATAAAACATTAAACCAAAAATTCTCTGGCTGTAAAAATGGCCAATAACAATGCAAGTTGTTTTGCATCAAGATGCACAGATTGACGAGGAACTGGGAAGCTCACACCTCATCACATCTGATAAGGCAGGCTGGACAACAGATCGAGCTGATATATCTAGGGAATATTGTAATTACTCTCAATAGCACAATCTCATTCCAGTTGGGGAAATGTAAAATTTTGTACAGCATGGCTAATAGATAGCTCTCACACAGTGAAATGAATTTCTGATGCTACAGATATTGCTAGTCTGCTCATTTTATCATTTGACTTCTCTTTTTATACAAGGATGTTTGATTCCAGTAAAAGCCACTTTAAAAATACTGCTTGGACAAAGCAGCTAATACTGGAGAACTAATGACCCACTGCACGGCATTCTGGGACATGCATTCTGATTGTTGTGTGCAATCAGAATTATGTAGTGTCATGTGGGTAACTGATAACTCATAGCGTTCTAACTTTGGAACTTAAACTTATTATTCCAACATAACACCATGAATATATGATGGGTGAATACACACCGAAAGACTCACGGTACTTAACCGTCCAAGCCCTCTACCCAACTGCCCTATATGAGATAGCCCATGCCTGCACACATTCTTAAAGAAACAGTACATCAGTACCCAAACTAGAGCTGTGCTTTTCCATAGGGCTTCATTATGACCATGTGAAAGCTCATTTGCAAACAAATAATCCAAAACATTTCCAGGTTACACAGCTTCCAAGTGTCCAGACATAGAATCACAGTGAAGATGGGCTCATACAAACAATACAGAACATTGTGCACTGCTAGTGGAGCTGCCAAAGTGCTAAATGGTTGGCATATCAGCTCCTCCATATGTAGAACAGTATTTTTAGCAAAATGACAGCTAGCAAACAGCTCCATCTGCAGAGCGCACCTACTGTCAGCTCCAGCAAATTAGGCGTGGAAGACAGGATCACACTTGACACTAACAAGGAGCTGCCACACCAGAATCATGGGGCAGGACCGCCCAATGAAGTGAATACTACGTTCTCCATTATTATTAAACAGCTGGCAAACTGAATACTGCTGTGAGTGGGCCTGATATGGAAGCCTTGAGCAATATTAACCTGCACAGCTCAGGTAAAAATGCCCTAGTGATTTTTCTGCTGGTTTCTCCATGCTTTTACCCACCAGGACAACTACAGAAAGCTTAGCAGATGCTTTCATTACAAATTTTCAGTTTAATTTACTTCATTTATGTATAAGCTGTACAAGTACAGCATATACATAAATTATGACAAAAATTAATGGGAGACCGATGGAGGTCTTTGGGCAGGTAGCTTCTGCCTGATTAACCCAACAGATGAAAGGACTGAGCCAGGAATGCAAACACGACCACATTTAGCAGACACTGACCAAACACCTTAAGTTTAATTTTACAAACTCTTTCAGGCTATTGGAGTATGGGCCCTTTTCACCTTCTCTAAGTATAACAATCCCTTTAACATAATTTGTGCACCATACTTCCAGTTACATTACATAGCTCTGATCTGGTGTTTGTAAGGTGCCAGGTATTTTATATACATTCACACCGAGGCACACAATCTATTCCCAAGCTACATCTAAAAAAGTAAACTTTGGACCAGCTAAACTCCATGTCACTTGCTACAAATAGCAAATGTTTCAGCGGCTTGCTTGTTTGTAACCTGGTTATTCTGGCCCCATCCCCCACGACTCTACTGTAACACCTGTGGTGAACATCCGAACATAGAGCGTTAGAGCTGGCAGGATAATGTGTAATCCTTGCCAAACTCCCAGCCAGATGGTCGAATGCTGGGCTCACAAGCCCAGAGAGAGCTGCTAGGATTTCAAAGGGCTTTACACCCTACGCATTTCATCTCGAGATGCCTTTCAAAAGAGGATGTAGAAGAATGTGAACGGTCAGTGAAGGGTTGCAAGAGCAGTCATTTTGAAATTTAAGACCAACAAGAATTCGATCATAATTACTACAAAAGCCATTTCACCACTGATCTCTTGGATCAAAAAGATAAACGCGCTCACATTCAGGTCAGACAAACTTGTAGAAATTTATCAAAATAAAATTCAACAAGATAAGGTGGCTTAAAACAGAGGTCAATTTCCCCCACAGGCATAAACTTGCGTACACAGGGAGTGTCAGAGTAGTACAATTTCACAAGAGTGGTGTGCTTCACCCTGTTTCAAGGACTAGATAAATGGTGCTTAACATAACTGCAGCTCTTCCTGAGGGTCCATCTTACTGATGATTAACCTTGCTGATGTAAAGAAATGTTTCGCAGCTCCTTCACCACAGCGACTGGCCCAGGTGTTCCATCACTGGATGCACATATATAATCTGCTTGGTGCCGAGTTGCACGCTGGACTGATACAGAATTACATAACAGGCTGAGAAGATAAACACCCGGTCCCATAATGGGTGTCGTTTGATTTCTCACTCAACCACCCCCTCCCACCAGATCATGTTTGCTTCTTTTTGTAAAAACATCCCCAAGTCAGGACAACCTCACATATCTGAACACTGCCTAGAGGCAGAGAAGCTGCTTTTTTTCTGCATGCCAATGCAAGTCTGCTCTGCATACACACGACATAACATGAAAGCTCCTCTCAGTCTGTTGCACATGCGGGAAAAAAAGTCTCTTGGCCAATTCAACGTAGCTGCTGACGGTATTGAAAATTGCAAAAGACGACAAGTGGTTACCAAGGGCCTGGACTAAGAAGGAACGTGAATACGTATTCAGACTTCGTAACTATCCTACGGCTCCAATGACAACTCCTTCTCCTAATACAAGGGCCATTTCTACCCCTATTTTCATATCAAAATCTCCAGATACAATGCAGACAGAGTGTAGGAGTGTCCTCTAAAGTTCAGTAATAAGCTCCAGTCAAGCAACGACTCGCCACCCTATTCCAATATTCATGAGGTTTCTGACAATCATTTTATTTGCATTATTTATTATGCTATATCCTGTGCTGTTAGGGAATAAGGGG
>JAACJT020000007.1:6583160-6595048 GCA_009936485.2 Gymnarchus niloticus
GGGGGGGGGGGGGGGGGGGGGGGGGGGGGGGGGGGGGGGTGGGGGGGGGGGGGGGGGGGGGCGTGGGGCGGGGCGTTGGGCTGGGATGGGTGTTGGGATGGGTGTGGATAGTTCAGGTATAGGTCAATCGCCTTCCAAATAGGATGATCTTCAGGACTTTTTCTTGAGACCGCAGTTGTATGATTGGTACAGAATTTCAACAACTCCTGTTTTTCATTGTTGTATGAAATGTAAAGCATTTTATTCAGTAATTGAACCTTTTGATTTGGGGATAAGAATGTCATATATAAATGGCAATTCTCATTTTAGTTCATCTTCATTTGTTTTAAAAGGCGGTTTACTTCAGACTTTCTCGTCTTGCGTGGATTAACAGGAGCATCCATATGTCACAAGACTTCTGTCCAAAATAACGAGCAAGACCTTTTGCACAGGCCTAAGAGTCCTTGGCATGCAAAGTTTGCATATACAACGTGGTACCTTTATTTGACAGACGTGCTGATAATGGTATGGGCTTCCCTTTACCTTTGTGTTAAGCAGGATGTTACATTTATGGCACATTACCAAGCGACTTTTGAAATTTATGTTCATAGCACAAAAGAAAGCAGGGTAACCACTATGGTGAGGATTGAGATCCATTGTCGTATACCTGGTCTGTTTGAGGTTCCTCATTGGAATGAGTTATTTTCTTCGTGAGTTCTCATTAAGCTGGACACATTGATTTGTTAGTTGGCACTTCTTAATTAAAAGGGTCAAGATATAACAAGCCATTTTTTATTTCATTGATAATATAAGAATGAGACTTACCATTCTCAAGTTGTACCGAAAAGGCACTGAAGCATCTGCAAAATAATTAACTAATGAGGCATTTTCTGCATAATAATTTGAAGACCAGATTCTAACAAACACCTGCATTTGCATCTAAAAACTGTTGTCTAGGAAACGGACTTGGAAGCATTGCATTCTGGGATAGCAGCATGGCTAGGAAGTAGACCCCAAACACATTCTGTACCAACCCTGTCTCTGATTAGTTTTCCTGATGTTTAGCTTCAGCTGTGCAGAGAATTTAAAATCTAAATTTAAATTCTTTAAAATTTGAAAGTTTTATAAGGACTTAGTCTTCCACATTTTCGATGTTAAGGCCTTTAATGTTAACTTGGAAGAGTGTTAAGTTTTTACCAAAGTCTTTTTCGAATACGTCGCTCCCTTGGTGATTGAAAATCCTGTTAATGTGACGTCATTCTGCTTGTGTACTGTGATGGAAATCTGCACTCGTCTCATATGTCCTGCCAACCTGAATTTGATCGACTCCTGAGACTAATTATATTTTTAATTTTCAGCTAATACATACACAGCCTGGCAAGAAAGTGTTTGTAGACAATTGTACTCTGAACATGTATGCTGGTGTTTTGTATTTTCATGAATTTGATTAATTTACCTTATTTTATGGCATTATTTTTTGCTCAATGCGAGGTGAAATGTATTCAGTTTCATGTTCATAGGGTTTTACACCATAGTTTTGCTCGTTGGAGTTTTGTGGGTGGGGCTTAAAGTGGACCACCAGCGGCCCTGTTATTTGGGGTCTTCTGGTGGATAAACGCCATGTTAATCACTGGCGATGGACATTAAGATCGCATCTAGAACTTCTGGAAAATGACAGTGAAACATTTAACAGGTGGTCACCCATCATGCATGACACCCAAAAATAATAATCTTTTCTGCTTTCACTTTTCTTAATATTATGGAATGTAGTAAGAGTATATTATTTTTGTTTAACTGTTTCTGTATAACTGTCCCTTCACACCAGAGTTTTTTAACACTGTCCTACTAAACAGTCTTTCATTTCTGTAGCTGCTGAAATCTGCAATTCAGCTCCTTGCTTCATCTGCATCAGAAAGGTTGTGTTTAATTGGGCTCTTTGATGGCTGGGCAGGTAGGCAGTTTATCGCTGTACTGGAAACTGTGTGTCATTAAATCCAACAGCACGCTTTGAAAATGAGTACCAAAACGGGGGGGTGATTTAGGAGTGGTGCTCGAACGCTGTAAAAAGCCCCGCCGTGCGTCCTGATTGACGGTGCCTCTGTCTTTCAGGTTAAGATGCCGCCAATGATGGAGATGATTACAGCAGAGCAGCTGATGGAGTACCTGGGTAAGTGCATGCAGGGCCTCCATCAACGGGGAAGTTGGGGAATCTGAAGGCCGTTCAGAAATGGGCCTGGATGCAGCGCCATACACCGTTAATGTTTCCCATTTTTAGGAAATCCTCCGCTCTGCTGTTTTTTCTTTTTTCGTGGCAAACCTCCCCCATGCTTCAGTACCCCATAACCCTGTTCCACGATCCTGCTCGCACGTGGCTTGTCTTCACGCCGCTAATCCGCGTACCTCTCCCGTCCCGCGCTTGCGTGCACCAGCAAGAGCCGCGCCTCGTGTTCCTGATCCTAACTACGGGTTGGTTCGTGTCGATGCTCGACTCGGCCATTCATCCATCACGCAGACAAAGGCTGAGATTTCAGGAAATACTGTTAAACGGCAGAGTGATGGACAGACATGTCTTTGCTATTTTAAGTTGCTAGTTTGTGGACAGTGTGTATTTGGCTATGTGTGCTGTCTGTCTTGAGAGCCGGAGCTGGCCTGTCTGCTCTAAGGGCATGCTGGGGTGATGTCATTACTGGCTGCTGGTCAGATGCTGGATGAACCCCAGAACAACAGGTCCGCACTTGTACATCTGTTGCGTCTTCTCCCGTCTCTTCTTTCTGGGTTTGAGTTGGGTGCCCCCCCTCCATTGAAATGTTTTTCATTCTCAAGTTAAAGCCATCGTCGTGTTGCTGTAAATTGATACTTTTTACCATTCAATTTTAAATATCTCACAATTACAAAATGCTTCTTTATTTATTAATTATTAATGAAAAATATGTTTTATCCATCAGCTGTCTTTCTTTCAGTGTAGTGTCGCAGTGAGCTTGGAGGTTACTGGGGGTGAAATTTAAATACGCATTTTCCTTTTAGGAAGTCGCGTTATTCAGGCATAAATTTGTTCATTTTTCATTTATGCATTAAGTGATTGTTTCAGGGGAACAGCCTTGCATGTGTAAAGATTCTGGGTCGCATGTTTATCTTGGTGCTGGTTTTCTGCCAGAAAGGGACTGGGTTTGTTTCCCTGCTGTGGGCTCGTGGAGGAGAGTCTTCTGCTGTTTATTCCCTGCCTCTCTCCTGGAGCACTGTTGTTGTTGTTGTTGTTGTTGTTGATGATGACAACGGTGTTGATACGTAGGCTCCAGAGGGATCCCGGCCAGGTGATCACGTGTTGCCATAGTGAACCTGAGCCTTGGTGTCAGGCTTGGGGAATGACACGGGGGCCCATGAATGGTGATGGGGGAAGGGCGGGAGGAACACCAGAGCTGCCTCTTAACCCCACAGCACACTGGTGTCCTTCCACAACTGCAGTGCCTCTGAACGTGCTAGAATGCACTGAATGTCATAGCCCCGCCTCTCCTTCCCTGAAGGCTATCGAGCATCTGCTCCGAACCTGATTGGTTTGGCTTGATGTTTCTAGATGTTCGTTTTTTTTAATGCTGAAAAAACATTGCACAGCATTTCGTCGTTTTGATTAATCCTCAGTGCGTCCGTGTTCCCAGACCCTGCACAATACCCCGATGGCGAAGGCTTCGGTATAATAATAGATTTTTGATTAAACTAATCAAACTCAGTCCCAAAGGGTTTCTACTCTGAGATCTGACAAAAGGACACGCTCCATGCTCCGGCTGTCCGGTTATATAAGATCTCACGATTTGTATACTTCCCAAGTCTTTAACCCCGGCCTTCACACTTTCAAGCCTCAGCTTGATTGTTGGTGTCGGTGGGACGGCTGTACCTTCACGGCGTTCAAGTCACGCCATTCCTTGGGGCCGGATAAGTGCTCTCGGTGACGAGGGAGAGTGGATTAAAACAAATCTGACGATGTTTCATCTTTATTTCTGGCAGAAGGCCGAGCTCCAGCCACAGAAGGCAGTCAGGAGGTGCGCTCTGTTTTTGGAAACGGGAACGCTTGCAAAGGAGCCGCTTTTCATCGCCGTTGAACGTGTCACGTCTTCACGGTCGAGTAGAAGACAAAAACTTGGCTGAAAAAAGCTCACAAATAAAGACGAAATATTTTTGTGTGGATGTCATCGATGGGGATGAGGCCCCCGGCCAGATGCAGAAAGGCTCGAAGTTAAGAGACCGGTGGCTGGTGTGTTCCAGAGCAGAGACAGGCGATAGTCGCAGAACGCTGCTTGAGTGTGGCAGAGTTGCGTTTACTGAAATCGTGAGTTTGTTTCCCTGGCTGGAGGCGAACGGAGCGGACACTGGATCTTCAGTTCTGGTCATGGGGGATTCTTGTGTCCGTTTGTATTTTGTCCCCCAGTTGAATTTTTAATTAGCCCCCGGTGCTTTTTTCAATTGAATACTGACTAGGCTGAAAACTGAGATTTTTTTTTGGGATGCATTTTTATGTGGGGGGAGAGGTTGTTGTGCTGCTTTTGGTAAATAATTTTAATAATGAGGATTCTTTATTTGCTCAAAAGACTGAATTCTTGGGTACCATTAAATTATTAATAACTCATTTGGGTACATTTTTTAAGGTTCAGATTAACAAAATTCAGCTTATTTTACTTTTTTTAAATGTCAACACTAAGATCATCTGTAGGGAATGAGTGATTGATGGAAAAACTTTAAAAAATACGGGACAAATGAGGCTTCAAAACCAGTGGTGGTATCCTAACGCTAATGCTTGATTGGTTAGTTCAGGATACTCCCACCCTCCACGGGTTTTGAAGGATTTCTTATCCATCCACTACTATTTGATAACTAACAATTTTTTGCAGCTAGGGTAACCTCCAGTAACTAACCCTGGTTTGGAGAAAAAGCCGAAAGCCGTCTGTGTCTGCAGATTTCCCAAAGCCTTTTCTTTTTGCAGTGTTTTCCCTTCGGCTTACCTTGGACTTCTATGCGGGACAGCTGGGGGGTGCGCCTAGGGAGAGGTTCGAGAACTGTTTGAGTAGATGGGAGTATTAGTTAGCACCTGAAAAGCACTGTAAGCTGTGCAGGAAATGAGACATGGGGGGGGACTCTGGCAGCTGGACGATGTACTTTCTCCAGTGGACATTTGGCTCCTCCTCTGGCTCCACCCACATCTCTGATTACAGGCTGTGTTTGTCTAAAGCCATATTGGCAGCCTTTGGTTTTTTTTGGGGGGTGGCAAGCTGGCACTCGGATGCAGAGAGCTTTGTCAGAAGAAGAGCGTAAATCCGTCGCAGTTTTTCCATTTTACTCTTGTCATTTTTTTCCCCCATAGCATTTGCTGTCCCGTTTCTTTAAAACGCTGACCTTTATGCGGCCGGATCTGTTTGTTGCCAGGTAAACATTGTCTCTATGAGGAACAGCCCTAAATTACTACTCTTGGGTTCATGGGCCCGGTGAGTTTAGGGACCAGCGAAGAGCCTGAAAATGAAAAGTTTTGGTCCCATTGTTGGCATTCATTTTCCATAAGGTTCACGGATGATGGTGGTAGGAATTCTGGGCAGGGGTTGTGGTTATTCAGTGATTATCATTTAATCTCCAGGGCCTGGCTTAAGACTGTTGGTCTGAGTGGCAGGCGAGTCTCAAGGGTGTGTCAGGACAATGCGTTGTCGGCATGGCTTCCCGGGGAGCCCAAAAACACGACGTGATCGACGGGTGGATAACTGAGAAGGAGAGAGTGGCTCAAGTCATCCTGATGTTCGCTGTGCTCACCCCGGCTGCCTAGTGACAAAATGATCTGGATTTGAAAAGGCCGTTCAGATCTCAAATCCAGCCTGGCTTCATGTCAGGGGCGGGTGTTTAATTGAAGCGGCTCACTGATTTGAGGGTTTTGATTGGATTAGAATAGTTGAAATGCTTTTGGTAATTTTCCAGGGTGCTGGGCTCAGATCCCTTGCCTGGGAGCGGGGTGTGCGGAGTGCTCAGATGCCCCACGTGTCAGGGCTGTGATCCTGGCTGTTGCTCCCATGGGGCAGCTGGGCAGAATGTTAATCTGCTGCTTGACAGGTGCAGTCAGATTACGTCTGTGGCCTTGCGTTGTGAGCGGCCCGTTCCAGCAGCCTGCGCCTGTCCGAGTCGCAAGTCAACAATGGCAGCCGCTGTCTCTCCCCAAGGCTCTTTAAGGGGGTTTTTTTTTTTTCTTTCCTGTTTTTCCCCCTCTCTTGCTGCTTCCGTTCTCAATGTGTGTCTGTGTGTGCGTGTGTCTGGTGACTGCAGTCCCTGCCGCACCTGCTTCCAGCACATTCCTGTTCTGACTCACGAGTGAGTGGTCTGTGGGGCACGCGCTTAACATTGGAAGCGTTCTCTCGATGCAGCAGCCACCTTCTCCCGACACACACACACCTGACAGCGCCCTCATGGTCCTGTTTCTCTCCGTGCCTTCAGGAGACTACATTCTTGATGCCAAACCGAAAGAGATCTCCGAGGTCCAGCGGCTCAACTACGAGCAGGTATGCCCCTGATGGTGCCTCGTCTTGACTCTTCCTCCTCGATTCCCCAACAGCGCCTCAACTTCCATAGTATGTCCAGATGTCTGTTCAGCTGTGTCCTCATCTGCTCTCTGGGGCTACATGGAGAGTAGATGGGTTTTATTGAAATGACGGTAATAGTGTATGCAGATTTAATACAAACAAGACAGAACAACGCCGATAATTGTGAACATATTTTAACACTTCTAATGGAATTAATGGCCTTTTTTTCAGCATAATAATAATCAATGATGAATCAGTCAGTTTCTCACAAGGCAGGATGTGGGCGGGACATCTCAAACATACAGGTTACGGACAGTTTAGTGTCACCAGTTTGGAGGGATGTGCATGCTGATACTGATGGGACAAATGAGGCTTCAAAACCCATGGAAGGTGGGAGTATCTTCAACTAGCATCGGCATTGGTTGGTTAGTCTGGGATACTCCTACCTACCATGGTTATTGAAGCTTCATGTTGCCCCAGCATTGACTGGTTAGATCAGGATACTCTCACCCACTACAGGTTTTGAAGCCTCATGTTGCCCCAGCATCGATTGGTTAGATCAGGATTCTCACACTCACCATGATTATTGAAGTCTCATTTGTCCCATCACTATATAGCACTGCCCCACACACAGTACAGGCCTGAGTCTCATCTTCATGCCTGGAGCTCTGATTGATGGCCGCCCCTCGGAACCCTAATAGTATCATGGTCAGTTCCCACGGCACAGCAGAGACCTCTTGTATATATGACCTGCACACGCATTCCCGTGTGACACTGTGTGTCATTCACTGTGTTTTGCTTTTGCTCCTCTCATACCTGAGGTGCTGCTAATTAGCTCTGAGCATGATTTCCCATAGCACAGCTATAAAAACACATCTTGTTTCTTTGACCCTGCTTGCTTTGGCAGAAGTGCATTTCCGGCCGTGAGGAGCCTACTGCTAGAATAAGCTGTTAGCTAAAGTACCTTGAGTGGCTTATTGCTGTAGAAGGCCCAGTACTCAGGCATTTGATTCGTACGTATATACAGTATGCAATGCTCCAGTACGTACCAGTGTTCTACAGGGACTGGTCCATTGGGGATTGATACTGCATGACATTTGGCTCTTAAAAATTTAATACTACGTAAGGCCCACTGCTCTGGGGGTTAACTGCATTCCCTGTAGTGCCCAGCAGTGCCCGCTACTTGGTAGCGTCTTACAGGACGCCGTAATCAGGGGCTTGGTATCGTATAAAGACCAATACTTTGGGGTTTGATTATATATCAGTCTGTGTAGTCAGCAGTGCCCAGCAGGGTCCAGTACCCAGTGGTGTGTGTCAGGGCCCAGCAACCTACTGTCGTCTTCCACGTGAGATTTCAGGCCAGAGCACAGAAACCTGCTTGCGTTTCTGCCTCCACGTGCTGTGACTCATCAGTAGCCTGGTGCTGCGTGTGGTACAGCACCGTCTCATCCGCTGCGGGCAGGATGAGTTGCATCGTGCTTGCAAAGATTCTGCCGTTGTGGTGGGCAGTGAGGGGACACACGTATTTTTGTTTACTTTCCGGCCTGCTGTAATCCACTGCATCGGCCAGGGTTTTGCTTTGTCGTTGACGGACCGGGCCCCATGCTGGTTCCAGGGACTGCCTGCGCTCTGTGGTGGTGTCTGGATATAAATACTGATGGTACAGATGCTTTGCCCCACATGCTAAACTTCTGTCTGGGGGGGGGCCCATTTTGCAGCATTGTGTCAGCCCTTGGAGGCCAAGGCGATAGCGGAGGTTGAGGTGCTGATGATCGTGAAGTGGCCATGGGGCTAAGTTGGGGAAGCACTAAGGCTGGATGTCTTGGGGGTGGGCCTGCACAGGTTAGCTGCCTTTGTGTTAACACTTGCATCAGATTTCTTCTTTTATTCGGTAATCACTGACCAAAAAGTTTGCAGTCTGACACACTAATACTACGTTTTTATTGAATTTGTGTTCAATTCATACACACACTGTAAAGTTTTTTGGTATGCCTGGTTAGTACTGGTGGTTAGAACTTTTGTCTCCAGAATCATTGCAAGCACAGATGAATTGTGTGTTTACAGAAGTCATTCTGTGTACCACTCTTGTACTGACCTGTTGGCTTCGTACTTGTGGTGTTTCTGTTGTAACAGTTCTGGTTCTTGTACTCTGATTGATCAGTTTTATGCTACGAAATGCCACTGATTGGATCTTTTTTGTTCAGCACACCATTTCCTGTAAACTCAGGACACTATTTGCATTAAAATTCCTGGAAGGTGACCACCTGATAAGTGATTCCATGTATACACATAGCTGGATTGTCCATTCTTATACTGCACACAAATTACAAGTGGGACTGGCAAAGTGTGGACCTTTTTTGCGGTAATGGGGCCAGTTTCATAGGATGGCTCCTTCGCAGTATGAATATCGGATTTAGGGGGATGGTTTTAGGCTTCAGGCTTGTTTTTTTGCTGTATTTATGAGTTCTGTACATATGGTAGTGGTTTTGCATGCAAAATGTGTTCCTTTCTGGCAAGCGTATGTAACGATGTGCCAAACCATCTGGCCGCGTAACACCGGTGAGGCCGCAAATGGGTCCCTTGTTCAGCACATAGCTGGGCCACCCGGCTGCCTTTAGAGACGGACCCCCACTGACCCCCAGAAGACCACCAGCTTTGCCTCAAAATGACTCAGACGAATCGTCCTCCGAGTTCAGCCGGCCATGTTTTATCTTGATTGGCAGGACTCTCTGGGGTGATGGCCGACACCATTTTTCTGATCCACGGGATGGGGGTGGTGAAAGAGTCACATTACAGACCTATCCTGACCGCAAAAAAGGCGGTTGGACTGGTGACAAATCCCAGACCGAGGCTTGGGGATGTCTCTGCCGTTCAGCATGGGAGGCACCGTGCGATGCAGAGTGGCCTGTTAATCTGATCCAGTGTTCCAGGTCCGTGGCCACGGGGCGAGAACATTCCCACCGTAATTCCGATTACTGGTGCTAGCGGGTGGCCTTTGCTCTCTTCACCCAGCAGCATATTTAAGCAGCCAGCTGATGTACTCACGTGGGTATTTTATGAATTATCTGGAATGTTCCACATTATTATGTGTTAATGCTTGGCACTGGTGCCGAGGTGGTTTGGCATGACACAGACCTTGGCTGCTCGGTTCATTTAGTCTGATGGTGCTGATTTTTTTTTTTTTAAACCAGAGTGGTCTGGGTTAAGTACTTGTCTCAGGATACAGCACCGAGACCCCTCAAGCATCCAGAAGTCCTTGTAGTTTGTGCTGAGTGTCATGTAGCTCGGTGTTACGCTAGAGCAGCAGGGCGCTATGGTGGTCCTTCCTCTGATCCCATGGTATGATAGCTCATCTCCATCAGGTAGCAGCCACAAATCAGTGGGGTTTGCTCTGACTGCTTGCTTATGCCCCCTGTCTTCCAGACTTGGCTTTGCTCCTTGCACAGACCTTTCATTCCTCTGTTCTGGAAGGATCTGAGCAGTTCTCAAATCACTAAACGAATGCACATCGTTAATTTATAGGGGAAAGCAGGAAGCTGACTGTGCGGCCTGCCTCTTTTCTGACCCCCCCCCCCGGGGGTTTGGACAGGACTGAGGACCATAAAGAGCAAGTCACCGGCTGGCGCTGTGTGACTGCTAAAGGCGTGTGCTTGTGGGTCAGCAGACAGACTAGTGGCTCGACCCATCAGTCAGCAGAAATCCCGGAATGGGGCATGGTGACCTTCTTGGCTTCCTACACAGACAGAGCAAATATGGGTGCAAGGTTATGTTAGATGTATATTCTGGGATGGGAGAGTAAATCTTCCTCGAGGATGAAGATGATCTTGTGGGGACGAGACAGCGTTTTTGGCTGAAATGTGGGAAAGACTGTAGAATGTGCATGTTTATCAGACTTGATTGGGTTGTGTCTGGCTCATCTGTGATGCGGGTTCTCTCCCCGTTTTGTTTGTGCTCTTAGCTGTACGTACCCTCAGTTCCATTTTTTTAGCATTGCTGTTTACTCTGTACCCTCAAGATGCCTACACTGCATTGTTCCTTTGCCTGGTGCCAGATTAGACCAGCCAGTACCAGTAACCCTGCTTTTCGCCTGATCGATGTGCCGAATCCTCCGCAGAACATGAGCGATGCCATGGCGGTCCTACACAAACTACAGACGGGCTTGGATGTCAACGTCAAGTTTACGGGGGTGCGGGTCTTCGAGTACACGCCCGAGTGTATCGTCTTTGACCTGCTGGACATCCCGCTGTACCATGGCTGGCTGGTCGACCCCCAGGTCAGCCCCACACTTCAGTTACCCTGAGGTTAAAATTTACAGTAGATGCTGCTCCAGTGTTGCTGAAGCAGGGAAAAACTACCTAAAGCTCTGCCAATGATGTCGTAATGTTAGAGCTGACTAAGTCCCGCCCCCTTCCTCAGCCTGCGTTTTTATTTTTTTCCTGCAGATGGATGACATCGTGAAAGCAGTGGCCAATTGCAGTTACAATCAGCTGGTAGAGAAGATTATCTCTTGTAAACAGTCAGAGAACAGCGAGCTGGCTGGGGAAGGTGGGTAGAGACTTTGGCTGTGTCATCTGCTTTCTCCCTCATTTGCCCTCGGTGGTCCCTGGGCTCACCTGCATGTTGGCACGCCTGCCCTCTTCCTGTCGCCGCAGGCTTTGTGGCGGAGCAGTTCCTGAGCAACACGGCCACGCAGTTAACGTACCACGGCCTGTGCGAGCTGACGTCGAGCGTACAGGAGGGCGAGCTGTGTGTCTTCTTCAGGAACAACCATTTTAGCACCATGACGAAATTTAAGGTGACCGCTGCGGACTGAAACGTCCTGCCCACTCTGCTGATACCCAGCCATGTCGGGAGAGTTCCCCCAGTGGAGACAAGAGTATTACATACGTTTGTTCCAGTTGTTTTGTTTTCATTTTTCACATAAGGTCCTACTGAGGGTTATGCTCATCAAATCTTAAAAGGCCTTTTTTATATATGAAAGTTTATTAATATAGCTATTTACTCTAAATGACATGATTATGCTAATCGCTATTTTACATTGAGTTGGCTGAGTCACCACCTAAACACCAGGTCTTCCCATGTCTCCAGGGGGCTGGCCTGTGTGGGTGCATGGGGGTCGAATGCATGATAAAGCTGATAAACCTTCCTTGTCACCCGGCCCTGGGCTTGGTTGGGTCTCCTGGTAAAGCTCTACACATGGCTAGCACTCCTGCAGGCCCTGGCTTCTCCAGCCTTTTATAGCGCCTTGCCTCAGGAATCAGTTCCACTCCAGATCAAATTCCCTGTACAGTAAGGGTGTCCAGTCCCCCCGCCCCCCCCCCCCCACCCCCCGCGCCGGGGGCGCGCAGCGGCGGAAGGGGCCGG
>JAACJT020000007.1:6604384-6614481 GCA_009936485.2 Gymnarchus niloticus
GAATACCAATTAAGTCACTTGCTAAGGAGATCTGGGGGACAGAGTGGATCTGGAGCCCTGGCCTACCTGTGGTCCACGTCTCGGCTCCTCTTCAGGGAGTTCCTCTTCTCTTGCTCGTAGCGAAGCTGCTCCTGCTGCCTCCTCAGCTCTTCCCGTTCCCGTGCCAGACGCTCCGCCTCCTTTCGCCTTTCCTACAGATAAACGGAGGATCCCAGCTGGATGAGAAGTCGCAGCCCACCACCTCATATGCCACGCGGCCCTGCGATTACTGGCCCTGTCCCCCACCTGCTCTATCCGTATGCGCTCCCTCTCCAGCCGCTCCCGCTCCAGTCTCTCCCGCTCCAGCTTCTGCCTCTCCATCTCCAGCCTCTGGCGTTCCCGTAGCAGGTGCTCGCGCTCCTCGCGCTCCCGGAGGAGCCGGACTCGCTCGCGCTCCCTCCTCTCGCGCTCCGCTATCTCCCGTCGCCTGGGGGCAAGATGTCAAACCTTCATTCCTACTGGCGCTGGACAATTACAAATGACCAAAGCCATGACGACTCCTACACGCAACAAAAATGCAAAAAATTTCATTTTTCCAATTTTCATTTTATTAAGCTATTGACCTTTTTATTGACAATGTCCTCAATCTTAGCAATACACACACACACACACACACCTTGCACAGTGTTTACAGGCTGACTGAGAAATTAAAACAGTATCGAGGCGTGCAGGGTGTGACTGATGAGTTTTTATTCCACGCACGCACGCACGCTCAGAGGGGCACAGTGCTACCTTCGGAGCTCCATGGCTCTCCGGATGCGTTCCAGCCGCACCAGGCGCTCACGCATGCGCTGCTCCTTCATCTTCTCGAAGGGCAGGATGTCCTTGCCTCCCTTGGGGGGGAACACACGACCCTTGTTTCTCAGCATTTCCATCTAGGAGAAGTGAAGCGGGAGGCTTAGGAAAAGTACAAGCGAACAACAGGAGCCAAGATGGAGAGAATTGGAGAATCGTTACATGGCGAAATAACATGTCGACCGACCTCCTCTGGTGGAATAAACCATCTGGGTCGGCGAGGCATCATGCTTGGAAAACCTGGCTGGGGGACAAAAGACAAAAGCTGAGACTTGGGCTGCGAGTGTCAGCACCGGTGATGGGGCTGGTAAGAGGCCATCTGGTACCTTGTCAAACCTTCCCCTCCGAAAAGGTGGCCTGAACTTGCTGAAACCAGGTTCTGCTTTGGTCTGGTCAATCACTACCATTTTCCCTGGACTTTTTAGCCCTGGAAGTATACAGATGCACCCAAATTAATACATTTAAGGTGCCATTTTTAAAAAAGCCACCCACCCACGTACACACACTTACGGCCATGTTTCTTTTCATCTTTCTTAGCATTGTCCGTGCTGGAAGACATGGCCTCCGACTTTGCACTTTTTGCATCCTGTTTCTTTGATGCGTCTTTGCCATCTTTTTCGGAGGGTTTTTCGGATTTCTTCTCCTCCTTTTTGGAAGCTGGTGTCCTGTGAGTAGAAAACAAAAATGCTGGTATATCCCACTGCATCCAGGACTCTTCACTACATTTAGAGTCAATACAGCTTTTCAACATACTTGCTTGTCGTTTTCATCCCGGCAGCAGTCCGCTTGTCTCCCGGCGTTTTCCCAGAGCTCGTCTTGTCTTCCCCTTCGTTTTTAGAGAACTCCCTTTTGAATGGGTCACTCTTAACCTAAGAGCAGAACAGTTCATGTAAGACAACCAACCAAATGCAATTCCAATTTTTTCATACCAGAAAGACAATGGAACCATTTAGTAAACCAGGCGAACTAAAGTTCTAGGCAATCACAAGTGAGAAACCCAGGCCTCAAGATCCCTGAAGGAAAGGTTCTGACTCTTTCAGAATTTCAGTGCCGAGTTACCCTGTCGACAGAGATCTGCTGCCCGTGGAGTTCTGTGCGGTCGATGTGGGAGATGCACCGGGCCACCTCTGCACTGGAGGACATGGTCACCAGCCCGTAGCATCTTGCTCCCGGACTGCGAGCGTTGGTTACCACTTTGGCGCTAAAAACCTGTGGAAGTATGCCATAATGTGGGTGGTGCTAAATGGCGAGTGAGCATGCGTGACAGACCCTGGTGCGTTTCTCATGTCAGACTAGCTCACAGTGAAGTGTACCAGCTACTGTACCTTTCCATATTTCCCAAAGAGATTCTTCAGGTCTGCCGCCTTGGTGTTTGACGACAGTCCGCTCACCCACAGGTTACGCGTCGAGCTGCTGCCCCCTCCACTCGTGCTTCCTGAAACAGTGTAGTCTTTACAGCAGAGTCCGCTACTCCAAACATGCGCGGACCTTTACCCAGCACACCACACGATGCTTTCAAAATACTACGGCCAATTCAGAACACTACTACGGGTTAAATGACCAGTACAGTCGACCACAGTACCGACAACAGAAGCAAATGTAATCGTTTTCTAAAATACACTCTGGCTCTAATTCATGCAATCTTTCTGCTAACAGTGCATTTTTATAAAATGCGTTTCTGCGTTTACATGGATATTGGGGGATTAGCATTTGCTAAAACATTCAGTTCCACCGATCTGTAATGACAGCACGCTCCATCAGCATTTAACGTACCAATGAAAGCCACTGGTAGCATAAACACAGCCAAGAGTAAGCTTTTTTCAATTCACTGCAACAAATCAGAGATAAGTCTTAATATTAAGACTTGAGTTAATGCTCTTAAGTATGTACTTAAACCACCTTGACACGACCAGTTATCAATATACAATCTCCAAATTTAGAATTTTTAAAAGCAGTTAATCACTTCCACCTTTTGTAGATTTACACCCAGCACAGCAATACTGCTGATGACCATTTGCATTCTACAGCACGTATAACTTAAGCTCTGCCACCAGTCTATGTGCACAGAGACCTTTTGATTAACCCTTTAAGGGAGAAATTACACCCAACTGCTCAACATTTTCAGACATGGATTTGTTCATCCAAGCAGCCTACACTTCCGATTTTAAAGCCATTCATCTCAGATTAATATTAAAACTACACACTACAGTTAAACAACAACTTTAGCACCAGATCGTTGCTACGTGCATTTGAGTAAAGACCCTAGTTTCACTTCATCTCTAGATGCCATAGTCCTATCCAAGAACGAGACAAAGGGACGAGAATCAGCTGTAACACAAGCATTCACACATTGCGACACACAAGTTACTCCAAACAAGGAAGCCATCTGCTGAAATGTTGGCTCGGAAAATGCTCATACTGTCAAATGGGGTAGCAAGACCTATCAGGAAGCAGTCCTGCTCAGTTTGTGGCTTTCTGGTGTGCTGTTAAACTGAGCAGCTGCTGGATTCTCCCTGGTGCATTATTTAATTCGAAAGATTCCCCTAAGAAATCCCAGCTTTGGCTGAGATTCTTGATTTGTGTAGATTCCCATCTGGTTCTGTTGAATATTTCAGATTATCTGGACATTTCAGTCAATTACAAAATGAAACAGGCCAACGTTAGGAAAAACTACTGCCTGTTTCAGACCCTCCCCACACCAGGGTTTGCCAAGGTGAGAGAAAATTTTGATCTCGGGGAAATTCTTGTGCATATAGTAGCAGATGGAGGCAAACATACATACATACATACATACATACAATAGTGATAGGGCAAATGAGGCTTCAAAACCCACAGTGGGTGGGAGCATCCCAAACGACGAATCAGTGCTGGTGAATGGTTTTGAAATCTCATTTATCCCTTAACTAACAATTGTACAGTGCATACAAGACCAGCGCCATGAATTTAGCACTTTTTATGTATATGACCAAGAGTGGTCATATCAGAAAAAAATAAAATCAGAAAGTTAGTGACCACAACACACATGGAAAAAAAAAAAAATCCTGAAATACATAAGTGAACCATCAGTCTTTTTATTGATAAAGCACTACGCACAACCTTCACCCATCAACCCAATACCTCTATTTTACCCTTCACTGAAAAATAGAACAGCCAAATCACACAGCCAGGGAACAGCTAGACCTTGTCCTCCATGAGTAGTATGATGCAAGATGAAATGCTTACCTTTCTCATCCTTTGCCATCTTTCCATCTTTGTCTTTTGAAGAACTACAATGCAAACATTTCAATAACAGAAAAAAAAACTGAGTACCAGTGCATGACATCACCTGTGCAAAATGACAGAGGGATCAGAACAGTTTTGATTACAAAACAATCATTTAAAACAGGAAAGAAAAAGACAAATCAAATCCCCAACAGGAAAGGCTTGCACTTGGACATCCCATAATGGCTTCTTTCATTGCTTTTCCATGGTTGAGAGGGTCAGCTTTTCTGCCAATTTAATCCCTGGACAAATGAAATCCTCAGGAGTGGGCTCGACTTCTCTGAAAATCATTTCATACGACTGACAAAACCTCTGACATCAACGGCACTATTGTTTTTTTTTTTTGGTAAACCCTTTAAGCAGGAACCGGAAAAGGCAATAAAAGTGCTGAAAATGCCAAAGCAAACAGTCGGAATCTCATCTCCTGGTTTATGCCATAAGTAACTCAACTTTGGAAAAACAACAAATAAAAATCAAATTGCAGGATTAGGTACATCAATGAACATCTCTTTTTTTAAAAAAAAAAAAAAAAAAAAAAAAAAAAAAATCTTGAGGCTACCCACAATGTTGTGTTCTTAGTGAGAGCTGGAACTCGGCAGTAGTACCTTAAAGAACTGACATAGAAAGACAAACCTCTTTGCTTGACCTGTTGCCCCAGTAGAGGAGGGGCCTTTCTTCATATAATCCTTCTCTTTGTCTCCCATATCAGCTTTCTTCGAGGCCTCTCTGCTTTCCTTCTTGGTACCATCAGCCTTCGGTCCGTCATCTTTCTTACCATCTTTATGGCTGTCTTTAGCTTCCACCTTCATGTCTTCCTCCGCGCTCGTCTCAGCAGAAGCCTCAGGCTCATCACAGCCCTTATCTGCCTCCGAATCTGGAAGTTTCACATGTTTACCTGTGTCCAGGAGGTCATCGCCATCCACATCTAACGTGATGGCATCTTCGGCCTGGATTGTGACGGATATGTTATCGTCCTCGACTTCTTTAGCGCAGGCGGCGGTGGCTTCCTGTTCGATCTCCGCCACTTGTTCAGCCTCTGCGAGGCCATCTTCACAGGCGTGATGTTTAGAATTTTCACGAGAACCATCATCTGTATCAGTTACATCTGAGGGATTTAACAAGGATAAAACATGGCAAAAAACACATTTGTTTAACAAACACAACTCTGTGCTAAGGAACCTAGAGAAAGTAGAATAGAAAGAAAGTTTAGCATTAGCGCTCACTGAAGGTCAGAAAACCATACAGGCGTACACAAAACATACATTCCTCACTGAGGAAAAATCTGCTGCGATTCAACAATTCTTCCAGCCATTTTAACCCCCAACAATTTCACAGTAATTACAGTTCTCAAGAGCAGTCCTCATTCTTAGATGTTCCAATCCTTCACAGATCATCCATGTTCTTCAGTTTGGGAAGACATGAGGGCCAAGATGAAGTGAATGTGAACTCCACTTGGAGGTCGAGCTTCGTCCGCGACCAACGGGTGCATTAAAAACGCATCCAGAACAATGGAGGAAAAAAAGTCGAGTCAGATTCCATTCCCATTTCTGACTGACTGAGGTCCTCAAGAGAGTGGAGGCCAAATCAGTGTCTTTTATGACACTACTCCCTCATGCTCCTGGGGGGCATGTAAAACCATCAAGAAAAAAAGCATTGTGATCTTCAGCCAATCAAGACTGTCCACTGCACATCTTGACACGTTGCTGAGTCATGTCAATAAGAAAAGGTGGAGCCTGAGCTTGGTGTGTCCACTCCTGCATTCACGTTGGTCACCATCTTGCTTGGTGAAGACTCAAGTCCTTTGCCGCTGTGTGCAGTTCCCATGAAGGACTGAGGTTCGTTCCCATTATCAACGGGCAAGCAACTCCAGTGTTTGTCGAGTCATCAAAGCCCGACATCTCCACTTTCTTCATTTCCCATCGAGGGGAAAGGTGGAGATAGTATAGCTTGCTTGACGCCTCTGGGATTCCCTGTCCATCATGGATGATGCAGACAGTTCTGATGAGGCACTCGACCCCCATTCGTTAATAGGTGGGGGTACACAACCAACAAGGCCCATGTGCGCTTCGGGTCAGTCTGATTCCTTCAAGCGAACGATAGTCATCTTGAACTGAGACTCTACATCCTGTCGGTTTTGTTTTTTGGAAAGACACACGTCCAGGCCGAGTCAGTTGAAATAAACAAAGGTGTTAAGAGGGAAGGACACTGATTTTCCAACCTTCAGATGAAGGACATTACCTGTTAAACCCAAAGTTGTTAACACTCCAGTAATAAGTGAGAACAAACATACCTTTTTCAAGGTCCTCCTCTTCTGCCTCCTGAATACCAAACAAGAGCAAATTAGTGTGCAGGTTTAGCAAATGCTATCAGCCAAACGTAGTGTGAGATGCCACCAGGAACGTGTGCTGATGAAGTGCCAAAGCATCAAATTCTCTACTGTGGTATGAAGCTGAGCGTACAAAAAAAAAAAACCACTCCATTTAAAAAACAAATATTACATAGCTTTCACTTTAAAAAAGGCAAATAGGCTTCACAGAAGAGCTGTTGAATATCCTGCTGATAGTTCCATTTCATCCATAACATTGTAATTCATGAAAGGTCTGAAAGGGACAAATTTTCAAATAATGCGGTCAAAGGGCTTCATGGAAATCGAGCAAATTTTCTGCAAAATAAGTCAAAACTGACAAAAGTAGCAGACATTCATCATTCATTATTCCGTAGAGCAGATAATTTGCTTTTAAATCATTGGGATGCCTAACCTATTTGGCAACACACCCTTCCAATGCAATAACTGCAATCAAGCCACCTATAAATCAGAACAAGACCACACTTCTCAAAAGGTAATCTGGGCTAAGTAAACTGCTGCGGTTCTTTTATATTTGATGGATTTGTTCTGCCACCAGTGAGTTTCAGCTCTTTCAATAGATGTTCAATTAGATTCAGATCAGGCCTCATAACAGGCTACTTGAACAGTCCAATTTCTCCTTTTCAACCATCCTTGGGTGCTCTTAGATGTACAATTTTGGTCAATACCTGGGCTGGGCAGAATGGGCAGTATGTTATGCTCCAGAATGCCTCAATAATCTTTTGCAGTGCACAGCAATCCTGCAACACTACTGAGTCCCCCCAGGTTTCACAGTCAGGATGGTTTTCTTTGAAAATACTTTTGTCTTCTGAACATAAAGCTGCTATGACTTTGCAAAAAGTCAATGCTGTGCCATTATGCCCACAGGACACACTCCCAAGGGGACTGTGGCTTGTAAGCATGCATTTTAGCAAACCCCAGGCTGGCTTTTTTGTCTGTCTTTCAGAAGCGAGGTCATGCTGGGTCTCCTACCACGGACCCCACTTTCATTCAGACTGCGGCAGATGGTGCGATTTGAAACTACTGTACGTTGATCTTGGAAATCAGCCTGAATCTGTTTTCAAGTTTTTGAATTATCCTTATGTTCAACCTGGGGTCAATTTTCCTCTTGTGGACACATCCAGGGAGGTTGACTATAGGCCCATGGACGTTAAACTTATTAATATTAGCAACCCTGGTCACAAGTACAAGCGCTCTGGAAATGGTCTTAAGCATGCTTGGCTACTACATTTTTGCTTTACCACAGACAACTTTCTGCCTTTCCGTCTCTTGTCCACGTTCAGTGTGATGCACACAATGACAAGAGCTGAGAGAGTACTTTACATCATTTAAATGGGCTGAGTGACTGAATGTAAGACTGAAGACACGTGATATCAATTCAAGTTCATATCTGCTTGAGTTATCACTACACTCCAATTATATTTTAACTTGTAAAGGGTCCCAATAATATAGTGCATGCCAGTTTCATTTGTTTTGTTTTTTTTTTAAACTAATATGTTAAGTCATAATTCAAAAGCAAAGCATCTGCTCTGTGGTATAAAAAATGGTGAGTACAAATTAACTTGAAACTAAAGTATCTCATGGAAAGTCGCGATTTTTTTAATGAGCGAAAGGGCACCCATACTTTTAGAGGGAGAATTATATTTACCTTGGATAAAGAATCCTCCTCAATTGTGTTGTCGGTGTCTGAGTCCAGTCTCTTTCCTATACATAGGAAACATTAGGTTGTGCACATCCCAGCAGAAATGGCAAGGTGATTACAGAATTGGTGACAGTGACAGATCTCTTCCACAAACGTAAATGGTTTGTTACCCTTCGACTTGGCATTTTTCCTGATGGGTGTGTCCACAGCCAAGGGAATTTCAATGTTGTCAGGGTCGCCGCCTTCCTCCTCTATGGCCTGAAACAGGAGCGCTCATTTCAAGATCACTCGCCACCGCAGCACAAAGCGGCAGTTAATCCGGTTCGGAGACTGCATGTCATTAACACTACTCACCACGTCGTCAACCGCTTTCAGAGTCAGAATACAGCCGGTCAGCTTTAACAGCGAGTTGTTTCAGCGCGATCAAAGTAATCGTAACGCCCATATAATCGATGTCAACATCGGGCACCCCCGGCTTCTCTATGACGCTTAACCAGCTGATCATCGCCAACGTAACCAGCAATCAGAACGGGATTAAATTAAATTAAAATTAAATTAAATTAACCATTCTTCACGCTAGTCTTGTTCCGAAGCACGCAATCCTCACGACAATAACACGACGTGTTAATGAAGGGAAAGTCCCGACGGCTGTAAATTACCGCCTAGACAGCCGAAGAGGCTGCTTTATAAACGCTCCGGAGCTACGTGCCTCCCCGGTACTTACCCAGTTATTAAGAGAAGAATACAGAAATACAACAACGTTCACCTCTAACCCAACACAAATACAATGCCTACCATGTTTCAGAAATTAAGAGCGCCTAGTGCCAGGCTATACAAAATGGTTAGCCAGCAGTATTTTAGCCATAGGCCTAGTAAATCAATATGGACCCAGCTAGCTAAGCTAAAGACGGCTAACTTAGCAACGTTAGGAGAAATACGTACATACCTGCTTCAGTCTGGTAATCAGAACATTTTTCACTCCTGCGACATCTAAACTCCTTCGTTTAAGCTCGGTTTTTAGATCGATAACTCGTAAATCTGTTATTTTCTTAGTCTCCGTGGAAATGGCACCAGACGCCATTTTGCCAAGAGAACACAAGAACGCAGAGACGGCCAGAAAAACGTTAATGGTACTTCGCGATGTCCCGGATGTCGGCATGAGGCGTGCGTGATGACGTAAGACGCCTGCTTGTTTTGGCTGGTTTGTTGCTGTCCTCTGTCCTGTTACACTTTACCCTTAACCACTGTGTAGAGTTCGTCATAATTTCGGTAATTTATCAGTACACTGTGCATCTATTCACCGTAACTTGATGAGTGGCTAAAGTCGTGCTCTGTATGCCATAGTTGCTCTTGTATTGTTATGGGTTGTTGGCCAGAAATGGATACCGTTTGGGGTCTACAATATCGCTACTTCACTGATTTTGCGGGCTTTCTTGAGGCTTTATTAAGAGTTTTGGATACTACAAATCGTAGCTAACAATCGTGGTTCCATTTACTGCCGATTGTGGCAATCAGGGTTAATTAACGTGCTTTGTAGTATACCCTACGTCTCATAGCAATTTTGTTATACCAACAGATAAACAGGACTCATTATGAAGCCACTTCTACATACCAAGCGTTAACTCGATTGACCCGGGTTAACTTACAAGTTTATGTCAAATTTAACTTTTCACCAGACTTTCCCTTTAAAAGCGTGATTTAGTCTACGATTAGATTTAATCAGTGGTTTAGAAAAAGTCTACTGTATATGTTTTGACTTAACCTACTGTGTGTGGCAGGAGAATAGTCTGCTCACTGCAGAAAAGTAATGTAACTGCTCACCACTGTTTCAAGCGTTACATGATTTTGCCTAGAACTGACCTTATTCTATAATCACCAGAATACTAAGAGGTTGTTTTGACTTAATATTTGGGTTTTCTTGTTGTTTAGTCACGCAGTCGTGTCCGACTCTTCGCGACTCCATGGACCACAGCACACCAGGCCGCCCTGTCCTCC
>JAACJT020000007.1:6614581-6625667 GCA_009936485.2 Gymnarchus niloticus
ACAATTTCAGTGTGTGTGTGTGTGTGTGTGTGTGTGTGTGAGTGAGTGAGTGAGTGAGTGAGTGAGTGAGTGAGTGAGTGAGTGAGTGAGAGAGAGAGAGACATGGGGATGGATGCTGGCTGTCTTGCTATCGTGTCCTGATGTATAATTCCTGACCTTTTTGGAGACCTCTTTTCCATTTGAGATCTGCTCTCTGGAGTTTTTGATTTCTCTTGAAGGTTTTGGGGGCTCTGTCAGGCGGAGGGGGGAGGCTGGTGTTTGGCCAGCTCGCCTGGCTCATGTTTATAGTCAGATGAGCCGTAATGTTTCTCTTTACCCAGAACTGTATGGAAAAAGTTGTGCTCTTCCGCTGCCGGCTTCTGTGTGGCAGGTTCAGGTAACGCCGGGCCAGATCTGCGGCACCTGAAGGGGAAACGATAAATGTGTGTTCTCATTACATGCCTGGACAAAGCTGTAGCATTAACCAAATCAAGATTACTGCAACTTAGACCCTGGAAAAAGCTCATCTATGTTCATCGATAATCTACTTTTTAGTATGACAGCATGTAACAAGTACTGTTTTGACTGCAGTCCAAACATTTTGAATGTTTTTAAAATCCAAAGCTTTCATGTGATTTAATGGCAGTTGGCCTGTTCTCAAGCCTTCCAACCAAGAGCGTCTGGTGTTCAGGTCACGGCTTTCTGTTCCGTCGGCCTCGTTATGACCCCCACCCCGCCGAGAAACAATATTCAGGGCTGGAATTCATGGACGCTTAGTGGGTGATATGGAAGCTTCCTCCAAAATCTGGGTGGGGGATTGCAGAAATGCATCCAGCAGTTTCATGTGAGAACCTGGACTGATGGGGTGTGTGTGTGTGTGTGTGTGTGTGTGTGTGTGTGTGTGTGTGTGTGTGTGTGTCTCGGCAGGCCTCGCTCTGGCGGGGGTAGCAGCAGAATGACCTGGGGACCAAGCTGCTCCCAGATGCGTCCCCAGGAGCAGCGCGGCCGTCACCGCGTCTCCACTGTCATCCAGCCACTGCGGCAGAGCGCCGGTGAGGTGGTGGACCTTACGGTGGATGAGGACGGTGAGGCCAAAATGAAGGGGGGGGGCACACCCTTGCAGGAAATGAGGCCAGTCACCTGACGCCGTTCGTCTGCCTGCTGACGACTCAGCCAATTGAAGTCCGGCCTTCTCTGTAACCCAGAGAGAAGTCGGAGCGTTTCGTAGGACGTGGGGAACGCTTGGCGAGCAGCACGAGGTCACGCATGCCCACTGTGGCTTTATGGATTCTCTCTTACCGTTCCGCTGCTTCTGCTCAGAAGAGAAGCTCCTGCTTAAGACCAGGAAGAGAATGTAACGGGAGATTCGATGTGCCAAATTACCCCTTCTGCAAATGGAAATCGGTTTTTATACCGCGAAGAAAAGAGTAAATCTACTGTCACAGCGTAAAATGAAAATGAGCTCGTAGTGTTGTAATTGGGAGCTAAGCACTTTTTGAAGTGTCAGGCTTTCATGTTTAATACGTCCTGAGTTTAAAAAAAAAATGTAAAAATATAAATTCGCTGTAATGAGCAGTTCAGCTTTTAGTGTTTTCAGGAAAAAAAATCTGCCTTTTCCTTTTCTTATCCAAGTGAGATAATTGCAGCAGAGTCCAAACAACATGTTTATTTAAGAAGTCAAAGTGCGTTTACGCCTTAATGGTATTTAACATGAATTGAAATGAATCTGTCTGATTTGAGTCAGTTTCCTCAGCTGCTGCTTCGTTTTGGAGAGCTCTGTTTGGTTATAGAGGCTTAGACACCATGTCCGGCCGTGTCTCAGGACGTGTGAATCCCGAGGCCCGTAGCGGGGTCTGCTCATCACCATCCTCGCCCGCACGGTGCCCCAGGCTCAGAACGAGGATACCGCCTCCGCTCACCTGCCTTGTTAACGGCTTCATTTTTGTCGGCCGTCTTTGCCGTGGGGCGGAGGTCATTTACGGGTGACCCGCTGTTGTCTAGGCCACTTCAGTGGGCCCTGAGGTCCTGTACCCTGGGGGGGCTTTAACCATTCTTTCTGTCTCCCCACCTCAGACCTTTCAGTAGTGCCAACCACACCGAGCAGCTCGCACCCTCAGCACGTCGGCTCCTCCTCATCCTCCAGCCATGCCTCTACCTCAGAGCCTCCCCGGGAAGCCCCTGGACCGTCCAGCGGGCCTGGTCCGGCACCTGAGCACTCAGCTGGCACTGCTGCAGGGGGTAGGGCCCCACCGTGCTCTGCCCCTGTTTTACTGTGGGGTTTTTGGAGAAAACTGGCTCAGAAAGGGAGGGGCCATTAAAGAGATGTACCTCAGTCCCCCCCCCCCATTTTAGATTAATCGCCGTACTGTTTTTGTTGACGCTTTAAGATGACAGCAGACGATGCTCCTCTGGGATGACCGGAGACAGTGCTGCCATGCCCCGCCTGCCTTCCTGCTGCCCCCAGCATTCCCCCTGTGCCGGCCCCTCCTCTGGACACCTGCCCCTTGGCCACGCCCACTCCAGCTGCATGCAGGCCCCGTCCTCCCAGCAGTCGACGCCTGGCCACGGCCAGCACTTTCACCACCATCACCACCATCACCATGGAGCCCCGCCCCCATCCTCAGCACCCCAGCTGACCTTCCCTGAGGCCGGCTGTCCCCTGGAGAGGTCATCCGCCGGGCCTGCGCCCTGCATCGGGGTGGCCGGTGCCAGCAGCCAATACCATGACCAGGTGGGCATCTCCCTGGAGGGGACCGGTACGTGGTATTGTGTAGGCTGGGGACTGCCACTGATTGGCTAATGACCCAGCCGTCCATGTGCAGAACCTGCTGCCAGAGATGCCGGCCTGTCCCAGGACGCTTGGTGTGGTCGGGAGGGGCGACACTCCAAGCCAGATGTTAGCTCGTTGTGTTGGAACAGCTGTCCAGTGCTGCTTTCCCTTCCCAGCTGTTGCTGCTGTTATGAGTACATGATTTTTCATATTCTCCTGTAATGCAGCAGTGTTGTGTCTTGTCCTTACTTTAGAAAGTCATGAGACTTAAGCCTAAAGGTGATCTGCTAGATGGAGTTGGAAGTTAGAGGTGGGTTATCTTGAAGCAGCCTGGAGGCGTAAATTAGGATCATTGTACGTCATCTAGGTACAAGCATTAAGCAGGTAAATATAATGAAATCGGTAACATTAGATCACTCGTCTTCCAACACTGATTTCGCTGATGAAATGTCCATGTAACCACTTGTTTGTTTACGTTTAGTCACTTCCTTTCTGTTCTTAATTCATGGCTTGAAATTTGGCAAATGCGTGTTACACAGGCATTTTGTTCTAGCAGATGGTAATGAAACAATGGAAACACAATTAAAGGAAACATTTCGCTGCTAAGCGTTGTTAGTGTGAAACCTGTCATGTGGTGCCGGGTCAAATCAAACTTTATCGCAGATGTATTAGAGACACAATTCAACCGAGATGGCAAATAATGAATATTTAATGTCAACTGTCACGGACGGTCTCTTGCAGCAGAACAATGCCGCTGAAGAATAATTCCTCTTGTCCGAATTATGCGAGCTGCTGGGCTGTTCTGTATACGTGACGCTGGGGAGTTAATATACAAATGAAGGCCTGCAGGGGTGGGGGTTCTCTAAGTGTTTGGGTTTGGTGGGAGGCTCAGTCTCCCCTCCTCCTCAGCCACTGAAGATTTATGGACGTAGGCAGGTGTTGGCTATGGCTGAAGGTGAGGTCTGGTGTAGAAAGGGCTGTGTGTGGGTGGCCAGGCATCAGTTCCCTTTAGAGGGGCCTTGGACAGGATCCACTCTGGTTAACCCCCAGCGCCCCTCATTCCGCAGACCTTGCCGGTGGACCTGAGCAGCAGCAGCACGGTGAGGGCCGGTGGCTCGGCCTCCTCTGCAGCCTTCCACGGAGCCTCTGCCTTTGACCCCTGCTGCCCCGGCTCGTCTTCGCGGCCCCCCACCTACGCCTCACAGCCCGCTCCAGGGCCCAGCCAGCCTGGTCAGCCGACCGCGACTGACTGCTTCGGGCCCACCATGCCGGCCCCTCCCCCGGCCCCTCCCCAGCTGTCCTCTTGCAGGCACTATATGCACCCTACCTGTGAGTACACAGCCGCCAAACACCACGCTGGTACGGGGGGCAAGAATGGGGGCTGTCTCTTTAACCACTAATGCCAACAGTGATCTGATCTTGAATGCACATCAAAGCCTTTCATCGCTTGCCCTGGTTGAGTGAAGGCTGGTAGGCCCAGTATTCCTCTGTGGTGGGGCTCTGCCCAGTATACGGGTGCGAAGCTCTCCCAGGTAGCGGGCTAACATCAGCAAAGCTGAGCACAAAGAGCTCAGTGTTCAGCAGGGGCTGCTAGGGGCCATAAGAGTGAGCTCTCATGGACCCTCCAGGGCGTGAACTGTATAGCTGACTTTTGGCTGCCTGAATGTAGCTTCTCAGCACATGGGGCTCTTTGCGGTTACAGTCGTGTTGGATGCCATGCGGCGTGGTAGTGATTTCACTGGAGCTTTAAGAATCAGTGGCCTCGTCACCTTTCAAATGCCGTGTGGCTTTTGAAGCGTTATCGCTTTAATAAAAACACCCGGCATGGAAGATATCACCTCGCGAGTCTGACTGTTTTGAAACTTTAATGTCTGCAGAGGGAATCTGGTCTGTTCCACTCATCAAGGTTTTGTTTTGTTTGAACTGAAATGATGTAAGCGTTATGCAATCGGGACGCAAGCCTAGTGCTCTGGTGCGAGGACTGAAGCTGCTGCCTGCTTCCTGCGGACAGAAATACTCTGAAAGGAAGTGTGACACCGGGTCCGCTGGCGGCCACGAAGCAGCACATCTGTTCCTCGGGTTGGGCTTGAGAAGAGCGGGCCAGTCCCTTGGTGACTCTAGCGGGGAGGTGGGATATATTTTAGGGAGGGGGGAGAGCTCACGAATAGTCTCTAAATGTCCCGCTCTTGTTGTTTCTCTTGCACCCCACCTCCCTTTTACGGTTTCACTTCCTCCCCTCCTTACCTCTTTCCATCACTCTTTCTACCCCCCACCCACAGACGGGCCCCTCAGCCGTTCTCTTCACCACCAAACCTCGTCATCCTGCCCCCACTCCCATGGGAACCCCCCGTCGGCCCAGCCGCCGCCACAGGCTGACTACGTCATCCCCCACCCGGTGCACCCCTTCCATACCCCACTCCCCTCCCATGGCCCGGCCCCAGGCCACACCGTTCCCTCCCTCTCCGGCCACGCGCTCTCGGCCTCAGCGGGCCCGCTGCCCCAGCACCTGCCCCCAGAGCACCAGACCCTGCACCACCACGTGCCCCCGCTGGGTCCGCCTGTCCAGAGACTGCACCAGCATGATCTGCTACAGAGGATGGAGGCCCAGAGACGCAGGATGATGCAGCACCCCACGTGAGTTACGCCCCACATCTGCGCGTCCGAGTCAGTTTCTCTGGGAGGTTAATTCTGGATCTGTCATCCTGTCCATCTGCAGACGAGCCCACGAAAGGCCACCCCCTCACCCCCACAGGATGCACCCCAACTATGGCCACGGTCACCACATCCACGTGCCACAGACCATGTCCTCACACCCGCGCCAGCCTGACCAGAGGACCACCTGGTCAGTGATCTGCTCTCGCTTTTTCTTCGCTGCATTTTGCTAGCGGGTGACCGTCCTTGATTAGCGACGGTTTGATGGTCACAGCATTCCTGTAGAAAGCACATCTGAGGGTGCCGGCGGCTCGCTTGTTGACCCTGGTGTGTCTTGAACTTGTTCTCGACCTTCAGGGAGCTGGGCATCGAAGCAGGAGTGACCTTGGCCCCGTATCCCTCGGGGCACCTGCACCTCCCGCACTACCACCCTCCACCCAGGCTGCACCACTTCCCCATCCCGTTCGTGGTGAGTGCCCAGTGGCTCTTCCTCCTTCAGGAGAAACCCTAGACTTTAATGGTGGTGATGAGGCTCTGATGAGGCTGCATTGACTGCTTTTCCTTGGTCATTTCATAGACTTCCATTGTTTTTTTTTTGTTTTTTTTAAATGATAACTCTGCTCTGTTTCGTGAGTAATGTATAGGTACGAATATTCAGTTATTAGATGGCGGGTAAATGACATTTAATCTCAGAATAAAGAGATTGCGTTTCCCACATGGCGATCCACTGCTCGTCCCTGGGCTCATCGTGACGCTGGTGTGACCCCCTTCACTGTCACCTTTTGGCTTCCATACAGCACACAGGTGTACCTGACGTCACATACCCACACATCCGCTATATTTCATCCAGGATGACAGGATTTCGTCGAACCTACGAAGTAAGGCTCCGGTGTTTGTCTGTCTTTACTTTACAGTTCCGAATTTAAATGTGTTTCTTTTTTCTTTTTTACCTGCGGTTTCCCTTTCTACCAGGATCTGTTGCACCTAGAAGAGAGGCTGGGGTCTGTGAACCGCGGTGCCTCTCAGGGAACCATAGAGAGATGCACTTACCCACACAAATACAAGAAGGTGAGCAGGACAGGATAGGATACCATGGCCCAGTGCATTGTGGGAATTCACAGCTCTGACAAGGGGCTAGTGCAGCGATGAAGCCCCTGCCTCCTGGGATGCGTCTGCCAAGAGCTTTTCACTGTCTGTTTAAGGGGGGGGAGCAACATGATATTAACACTTTTTATGAAGTTAAGTTATAGGCCAAAACGCTTGATTTCGCTCCGATAAAGTGTCAGTGTAAACGATTCCTGAAAAGGAGAGCGCGTCTGCCAAACCCCAAAAAAAACAGCTGTTGTAGCGGATGGCTTCATTTTAGCGGTTTAAGAAGCAATCTGCCATTGATCCGAGAAGCATGAATACCTGCAACTGTAACACCATGCCATCCAATACAGAAGGGGCTGGAGGGAGACTCTGACGGACAGTTAACCCCTGAAGCATGGGCAGCCTCAAGCTTGGTGAGAGGAACAGACAGAGGACTATTAAATGATGGGCTACTATGTAGGGATGCTAATGAGGAGGCCCTGTAGTGTACTGCACCACAGCCACCCAGGACTGGCTCTGCTGCCCCTTTTCCACCAGAATGGTGCCGGTGCCCGGCTGGTGCGGGAACTGAACCTACTGCGAACCGGCCCACGTTTCCACCGCCTTCAGGGCCAAACTCAGTGAGACAAAGCAGCAGCTACATCATTGGTAACATAGAAGAAACGTAGCGGATTGTGTCCTCTGTTTTCAGGCTTTACTCTGAGGTTTGACACTACATTTTCACATCCAAATGTGTCGATACTGACCAAAAACACTGGATAAGTTATCGGGGGAAAATTAAAGTTACCATCCTCCGATACCATACACAGACAAGCCTCACTTCATGTTGCCAAACCAGCATTTTGTTTTAGAATCATTCCTTTAAGGGGATTACAGTATTTGTTTAACAGTTTGTGCGAGGCTGTATTATGTATGGCATACAAAATAGCTTAAAATACTCATCGATAGGGGCTGATGTTATCGAGCCACCCTTAATCCAGAGACGTCGTTCACCTTCTTTACCCAGATGAGAGATTGTCAGAAACTCAGATAAAACTTCAAGGTTTAAAAGACTGTGACGTTAGCGATGTCCGCTAATGGAGAACCTGAATGTGGTTTGTTCCACCCCTCAGCACTTTCCATCAAAGGTTCCTGGTTTCAGACCACCAAGCTTTTGCTGCCAGTTTCCAAACCTGCTTTTCGGCACGAGCTCCCTTTCGCTGGAAACACTCGGAACCGGTTTGGGCACCGGCACCGTGTCAGTTGAAAAAAGGGCATCTGTGACCCCACCATCCCAGAATAGTGTTTCAATGCTGCCATATACTGTGACCTAGTGATACAGTAGTTCAAGGTTCATGTTATCCTCTCATAATCATTTCTGATGCACATCTATGAATAGCTCAGCCAAGCCATTGTGCTCACCTAACGTGCAGTAATGTTAAGAATCTGAGAAAACGGGGGTCCTAATTCCTGCAGATATATCTAGCGCTTCAGTCTTTATGGCGCCCCCTTTAGTTTGCCACAAGCCCTCACGCCTGCCGTTTCTTCACACTGACAGAGGAAGTTACACGGAAAGCAGGAAGAAGATGAGGGGGCTGAGGAAGACACAGAGGAGAAGTGTACCATCTGTTTGTCTATACTGGAGGAAGGAGAGGACGTCAGGTAGATGTGCCGGGTCCGGCTGCTCTGCTCTGCTCTGCTCTGCCGTCCCTCTGACATGAGTTTAACACCTGGGAATCGTGCTGCTGGGGCTGGGGGTCAGCTGAGTTAGATAAAGTTTGGTCATATTAAAGATTAAACTCTTGTGAGTTTGTCTCTACAATTAAGTGAATGGACGACTAGGTAACAAGGCTGCATTGGGAAACCCAGCTTCCACAGACGTGTGTGTGTGTGTGTGTGTGTGTGTGTGTGTGTGTGTGTGTGTGTGTGTGTGTGTGTGTGTGTGTGTGTGTGGGGGTACACAACACTGGCCATGCCTCATGTTGACAGCATAGTGTCTCAAAATAGCTCTTCTGGTTTGCAGGCTATCTCTGTAACGTATTATGTAGACCAAAATATATTTGGAACTGTGGATTTAAGAACTGAGGCACTGACTGAAACTATTAAATTCCATCTGATTCTAGGTACGTCAGAAAGTAGCCTTCTAAATATTGGGAATATGTTAAAATTGGTTAATTTTGGTTAAGTTCATCATTCAGAAAATAAAAAAATTTAGGCTGCCATTTGGCTGAGTGCCCAAATTTGAGACACACGTGATGGCATGGATTGTTTGTTTAGCCCCCTGGTGGTTCAACTGGGAAACTATAAGTTTTTGTTCCTAGATGAATTCAATAACATCCTTTATATTTGCTTGTCAAATCAGTTAAGGTTAAAAATGATATTTAAATAATTGCTTCTTCAGGTGTTCCATTTCCTGGGTCTTTTTGTCTGTTTATGTTTCTATTTCACCGTAGCTCTAAAGAATTTGGTAGTGGCCATTTCAGGAAGGCTATGCATATGTTTGGGCAAATCATGCTGAATGTAACTGACTACAGCAGAAAAATGTGCTAGGCTTTGAATGTGCTAGCAGAATATTCATAACTGTCAGGAGTCTGAGCAGGAATGAGTCCTGTTGATGTATTTTAGCCTGGAAATACGGACATTTTAAACCACCGGTCTCTAATTTTGATTTTTTTTTTTTTTTTCCCCCTCATTTCCCAGACGCCTTCCCTGCATGCACCTGTTCCATCAGCTCTGTGTGGACCAGTGGCTTCTCACCAACAAGAAATGTCCCATCTGCAGAGTGGATATCGAAGCCCAGCTGTCTGCGGAGAGTTGATGCTGCTGTCAGAAACCTCTTGTTTGATTTTAAATTCTTTTCCTTTTCTTCCGTGCTGCAGTCAACCAAAGATGGCATGAATTACCTACGCAGATGCAAAATGGGAAAAACGATAACGCGTCGAGCATTGAAAATACAGTGCCAGCTGCAACATAGTACACAAACTGCTACGAACATCTTTAGTGAGGATTTTAAATTTTCCTTATATTTATAAAGCTTTTTATGTAGCTTTTAAATGTTTGTTTCCCCTCCCGTGTCATTTTATTTCTTGCATGGTTCTTTGTAATGCATTTCTTTGCACATGTAACAAATTAGGCTTGTTGTGGCCTAATGACTCACAGGCTGGGTGCGCTCCTCTGGTGAACAAGCCTCTGTATACATAATGCCTTGCTTTACTGGAATAGAATATCAAGTCGCGTCACAGGACTCATCTTGACGATTGTTTAAGTTTGCATATGGTCAGTTTGTTCATCTGGAGGGCGGAGAGATTACGTAATAAATCAAGACATTCCTTAAAATGGGGAAGACACAAACAGCTGCTGTATTAGTCATTACACCATCATGCAGTGTCCGTCGAACGGGGCAAATGGGAAACGTGTGTCGCTTCTCAGAAAATCCACATACTTCAGTTGTTCTCTCGTCTGGTTTTTATACACCGCATTGCGTGTGTTTTCAACTGTTTGAGGAGGAGAACGATTGAATGTCACTTGGTATTTTGACTTATTTGAAATGCATTTTCAGTCTGGTGTGTTGTTCATGGCATAAGCCCCCAGTTCACAGTCTCTACGCCAATGTCTGTATTATAAGCAGCCTAGCCTATGGCTGATACCTGTATAGGTTTTCTGACCGGCAAACCAAGTTCCACTTGAGTGTGTAACCTGTGCAAATCATGGAGTGGAAGCTGAGTATGGATTAATCCCCCCCCCCACCACCACCACGTTTCGTTAGTTCATGTATGTATTCACACTGCCTGTTAACGTCTCTATGTGAGGTGTTTATAACGACCCGTCTTAATGCTGTTTTTCAGTTGTCCGTTCCTTTTTTTTTTTTCTGTCCAGTAAGCATTTTTTTTCGGCCCTGAAGAACTTAACACTAATGTTGTTCTCAACTAGCTAACTTGCATATACTTGCACAGGAGAAGGTGAACGTAATAAGGCAGGGGTCTTGTGAACATAAGTGTGGTGTATTCTATGACTGCTGACTTTCGGGGGGAAAAAATCTCACTTTGAATGGAGTGTTAAAATACAGTACTTACGGCAGGTATCCATGCGTTCAGATTTAAAGGCCCCATGTTGCGTCTGGGGGGATTTATATTAGTTTTAAAATAATATTAATAAAGTTAGGCAACTCTTGCTCGTCTTATCTTGTCTTTCTGCCAAATGAACGGCGTCTCTTAGAAGGTCTTGGATTTCAACATAAAGGGCATCTATCTTTAGTTGCATTTTTTTTCTTGTACCTTTTGATCATAATCCTACGTGGACACCAGAAGCACCTTCATAAAACCACAGTTCATTTTATTACAGTGAAAAGGTACCATCCAAGCTGCACAGAGGCTGCATCAGAAGAATACTAAAGTCTTCTTTTCGGTGAAAATGTAATGCTATGCTAGACTGAAGGCATAGGAGAAATCATTCAAAATTCCGCTGGTCTGCAAGGTATATGGCAGTAGTTAAAATGGGGGGGGGGGGGGGTGCTTCTGGCTTCAAAGAGGGCACCCACAACCACAAGGACACAGCTGGGGCAGTCATGGGCTACCAACCCAGCAGAAGATTGCATGAGAAAAACGGGAGCCCCGG
>JAACJT020000007.1:6632260-6663576 GCA_009936485.2 Gymnarchus niloticus
ACCCTATCCCACCCCTTCCTGACTGCTGGTTTAAATCTATGCCATTCAAATCTCCTGGTGGACACCAAGCAGAAGCAGCCGGCCTAGATCTTGCTGACGTAGTTGTTGGGGAACAGGCCCTGTTTTCCTCGCAATCTCCCCGTCCACCAACCAGAGGCATCTGCAGGGGGGCGGAGAAAGTGAGGCAGAATGAGGAGCACTTGCCGCATCAGCAAAAAAGAGGATGGCCAGCAAGCAAGAATGGCGGTATGGACCATGAGGCGCCCCCTGATGGCACGGTTTGCTCACCTTCCTTAATGATATCGATGATATCGTCAGCATTGAAGCTGAGCTCGTCTGTGTCCTGGGCATCATAGGCATACAGAGCCCTGCATTGAGGCACCTGGGGTTTGGGCTTGGGGGTGGGTTTGGGCCGGCCACCTCCTGGTGTGGGTCTGCTGAAACTCTGCCTGTGTGCCCTGGGGGAGAGACAGCGCACTGTAAGAAGAATCTGAAGCCAGAACTCTCCTTCTGTTGATCTGAGAAGTTGTTCTGTATTACTGCACCTAAACCTACACAGATAACATGCATTAACACACTGAAGGCTGTAACGTGTGTCGTCAACAGCATGACCATTTTGAAAGACGCAACATATTACAAAGGTATTCCCCCAAGTTGCCACTAGATGGCAGTACACCATACACAAAAATCAAAGCTACCACATTGTGCCTCAGATTCTGCTTTGTAAAAAAAGAGTGCCAAGGCGCGCAGTAAATGCTCAAATGCAACTTCTGTTTCCTGGCATATTTACGAGAGTTATTTACAGCATCACAATGACAGAACATCCCAATGAACTGGGCAATTGTTACTTTAGACAGCTGTCTTTAACAACCTCAATGACAACACATATCTTCTAGTTGCATCAGATGCTATGACTTTGCAATGCTGTGTATCAAAAGTTTGCTTGTTTGTGGAGGTAACTGAGGATTTTGCTCCCGAAGGAATTACTGAGAATTTAAATAAAACAATTTTGTTTTGGGATTTTGAGGGAATTTAAGGAATGCTTTTTTCCAAACAACATTCTGACAATGCGAAATCCAGAGATGTCTGTCTCGGGATCCAGGGACCTTCAATTTATGGACAAACAAGCCAAAAAAAGAAAAGAAAATAAAACTCAAGCAGAAAGTGAAAGGGTCCCGCAGTGGCTTCTCCGCAAACCGACAAAGTCGTTCAAGTGAAGAGCCAGAAACCGCTGCGGGAGAGGGAGCGACAGGCAGTGACTGTGAGCTCTATCAAGGTAAGCTACTGGGTGACAGGACACACTCAGAGACTCACGTTGCTCCGTTCGCAGCTGGGTGCCCTCTTCTGTGACTATAAAGAAACACATCATCCCAGTTACGCTCGCCGGTGCTCTTAGGGAAAGAGCAGCTTAGGATCCCTAAACGGGACTGCACCGTCTGTATGACAGCGAACACGACCTAGGCCACCGTGTTTGGGTTCTGAAATATCTTGAATGTCATTAGTTTTTTTCCTGGAACGAGGGGATTAATTGCATTGAAGTATGAGTCAATAAGCACTCCCTACAAAGGTGTGTCTCTCTGTGGGCCTCCATAGTGATGTTACACATGGGCCCTGGTGTCTGCAGTATAAACCCTTACCCAGCAGCACCCTGGTCTGGGACTCTCAGACACTCCAGGTTGGGCTGCACCCTGCTGTTTCTCTCCTTCATCTGGTTACTGCTCAGAGCCATCGGCAGGTAGGGCCGGTTTACGCTGTTCGCTTGTAGCCTCTGGGGGGCGCTCTGCTGGAAGGCTACAGTGCTCCTCTGCCCTGCAGCGTGATTGGCGGTCTTCAGGCCTCCATTTTGGTGTGAGACTGTTTAAAAGAGTTGCAATTCGAATGGATCCAAACTAATGAATAGAACATTCACTATTCGGACTCCTCCCTTTCAAAATCACTAAAAAAAAACCAATCGACATAGCATTAGTAATATAAGTAACAGGATATTACATGACTAGTCCTGATGGTGGAAACTCCTTTACATCAGGCTTTTCAGTTGCTTGCTTTGTTCTCATGCCAGAAAGGAATCAGTACAGAGTATTTGAGGCCACAAAGGTCACTACCTGGAGGTCCAGGGGCAGCTCGGGATGGGTAGTGCTGGGAGAATTTGGAGCGAACTAAATTCTTTTTTGTTGGACCTGCAAAATGAAAAGAGTACGTTTAGCTTCTCAATATTTCACACCTCGGTGCTGAACAATTCATCCCGAAAGGAAAAATCATTGTCTTTCAAAAATTCAGTGTATTTGTAAGTTAAATTTAATGCCACGTCGGGGGCGTTCTGTAAGGAGAGGCTGGCGGAAGTGGGTAGGTGGGTGAAGACACGTACGTGAGTTCTTGGGCAGACCGGGTCCGATGCTGACCTGCAGCATCTTGTTTGAGGGCCGCAGCACACCCACCTCACCCTGGCCTGGCATGAATTGCACCTGTCTGGTACCGCCTCCGCTCCAGGGACCCCAGTTCTCCTTCTTCAGTTTAACTTCAAGCCTGAGGAGGAAGAGGAGGAGAGATTCAGATGGCAGTCAAAGTACATCAAAGTAAATGTATATATGGTACATTTCAAAAGAAGGAAATGTGATATTAATGATGGACCCCCTGCATTATGTAAATATGGCACTACCATTAATGGAGAAATTTATCAACATAAACATTGTGTGTATGCATATCTGTATGTGTGTTTATGTTGATACATACTATACGTAGATTTATGTCTACAGTACAGATCCATGTATGATAAGATTGCTCAGAAGAGAGTACAGCCTGAACAGCATTATTTCCTCCAGTACCACCTTCAAGGAGTCCAAACTCGGTCCGATGACTAAGCTAACTCTCCTCTGGAGGTAGCTCAGCCTCCCCACCTCCTGGCCCTTTGATATTTCCACCCCCTCCCCCCCAGCCAAAAGCAGCGATAAGCACGGCCTCGGCATAACAATCCCGCATTTTAAGAAACGTCTCACTGACGTATTGGCAAACTTGAGTGGCAGCTTCCGCTGTGTCCGCTCCTCGAAGCGTCGGTCCAGCAGGCTGATGAACTCCGTCTTGAAGGTGGACTCCAACAGGCTGTCGTACTCCTGCTCGTGGAGAACGAAGAAGTCGTCCTGCATGGTGCTGAGGGGCGGAGACAGGACAGTCAGGTAACGGGATGGAAAACAGCAGGGCAAAGCAGGAGGACAGACGGCCGGACAAGTAGGACAGCAGGATTGGAGAAAAGCAGAGGGACAAGCAGGAGGATGAGAAGCAAGAAGAGAAACGGGACAGCATTGCAGAAGAACAAGCAGTGTAAGAACAAACAGGAGATCAAGCAGAACAGCAATCAAACAGATCAACAAGACAACAAAAACAGTGGGAACTGGAACAACAACAACAGACCAACATAACAAACAGGACTCAGTAAATTTTCCTAAAACTAGAGGTCACAGAAGTGAGTCACCGTCATGTTTGAATGAGACTGATGGCCAGGCCATTTCCATAAATGGTGCATACGCGGGGATGTGGCGGCAAGGGGGGTAGGGCTGCCGTGTGAAGAAGAGAGCCACACCCTAACCCTCTGAACCCCAGCCGGGCAGCAAAGGCCACGGGGAATGAGGCACCGCTGCCTCAATTTAAGTCTTTTTTAACGAGTTTTTTATGATGTCCCACCCTCCAAACCTGCAAATCACCACTCGACCCAGATTAACACCTTGCGCACATGCCACGCTCAAAGAGGCGTGCAAACACACGTGTGCAGTCCAGAATCATGTGACACAAACAGAGGTGTAGGGTCTGCGCCTGCTGCCAGAAGAGCAGGGTAAGCGGGTGATAATGGGTCAGAAGAGGAATGAGGAAGTGACACGTTAGGGTCCCTCCAGGGACGCCGATGACACAGGCCAATTCTTGACATTTCACTGCTTTTGCTGTCGGTCTGCCCTGTAAGTGACCTGAGTATATGAATTAACTGAGAGGACCAGATGCTCGGGGGGAGGGTATCAATCAGACATCTGAGTCTGGGGGGGGGAGCAGGGGAAGCCTCTGTTTTGATTTTCCTGGGGGCGTGAGTTTTTGTGTTACTAGTGTAGGCGTGCCGGACTCTTGGTTAACTTGGCCGGGTGGGAGGAGTCCATGCAGGTACAAATGAGGATGGCAGCAGTATAGACACCAATAGATTAGTAAGGCAGGAATGCCTCCGCTCTCCATCACCAACCCAAGTCTAACCTCCTCTCTCACCTGAGAGACAGCCCCAGGATCTTCTCCACCTCGATCTTCCGCTTGAGTACCTCCGTCACCTGCCCCTTCTCTGGGCCCTGCTTCACCTTCTCTCGGCCAATCAGGTACAGGCACTTGGGCGTGAGGATGAGGTCCCTCTTTATGGCCTGACCACACAGAGAGAGCCTGTCAGTGGAGCAGATGGACTGCAGCTGGCTTTCAGGCTGAGCAGGAAATGCTCGTGCTCTCCTGACATGAGGAGCACAGGGTGGGGAAGCAGAAGCCTCATCAGAAATGATGATGGAGCATCTTCACTGGAAAAACTGAACATTATTATGTGGTACTATAAAGAAAGGAGAAGTGTAGCGTAATCTGGCTTTACAAACAGACTCATCCATGATTGGCTACAAAAATTTGTACGAGTGAAGACCACCTTGATGTGGGAGCCCCACATGGACTGGGATATGAGGAGTAAGACATGGGGGGGTTGACCATGGTGCTGCCCGACCATGTGAGAGGGGTCTCATGGCAGTTACACGTGCCCCTCAGGCGAGGCACCTTGAAGCGCCGGTCGTATTTGGTGACTTTATCCGCAAAGTCGATCTTCTCCCTCTTGGCCAGGAAGCGGCGCAGCTCAGGCCGGTCGTCCACGCCCAGGTAGTCGCCCACGAAGTTTCGGTTAATGCTGTGCCTGCGGCGCTCCTTCTTGTTCAGGAGGAGATCAGAAGCTGAGGAGAGGAAGGGGAGGAGTCAGCGAGACAGCGGAGGAACGCAAAGAGGAACGTTAAAGGGGTACGCAGAAGGGCTGGAGACCTTGAGGAGAAACGGATGATTCTCTAAGGAAATCAGAAGAAATGATGCAATAGTGTGTGCGTGTGCGCGCGTGTGCGTGTGAGAGAGAACCAGCTAGAGTACTATTAAACACCGTGTGCGTCCGAGGTGTAACTGTGCACATACCTTCCTCTCTCATTTGGACATACTTCTTTCGGGCCTGGTACTTGCGCCAGGCCCGTTGGATTGTTCTGGCGTAGCCGTCGAACTTACGCTCCCTCGTCTCCTCCAGCAGGAACAACTGGGGGAGGGGAGACGCGTCAGCACGCCGACCAACCCGAAGGTGTTTTAGCTGATATGCCCTGCAACGCACCCAGACTGATGCACTGGAAAGAGAGGCACACCCGAGGCAGCCAGCTCACCCGAGGCACTGGCGGGAAGAGCGGCAAGCACCCCGAAACCCCCTGCCCACACACCCAGTCACCTCAGCAGGATCGCCAGAGAGACTAAACTTCCTGTTCACTGGCACAGCCTGAGCAAACTTGGCACAGACCCAGCTGTGCGCCAGCCGGGCAACGTCAACGACAAGGCTGGTCAGGAGGTTGGGGTCAGCCTGGATCCCAGGTGGCTCTGCTTACGGCCTGACATGTTCATGATAAGGCGTAAAAGACCAAAGCACCAGATCAACCTCCTCATGAAAGGACGCATAAACAGCAGCTAAGCAAGACTGCAAGGGTTTTTATGAACTACTAACTGCTAATACACGTAAAAAAACTTAAGATCAAAGAGTAATTACTATGACTCATAAGGGGAAAGTGTTATTAAAAAAAAAACGCCAGGTTAATGTTGCTTCTCCCACTAACAGTTTCACCGGCTCTCGTCAGACACATGGCCCCCTGGGGGCCGGGTGGGTAGGTGGGGGAGAGGCGAGGTTTGTCAGGCCAGGGCAGCAACCACTCCTCCCAGGTAGGCTGTAACTCTAAGCCGTGGCCACAAGGGCTGATTCAAGCAAGTGTGGAAATGTCAACAAGTGAGCTCACAGGCTGGTCACAAAACATAGCTTTCACTGGAAGGCACGGCGGCAAAAAGCCTTTCCTGAAAGCTCAACCAGCACCTCCTCCCACAGTAAAGCACTTTATCAGCTCTGACACGCACCAACCTTCACTCCAGTCGTGTACATCGGCACTAAGGCTGCCACTTTTTAAGACCTAACGTGCCACCATGATTTTTGAATGCTAATTCAGAATGCTAATTCTTTAGCTCCTTCTCATCTCTGCCCATTCAACATTACCCCAACCAGAGCTTCTCTCAATAGGTGTCTCCATAGGCGAAGGTGTTATGTCAGCAGCCTCTGGACTGGGCCATTTGGCATTCAAGGTTGTACGCGTGGAATCAAGTGGACTCACCGACTCGGGGGCCTTGATGAACACCTTGGTGCGGCCCAGCTGAAACTGGTCCTGGTCCATGTTTACGGAGCGCAGCAGGTGAAGCACTCCCTGTTTCTCATCGCCACGCCACGTCGGCCAGGACTCCCTGGTCAGGATGGCATATCTGGTGGGGTGAAAAAGACCGCAAATTGAGTACGTCCCGGCAGAGCAGGCCGTCGGGATCACGTCAGCTTAAGGACTGTATCAACACTGGTGCAATGAGCAAACCCTTCTTCTGGTACCATCTCTACCTCCAGCCCCAGAGATGTGTATATCATGTCCGGCTTACATTCCCCCCTCCATTCCCAGTCCCAGTTCCCAACTTGGCCTCCACAGCAACCCTGATGGCACATAACCAGAACTCCTAGCTGCGTCGGTCACCACATCAGCAAATCTGGGGCACCGGAGGAGCTCAAAATGAACCTGTGTGTCTATAGATCTTAGGGGGGGTCAAAATGGCTGGTCAAGCCCTATACAGTGGAGATGGTTAGAGAGCATAATGCCAATCAAGGTGCCCCCGCCCTCACAGCTGTGTGCTCCGTCCTCTTTCTCAATAATTAGGACTTCAGGTATCCAGTGGAAGGGTTACCTCAATATCCAAATCACTTTTCAGTAGAGGTGGGAGGGTGGGGGGGCGTCTGCGTGTCACCCACCTGTTGAGGAACTTCCGGAAGACCCTTCTGTAGGCGTAGCCAGCACGCCGCACGCGGATGTTTTCCTTCAGGCCGAGGTACTCCACCTGGTGCTTGACTCTGCCGTGGGACGCGACATGGGGATGAAGGGGGAGGGGCTTGTATGGGAGGGGAGCGCACCCACCAGTCCAGTCACTTAGGGACAACAACAACCTCTGTGGCTTTGGCATCAGTTATATGTCACTTATACCCCCCCGCCGAGGGGTGGAGGGGGGGGTTGATAACTGATGATCAAGGATGAATCCTTCAGTGAACTCAAGTCAGAGATGATGCACCAATGTTGTTCTCCAAGTGGTCCCTCGCACAGCACCATAGGAGCATGCTGACATGGTCTAAAAACCTTCATTAACCTTCCGACCCATATGCAGAGCTGGACATTAGGACCAGCAGGTTAAGTACTCACCACACCACAGCCCAACCCTTCATTGGACTTGAGCCTTAAAACTCCCATTCTTGTCCCTTAATTGCAGGGTCACCTACAGTCATGTCTATCCATAGACTTTAGTTATGGGACTCTTTTAGGACAAAGACCAAATAAAGAGTCCATGCCATGTGCCTGGTCTTCCTGCTTTCCCTTATAAGTGCAAATGTGCCGCCAAGCTTCCGGGGGAAAACGATGGGCCCGGTTGTAATTAACCAGGGCCAAGCTACATAACAGGAAGGTCGTCAGGCCCCAAACAATGCAGCACAAGATCAATGGGCTTTATATTCAGCTGCAGAACCGATTGAGCAGGGGAAGGAAGAGGATTAGGGCTGAGTAAGAGATGAGGCCTGCCCCCACACAGCAGTACAATGACGGAGCCAGCCCACGAGGGGACATACTACTGCACCCTCCTTACAGGCACTGGTGCCCAGTCGTAGGCAGAGGGCGTGTGTGTGCGTGTGTGTTTTAAAGAGCCAGTATGAGTACAAAATAAACGTAAATTAGTAGCTACCAAAGCTCCATGGAGGCTGAAAGGTCTCTGACTACGCAGAAGTAACAAGAAGAACTGTGGCAAGAAAAGTGAGAAAAGTCTAAAGCTGAATATAGAAAAAATTCAGATTTCAGAGAACTGGTGCAGAGAACATGTTTTAAAATGCAGGTTGGTGTGTCTTGCATGGGATTGTGGGAAATAACTGGACAACATAGGTTTGCGTGCACACTGACTAGCAGTAGGTTGATAATGCGTAGCTGGGGGCAGACTGTGAAATTTTGGCCCCATAAGGGAAAATTCTATTTTATAAAAATCTGTAAATGCAATCAAAAAACCAAAAGAGCCAAAAGTCTTGTATTTTGTTGGGTTACTTATGGTTAAGCTTAGGGCTGGGTAAGGGTTAGGAATATCATAGTTAGGATTAAAGTCAGGCCAGTAGAAATGAATGGAACATCCCGACAATGTTATAAAGGCACAACTCTGTGTGTGTGTGTGTGTGTGTGTGTGTGTGTGTGTGTGTGTGTGTGTGTGTGTGTGTGTGTTGGCCACAGAGACTGTGTGTTTTTGTTTGTGTGTACAATGGTCGTATGTGTGACTCACCTCCCCTCTTCCCAGTCCTTAGGCTTTTTGGTCTCGTTGGGCTTGATACAGCGGATGTAGTGAGGAGTGCATTTCATCAGAGTGTTCACCAGGTCGTTAGCTTGTTTCTGATGGGAAACACGAGTGGAAGTCGAGTCACAGCAGATAGAATGTGATGAGTCACAGTCATTAGGCAAAGCATTCCTGCTCACTGTAAACCAGGTCTGAATTCTGAGATTCCTATTCCTAATTCTGAGAGAATCTTAAAATCAGTATCAGGACTGGTCATCACATTTCACCGGTTAGCACTTATCAATCAATCAGTCTTTATTTATATAGCACTGTTTCAAGCACAGGGTTTACAAAGTGCTTTACAGTCATTGGAATGCGGTTTCCATGAAGAGCGAACTTAAAAAGAATTCAAAAGTTAGCAAAGGACGACACTGAAAGACATTCAGGGAAGTATTAAGGTGACAATCGGTCACAATGATTTGCTCATGTGGACATCAAGCAGTCAGTTCAGAAGCAAGCATGATTACGAGTGTGCAGGAACCTGCAATTCCGAGGTCCTCATTCAGGACTCTCAAGGAACACAGCAGATGAAGGACCTCTGACATCCACTGTCTCTGTAGATGCCGCATGGTGTAGAACGTTCTCTACTGCCATAATGCCAGACCCACCTTTATCTTACTGCCCGCCGTGGTGGGCCGACCCTTCTTGTCCTGAGTGAGGTTTTCTGGGAAGAGTGCTCGGATAAAGGCTCTATTGAAGGAAAACAAACAAAGAGGAACAAAATTGATAGGTGACGTGAACTCTGAAGCTGTAGGATGTGGGACAGAGTAATTGCAGAGCCGTATATTTTTTTTTGCTCTCCAACATGTCTCTTAAAGAACCGCCCGATTATGGCATCCGTACCATAAACCCTGAGCCAAGGCTCACATCGTGATTCAGTTCTTTTGCTGGATTCTGTACTGTAGTTAGAATAACTGTGGTTTTCTGCTGCTGTGGGAATCAAACTATGAGTTTGACATAGTCAAGGAGCTCCCACAGAACCAGAGAAAACTTACTGTGCTGAAGTGTTCTGCAGGGACATTAAAAAACGTACCCATCCCAACTTGTATGTGATGTTCCTTTTCGTCACAGTCATCTTAGACCAAGACTAACATCCAGCAGGATTATGCATTTGTGAGCGTGCTCTATGGATGTAACAGCGCACCTGATCTAATGACGTTCAAAAACAGAAACTTCACAATTTTAAGACTGAAAACAGAATGTAAAAATACCGCTTTCGGTCAGCAAAATAAATCGAACTTCATATGAAAGTGACAGAAGTTAACAAAAGGTACGTGGATGTTTGAGTGGTTCCAGCCGTCTGTAAATAATCATAAACAAAATAAAACATAAACAGCATGACTGGATTTCACACTGCAGCTGGTTAGAGCATCTGTTTGTGCATCTCGCTTGTGGATTATTGGGAATAAGTAGTCAGCTTTGCATGCCATCGGCCAGTTCACAATGCACAGCTGTGTACAGACTGTGAAAATGAACTGCACACAGTGGACATGTAAGACCTGCTGGTGTCTCTGAAGATCGGGCGTCTGTCTGAATGGGGTCAGGGGATGACCCCCCTGGCCGAACAGGTACCACAAAGGATATCCACAAGAGACCAGCAGTTGTTTGCCCAGACGGGAGCCTGCACACGGCCGAGTGTGACAACATAACAACATAACACATCAACGTAAGACAGACACTCCATACATTGCTTCCTTAGCAACAAGACAAAAGAGCACCCAGCATGTCCTGCTCCTGTGGCAACAGGACAAGGAGGATGCTAGACAACAGTAGACCGGAGGTAGACAGATCCAGTAGTAAAGTGGGAAGCAGACGAGGGATGAACAGAAAGATCTGCCACTTTGCAGCTTCCAGGACTTGCTGCCTGGACCGTGACCTTCAGAGCGACAACGACAGGCAGATGCACAGCGCACCCCTCTGGCCGATCACCTACATGTCACTGCTCTGCATCAACTCGATGAGGTCTGTGAACAGCACATCCCTGTTCCTCTCACAGAACCCATCCATGTCGTAGGACACCTGCAGGACAGGAGATATCAGTCACTGAAGCGACCCGCCTAGCAAATCGTTCCCATGATTCCATCTGCTTGTTGGACACTTAAATCCGGAGCGACTCACTCAGCTCTCAGCTGAAAAGCCATTTTTACAACTAGGTATCTGTTGAGTGGTGAACCGGAACTGTGGCTTCTTCAGTCAGCGGTATTGTATTGTGACCACTGCCCCGCTAAAAAGGTCTGACTTTGTGATTGACTGCTGAGATATGTTGCCTGGAACAGCACTTTGAGTTCAGAGGATGGAGGGTGGATCTGGCGCCGGCTTCTCGCATCTAACATGTTTACCTTTCCGGCGTAGTGATGGATGATGAAGCCCTGGTTCCAGCTGTTGAAGTGCTCATGGGTGTTGACCTGCACCCGCAGCTTCTGGAGTAGCGTCTGGTCCGCCCCCTCCCCCACCGCGTGCATGGTGGCACACACGTCGTCCAGGATGCTCATGATGCCAGGGGGATTCTGGGAAAATGCAGACATGAGGCACACTTCAATCGTAACCATATCAGAGCTGAACCACACTGAGAAACAAAGCAGAACTTCTGCAGGAACCCATCTTTTTCTGTCTTTTTCCAATTTCTGGATTCCCGTTTATTGGAAATGTGTCAAAAATTGAATTTAATCGAAGGTGAATTAACAAGCAGACCCAATGAGCCGGAGCTGTCTTGGTGTCTCAACGGAAGGAGGACAGTATTGTCAATTTATAAACATGCATGCTGGCAGCAAAACACGTTCCCCAGGTTTCAGTAAAACTGCACGCCCAGCACTGTCCCGACAACCCAGTGCTCGGCATCCATCATCCGTCACTCGATGAGGTCCCTGTAGACGGCAGGCCGCTCACTTTGCTCTCGATAAGGTCACACACGATCTTGTTGTTAAAGTAATCGATGGGAGTCCACCGGATACCCTCCTGGACGTACTCTTCCTGGAAGACACAGAGACAGCCACTGTATAATTTTACAAGTCGTCACTGGACCCCTACTCGCCCCCGCATTCTCCCACGGACTCGGCTGACAGCTGAATTTATGACTGGCTTGGGAAACGAGCCTCAATGGAGGAAGTGCTTTAAAAGTTAAACATGGGGTGAATCGAGTGCAGGCGCAGAGCCACTGTCTTTCGTTACCTGTTCGGCTTTCAGTGTCAGTTCAATGAAGATCTGTTGAAGTTTCTCATTCACAAAGTTGATGCAGAACTGTTCAAAGCCATTTTTCTGCAAGGAAAGCATGACAGAAGTTTAAAGCGAAAAGCCCTTCTTCGCGATACTTCATGATTTGTAATTTATCAGATATAGACGATTTGCTCCCTGTGAAGAGGAAAAAGAATTGAGAGAGAATGTGTGCTGATCCTGTGTTTCAGTTAACTGAATACCAGTTGTTCATTATAGTAATGTTTCATTATATTCCTGCTTTAGTAGAAGACAAAATGATATCAAAAACTGCTCCGCTGCCAAGAATCTTGGGTCTCCTGACAATGTGACAGGCTGACATTAAATGCTTCTCTGCTACTTGCAACACTGACATTGGCCCGCTTTGCTTATTTGCATACCTGTCATGTTTATTTACAAATGATTATGAAATTGCCTAGGACATCTTTTTGCTGATGAGTCTGACAGGTTGCTCCGTCAGGCTTGTGCTGTTAAGAATCTGAAAAGTGCCATACTGGTTTGTAAACATAGCTTGCTTGAGTCCTGCCAAACCTGTTACATTTCACTTGTACACAAGATATCAAGCCATATTCCAGATTAGAATGCACTGAAAGCCAGTCAGAGTCAGCACAATAACCAGGGGTGTGGTTAAACTGAGAAATATCATTTCCATGATTGCAGAACACCAGCTCACGGCCAACGAGTGCCTGGTATGAAACCTGGGTCACACTGATTAGACTGCAGGTCGTGTTAGAGCTTCAAGACGGTCAGCTGAGTGGATTTAGGAGAAGGTACAGTTCAGCAGAGGTGTGGGGGACATTGGAGTTGGAAACAGATGTTACTGGTTTGTTTTATCTTCTGGAGGTTTTGAGATTTTGTTTATTTTAAACTCACATTCATTTTGTTTTGGAATTCTGAGGAATCATATCCTGTTTGTTTGTATGAATCTGCTCTTTTGGCAGAAACTCACATTATAGGACCAGCATTGCTTAGCCTTATCTAGAAGTGTCTTCTCAGGTGGAACAATGAGTAACCCGGTTTTACTGGCAGAACAATCATCAGATGGCCCCTCATAAATCCCATTACGTTTGGCGTAGGGTTCCACATCTCCCAGGGCTAACGGAAACGCAGAGAGAACATGCAGCGTTGCTGTCATGAATAATTAACTTTATCGCTCCTTACTTTACAGACAGTCTTGTGCTGGTACATTACAGACCCACTTAAGTCCAACGTGCAACTAGCAGCAGTCATTTTAAGGTTATTTCCTCCTACCAAACAGACAGATTATTGGATCAGAACAGACCGATCGTAGCCTAAATAGAAAATGGGCATTAAATATAAACAAGGAATATGTTCAAGTTTCTTCTTAGGTGGTTCTAAAAGTACAGTGAGGCATTGGGGCTCACTGGAGTGGGATTGATGTTGCTGGGGATTGTGTTAATTCATCTCATCTGCCTTCCCTCATTCATCTCTAAAGGTATAAATTATACTGGTCATTCTCTTCCTTGCTAAAATGAGCTTGGATCTAATGCCTGTTTAAGACCCTTTTAGAAGGAGTTTTGTTCAGTTTTTCCTCCCACTCTTTTTTCAAAATGTGCCTTTGTTCCCTCATCAGTAACCCCATTCCTGTCAGTCCCAACCTGAGTCCGCAGCCCATCCCTGTGTCACACTTCACTGTTGTACCGAAACGGAACATCAGCACATCAGAGATGCCAGCACGAGATTGGGGAAGTTCACGCTTACAGAAAGGCAGTCTGAAGATGAAAAAAGTTTGAGTTCCATAACTATCAGACGAGTAGATAAAAATTGTTTGTGACTCTGGCAGAACTTACCTGGAAAATTTCAAATCCATAAATATCCAACACGCCTATGTTCAGCTCCTGGTGGTTTTTCACCATGGCTTTATTGATGGACTTAGAAAAGAGACAAAGACATGAAAATATAAACAGCAGTTATTTTTATCACAAAGGTCACAAGATCAGCGTGTCACAATAGCTCAGCTCAAACAGACACATACTGGCAATGAAGCGGAGTCCTGAATTCTCTGCTGACAGTTACCTCCACAAGCCAGTCAAAGACACGGGCGTGCAGGGCTTTGGAGAGGGCGTCACGTGTGTAGCATGCCTGCTCCACGTTCAGGGTCACGTTGATGGACTCAGACTTGCCGCCCCACTTGCTGTCCATCTTGCGGCTGGTCAGTTTATCCTTAAGCCCTTTCTGGTCGATGCCCAGTAGGAAGGCGGGGAAGGCCAGGACTAGAAGGTTTTTGAGATCATTAGTCCTCAAAAACCACACCATTTTGAGAAGAACACCAGGCTTCTCCACTTTGTATACACAGAGCAGAGGTGAGCTTCCAACCCCCAACCCTGGAGGTGTGAGGCTAGACTTCAAACTGTACAGCCACCCTGCTGGCTATAATGTAACTTAGGAGTATATAAAATCATTACAGAGCACGACCCTGTACTGGTTAAGCAGTTATGGAAGATGGATGGATGGAAAATCATTGTGGAATATTTAGTACAAAAAACTGAATGAAAAAGCCCTAAACACTGTAGGTCTACATACAGTTTAATATATGTTTATAGCATTGCTAATAAAACCTTATGTATCAGATCCCAGAAGGACAGTGATTCCAAAAAAAAATGAGAGCTTTTGGCGGTTCCACTCTCCAGCCAATTAGGGTGAGTCACTTCCCCGAGAAGGAAGCCGAGATAGCCTGAAGGCACAGGGAGGTTTGAGTAGCGCTCGCTGGGGAGAACGAGGGAGCTCTCGCCATTCACGCTGGATGGAGATGCAGAGGAACACCAGACCCACTAAATACGTCCCTGACACAGAAAGACATTGGGTCCCACCCCCCTTGATATGGCTTCACATGTCCATGTAATTTTTACCAAAACATCATTAGTATGTGTGATCTTAAAAAATAAGAAGCGGTCGAATCTTAATAATCACAGAATGAAACATGTACAGTTTATTTCTGTTTAAAATGCATGCAGTGTAGAACTGGTGGGCGGGTGTCAGGGTGCAGACTGCCATGTGACACAGACAACACTGCTTACGGCTACTACGGTGTAGACGTCTGCACCGCTGATTACAGCTAGCAGATTTTAGACGTCTGCACCGCTGATTACAGCTAGCAGATTTTAGATGTCTGCACCACTGATTACAGCTAGCAGATTTTAGATGTCTGCACCACTGAACATGTTTCAGTGGTCCAGGTAATGCAGCACACACAGGGTGTGGAGCAGTAATAACAGGCAGGAGGAAACCCAGAGCTGCAAACTGGGTGGGACAGGAGGTAGAGAGGAAGGGAGGAGACTGAGACAGGAAATACTGAACTTCTCTCTGTAATTGTAACCTGTGATGTAACACAGCGAGACTTCAGAGCGGGACTTAACAATCCATTTGAGCTAAGCCCTGGATCACCGCCAAATGCCATGTGACCATAACAGGGAGGTGCTGTCTCAGCAAGACACATGAAGACCTCCAGAAAATGAGCAATACCTTCAAGGACCCATTAAAAAAAACGCCATAAAACACAAAATGATTGGTCTGCTGTCAGAGAGCGTCTTGTCTTTGGGTGTACGTACATTCCTCATTCTCCACGGCTGCGTAGTTCCCAGCCTCCTTGAAGTTGATGTTGCCTAGGTGGAGCACCCCGGCTACGATCTGAAGGACCAGGGTGCGTTCCTCTGGCCGGATCCCAATCACATTCATAGCATGCTGTGGAGCAGTACCATACTGAGTAGAGAGAACCAAGCCCGATTTCCTCTGCACCTTAGCATCTCAGCCACTTCTGAATTCTGAGTCTGAGATGCAGCACTGAAATCAAACCCTTAAACAGTTCAAGAGGATGACAGTAGCTACAAGGGAAGGCAATGGGGGAGTTTTAAAGAAGAACCAAACAGAGAAAGTCACTAGTCTCTCCATCTGTTTAAACATTGTGTGCTGAAAGACGTCTTGGACTATTTGTTTTGATTTTAGCGAGGGCCTTACGATTGTCTCCTGAAAATCGCTCTTGTCGTTTATGTCGTCCACTTTGTAGGATCCGGACTGATTGAGGTAATTGTAATAATCTAAGCTGGTGATCCCAAGAGTACTTCTCTGATCCTCGCTGGCTCCTTCGATCAGCTGCAAATATGAGCGAAGGCTGGTGGTTAGACCCTCCCGGCAGGAACCCCCTAACCTCTGAGTCCTGTAAAGTGTCCATTTCTTTCAAAGGATCACGTCGGAGGAAGAGCACTCGACAGAGAAGAAACCCGACCATTTCTCTGAGGACTTGGGTCAGCACAATAGCAGTCCCACTGGCTACTGTTCTGGATGTGTGAATTCGACACTTGGCCCCTGTCACTAAGGAAACCATAGTACGCGAAAGTGAAACCTCTTCAAGTGCTCGCTGACTTCCTAGACAGCACATTCAGGGCGAGAACAACGTGACCAGATGAGGGGATCCAGATGACCCGCCCTGCTCTTAATGTCTCGACTAAAGTGAATGAAATGCTCCATGTTTCCTAAGCTTGCATCCAGGGATGAAGAGACATGAGAACGTTCACATACACAAAAAACAATAACAAAACACAAGGACCAATGCGACCATTTCCACTTGGATACAGACCTGGTAAAATATATGGAAGCTTCTCTCTCCAGGATTCCTCATGACGACCCGAGATTTTTCCAGAAGGAAGTTGGAGATTTTTCCTCCGTCTGGCTCACCGCCAGAGCTGAACTGGATCTCGAAGTACTTTCCCTGCAGAAGCAGAGTATGGCTTCTGAGAGAGAGACACTGGGCCAGTCTGAGCTGGAAAGTAGGCAATGATGAAAAAAGACAACGCACCTGCTTCCCATTTATGACCGATAGTCCGCCGTGGTCTGCCGAATTATATTAATCTCACCCTCATTATTACGGCAAGCTCAGAGCACTCTCTCAGTAACGCCATATGGTAGTGCTGAGAGGTTACTGATACCAATCATCTATCTATCTCTGACCTGTCAGAAATTAATACCTAGAGTACGCTATGCTTACACTGATGTCCCTCAGAGGAGACATCAGTTTCAGTATTCTGCTAGGAGCCATGCAGCTTTTCTGAACTTTCAGAGCACACGTTCTCCACATGCTCTGAAGACATCGCAGTGGCTGGCTGGCCTTCCTCACTTCTCGTCATGTGGCTACTGGAAATAACAAAGCAATCCGTCTAGCATGTGGTGAAGAGTAACCGTGGAGTCAACACCCCCCTGGCCCACGTGTTCTAATCACCACGGAGTCTGCGAATATTAAAAGCAACACATCCTAACCACCGTAGGCTCTGTAAATCCTAACCACCGTAGGCTCTGTAAATCCTAACCACGGTAGGATCTGTAAATCCGAACCACCATACGCTCTGTAAATCCTAACCACCATAGGATCTGTGTGAATCCTCCTGACCACATGGTCCGTAAGCCCTAACTGCTACCTCGTCTGATTATCCTACCCGTTGCAGTCCACGAGTACTAGTCCTAACTATCGTGCAGTCCGTGAGTCTAACCATAATCACCACACGGTCCATGAGTCCTAGCCGCCACATCCGCTGTGGAGCCAGAGTCTGTTCTTACTTCCCCACTGCCCTGGTCAAGCTGGCCCCACTTGATGCCAACAGCCCTAGCAAAGGGACGAAGGGGGGCAATAACACGGCTTATAAAAAATATACAGTAGTGCTCTGTAACCCACTGGCCCCCCCGTTCCCTTAGCCACGCCGCCAGCACTGTGTTCTTTGCCCGTCTTGGCTCTGGCTTAGAAATAGAGGGTTTTCAATTACAGTGAAAAGATGAGAAGGACTTAAACAGTGCAAGCAGTCCCCGATCTCTGATGCCGACGTAAACGAGGGACATGGAGCCCTTACGAATCGGCTGGAGTTATTGTTCCGCACGGTCTTTGCGTTCCCAAAGGCCTCCAGCAGCGGGTTGGACTGCAAGATGATGTCTTTCACGTGCTGAGAAGAGAGGTGCGACGGGTAAGCAGAGACTTCAACAAGTGGAGGATACAGATACAGTCATGGCTGGAACTTTCCACAGTCGCTGACACACACAAACATTTGCATGCATGTCATGTGCACACATACAGAGGCATACATGGACACACGCAGAATGAACAGTAACGCAATGCATCCACCCAAAGAGACGCATAAATATCGATACATTCAGACATGGATGCATGTTTCCAGAAACGCATACACGCAAGGATCCCTTCCAGACTGCATTTTCTGCTATGCACATCTGGGCCCCGTGTGTTGTAGCTTAAACCTGAATCCATTTGTCCGGTATTTTGTACAGAAGTTGAGTCGCAGTATTTTTTTTTCCCCGCATTTTGTGCATTCTCAACCTCCTTCCTTTACCGACGCATCGGCGCATTTTAATTTTTACACAGTTCTCTTCTCACCAAAAGGCCCAGGAAATTGAAGCCAAATAGGATCACACTTGTAATGGAAGCCTTCGTTCTCGGTGCCCGGAGACACTAATATCACTTTCTGAGAAACCCGATTCGGCGCTGACCATCGCACGCGTCAGCTAATCTCAGCAACAAAGCAGCATCGGCTGGGCTGAAGGGGCCTAGTAAATGAGACCATCAGACTCGGACAGTCCATCCTGATGCCCCAGACAGGAGATGAGGAGTAACGTCACATGGCCAACGGAGCAAGGCCATGTGACCCTGAGACAATTTAGGGAGGGACTGTGGGGGAACGGAGGTGAGTACTGGAGGTGGAGCTCTAACACAATGGTCTGCCATGTGAAACACCAAAGATGTTAAACAAAAAGAAAGTTAACACATTGGTGGTCAAGACGTTAGTCCCAGTGTTCTAAGTTGTATTTGAAAAGTTAAGCACCCTTTTAAAGATGGAACTTCTTTAGTTCAGTGTTATGGGGGGGTTGCTATTTCATCAAGACTCCTGTTTTGAGCATGACTAGTGTATTTAAAAGAAGTGAGTTGCTGTTGGGGGCCGTAAAAGCAGGCCGACAGAGAGGCAGCACATCTGGGGACTTGGGTGGAGCAGATGTCCAGAGTCTGGTTTGGGTGGGGTGGGGGCTTGGGTAGAGCAGATGGCCAGTGTCAGGCTTTGGGGGTGTTGTCCTGCTGTTGATGCGGTGAAAATTTCAAATCTTGAGGGCAGATAAGGGAGGATGGATGCTGAGGCATAGACGCAGAACTGAGACTCAAGCTCGCATCAGCGATGGGTGGAGAAGTGAGGGCGGCCAGGCCGAGGCTGCGCGGTCCCATCTCCGCCAAGGGAATGCAGACGTCGTCAGACGGAAATGCAGAGTCTGACCACTGCTTCACATCATTTCCACGTGTGTGGCTTTTTTGTGGAGTGTGGCCACGTACGCCCAAGCACGGCCTTGGGTCCTCACGGCCACATGCACACGTACAACAATGCCACTCCCCATGACATTTAACCTTTCCTGCAGGACCCCAGTCATCAACCTCAGACCCTCGCACGGGACCTACCTGCACGCTGGGTCCTCCTCCAGATACCCTGGAGATGTAGCTCATGATATATTTGGCTGCCACCGTCTTCCCCGCACCGCTCTCTCCACTGAGGGAAATCAGAGTACAAAAAAACCACAGTTAACACCACCCCCTTCCATCCAAGAGCAGGCACAGAAGCTCTCTCCGGAAACCATGGAACTGCCTGCCTCCAACTGTTCCAAAAGCCCAGATGACTCATCCATTAACAAGACCAACACCAATTTCTCGGTGTCACGAAAATGACAAAAGAATGATGTTTACAAAGCTGATTGATGATGCATACTGCAATCACACATTCAAGGCAAGATGGATGCACTGTCAACAAAGTGTTTAAAGTGGTTAAAATCAAAAACATGCATAAATTAGGCAGCATGGTGGCTGAATGGTTAGCACATCTGCCTCACAGTGAGAAAGTTCCGGGTTCGGCCCTTGCCCCCAACAGGGGCCTTTCTGTGTGGAGTTTGCATGTCCTCCCCATGCCTGCGCGGGTTTCCTCCCACATTCCAAAAACATGCAGGTTAGGTCAATTGGCTACTCTAAATTGCCCATGAGTGTGTATGGGTGTTTCTCTCTGTGTTGGCCCTGTGGTGGATTGGTGACCTGCCCAGGGTGTACCCTGCCTTTTGCCCAAAGTCAGCTGGGATTGGCTCCAGCTTCCCCATGACCCTGATGGATGGGTGTAAAAATGAATGACAAGACTATATTTTTGCCATAAGCAGCTCAGTTTTTCAGTTAAAGATAACTATGAGTGTGTAAACAATGCATTCCAGGATGTTCTGGAAGTGCTTGTTAAGCCAGCCTTTCAGATCAGATCCCGCCAATCTAATTTTTTCTTCAACTGTGATAAAAGAAGATTTGCTCAGCAGAGATGTGGAGATTCATCTTAAGAGCAAATGTTATATAGCAGTAGTACATCTAAGGCCACAACAACAGTAGATGACAACAGATCTTTAATGTCAAAGGTTACTGCAGCAGCGACTACACAAAACGGGTCCTGTTCTATTTGATGCACAGGAAAAAAAAAATCCAGGAACGTGGTTTTAACACTTTAATAAAAATAAGGAAGTGTTACTAACATAAACTTCATATGTATGAGAGCTACAGTCAGAAAACAGTCTTGCTCCAAATGAATGAAAATGGTATCGTCTGCAGGAAGTTACATATGAATAACATAACCAAGCAAAAAAAAACAAACATATCCACTTGTAAAATAAATAACATATATTTACAGATGAATGGCTCTTACAATTGAAGCCTTAAAGCACCTGAAAAAAAAGGCACTTTGTGGAAAGGCCATGTTTAAAGGTCTGGCAAATCCATTTGTGAGCAGAAGGCAGTGCTTTGCTTCGGACACCATATCGAGGGGTCTGCTATTGGGGAGGGGGGCACTTGGAGCAGAAACAGTGTTTCCACCTTGCTGCAATGCCAGCAGGCAGCCAAGACTCTTGAATTAGTACACCAAGGCACTGTCGGCCGAGTTTCTCTTGATTGTTTATTAGTTTTGTTTATTTATTATTATGATTAATATTTACAGAGAGGGGCTCGTAGATTGGGAAGCGATTCTCAAACATTTTTTGGGGAGGTTTACAGAATTTCCACCCCTTGCCATGGTTGAAAAGTCCCAAAGGCAGAACAATATGGGAATTTGGGTGGGGGATATTTTTTAAAGATTTCTCTGTACCCCCCTCCCGGGCGCTGCCGGCTCGATGTATCTGCCAAGATCACACTCATTTAGACGTCTGTGGTCTGGCTTCACTTTTAAGGACTGTCCTAATTTTATGTCGTTTTTAAAGGCCAGTCGTGCTGGCAATGCCCTCCTGGAAAAAAAGGACACAGCTGTAGAACGTTAAAAGTCGGTCAGAGAAAACCACTGATGCCGTAATGTTATATAACAACAGCCCCTATACGCTCGTTTGTTTTCTTTTTTTTAAACTCTCATTGAAGTTGACTGAAGAGGATTTGCTACTGTTTACATTTGCATTAACCCATTCCGTGACGGTAAAATGATGTAAAACACTGTAAAACTCCATTTCCTCCTGGTCCCTCTCCGCTGAACTCCAAGGCTCTGCTCTTTTCATGTGTATTTATTTCAAACTTTCCTCCTTGTAATGGCCAGAGCTCAGTTTAATGGACCCTATTTTTAGCCACTAACGGGGTGTCTCCTATTGTATATCTTAATTATGGAGAAGGCAAATGCTAAACACATTCTCGACTTCCCATGAGATTTATTGGCCTAACGTGAACTGGGCTGTGGGGTTGAGACTGCAAGGGACTGAATCAGCCTCCTCAGTATTGTTGAGCCTATAAATTGGCTAGCAGTTCCGTCACTCGGTCAACGAATCGTACTTGTACAATGACCTCACAAAATCCCTAGTCAGCAGATAACACAGCGATTACGGTCAAGGAGGTGGAATTGTAATCCTCAAAAAAAAAAAAAAAGGAATTACACTGCTAAAGTTCCAGTGGAAGCTCCATTGCTGTACCTTTGAACAAGGTACTTAACCTGAGCTGCATCAATGAAACATCAAAACGATCAGGAAAGCAATAAAATAACACTTCACGCGGTATTTTCAGCAATCCCTTGCTAGTTGTTGTTGTTTCCATTCCTAAAATGATGATATCACATTCCCATTTGGGAAGACGTCATGGGGAAAGGTCATCCTTGACTGGGGAAGGTTTTCATTAACGATGCAGGCTCCACATTGCAACCATATTCCTGCTGGGTGACTCAGCTCTGAGTAGATGCTGTTATATCAGATGCAAGATTTTAATACAACCATTACACCCATAATCTCATTTCCTCGGTTAAATGCTTCTGCAGAAACAGAGTTTGTTTCCGGCCTCCCATTGTTACCAACTTGTTTTTTAACTGGGAGACAACAGAAAGATTCCAGCCACAAGGGAGGCCAACATCTCAGGACTAGAGTGAAATTCGGGTGACACACACTGAGATATGATGTGAAAATTGGCAAAGGGGGAAAAAAATGAGGGATAAGACAAGAAACATTTGAATACTGTACATCTCACTAGTCACCAGTGTGATTTACATGGCTTGGGAAAGGGAATTTGACGAGCAGAAGGTTGGAAAAAAATACAAGGTAAACGTTTCTGAGTTTAAAGTTCACGTTGTACAAGGGGAGTGAGGAACTGGAGGAAGTGTAGAATGACCCCCAGTAAGCAACATTCACAATTTTGGTATGGCGGTATGGGTGGTACCGTATCATTTAAATGGGCAGCAACTTGACGCTGAGACCTTCATAGTGGTACAAACATAGAAAGTGCCATAGAAATAAGACCTGGAGGAAAATCTGGAACGTCCCAGTCAGCACTTTGTGCGGCCGTCTCGAATCGCTCATCTCACGGTGAATTACATGCCTTTTCTTTGGTAAGAGGTCCCACCGCAGTGCCACGGCGTTCCTTGCTAATCCACTCCCTGCCCCATGTTCCGCTCTCATCCGTTTTAATGTGGGAAACTGTAACACCAGCTGGGACGAATGCTAAAGCAGGGGGACTCCAGCCTCCACCGCCAGCCACCCTACCGGGTAGAGACTGAGCTCCAAGATATCCGTCCTCAACCCCAACGTCAGAACATCAGCCTCCATGGAAAATGACAAATATTGCAGATCGTTCTTGCCGAAGCCTTTCCTCGAACATGTATCTGTTCCCTGAGGCACATCCAAACAGGACGTGTAGAACAAAACTGCAAACAAAGATGTTGAGTGTTGGGGGGCCATAACAAACAAACAATCTCTCTGAGAAGAGTACCCAGGTGCACTTCCTGTTTTCTGGAAGTAGGAAGAGCTGGAGGTTAGCTTGTTGGCCTCCTTTTTGTTCCATGTTGCTTTTTTCCCTCAACATCCTGTGACCCAGACAAAGTGTATTTCATGAACAAATGCCTGTAATGTGTATGCGCGCGCGTGTGTGTGTGTGTGTGTGTGTGTGTGTGTGTGTGTGTGTGAATTACTGTTCAGGGACACACAAACGCAACATATTATTCGATCATCTGCTGACACATCGGAACGTAAGAATGACAGCTTTTAAGTGTTTTGTGCAAATCTTTTAACGACGCTGTGCAGTTTCAGGTGTTAGAACCTGTTTGCGCGGTTTCCTTTCAGGTCAGCATGCTCTATTGCCATGGCGATAGCAATCAGCGCGCTCGTGAGCTGGCTAACATTCCTCTCATAGCTCTATGCTCCTGCTGAAGGTCCAACCCTTGACACTCCCCGCCAGCAAGGATCACGAAGAGAAGCGCTCGCACATTCTGGGGACGGGGATGTCCCAAATGCTTGCTTTCGTCCCTTACCTGATGATGACGCACTGGTTCTCACGGTCAATCATCATGTTCCGGTACATGTTGTCAGCCAGGGCGTAGATGTGAGGAGGGTTCTCATACTGAGCCTGTGATTATGGCAAGATGGACAATGAGGTCCCCTACACAATGCAAGGTCTGTTTCTTGGCAACAAATGGCACAGCAACTTATTCAATGTGTAATCAAGCAGAATTAGTATTTCAGTCACACCTGGTAGAAAGCTAATGGCTCAAAGGATCTTTGCCTAATATTTTTTCCATTCTGCCACCTTGATTGCTGGGTGCAGGCCATGCATGCTTTTGCTGGCTTGGCTACAGAACTCCTAGCAACAGACCACGGTGTCATGACATCGCTGCAGGTTTCCAAAAGAAAAACCGGGTTTCCGAACTCTCTGTGCCAAGAGAGGGCGACGCCTCAACAGCAACTGACACCACACCTAGAAAGTCTGTTTAAAATTGAGATGAGTCACTCCTGGTGACGTTCTTTTATTTCTTTATTTTTCAACGCGTATCCTTATGTAAAAGTGATGCAAATTGATGCATCAGTTTGTAAGCTGGACTAAATTTAGAACTACAGAGAGATTGGCTTGCTTTTCAACCGCAAACGAGATAAATGTTGGCAGGGGAGGGGTCTGCTCGTCATCCTTCACGGTCTGATACTCACCGCGCCCTGATATATCTCCACCTCTTTGTCCCCGAAATATGGCATTTGTTTGAAAGGGTTGACAGAGATAAGCACAGGACCGATGTATGTCTGTACACAGGCTAAGGTCGAAAGCCAATTTCTGACACATTTCAACGTTTGTTAGCCAAGTACTACTTGAACTCTGCCTGTTTGAAGCACTTTTGAATGAAAAATTTGAGCTATGTGGTTGCGATCACATCATATTTAAAAACACCTGCCAGGTCATTTCTGTCTCTCTAACTTCAATAACATTAGTGACTTCTCAGACTTTTATCAATAGCTCTCTATTACACTGAGCAGCAGATGAAACATGACCTGATTCTTGGTGATGACATCAGAGGGTTGCCCCGTGGCCTTACGATTGGCTAACAGAGGCTTAGCACAGGCCTAACAAATAATTCAACAGATCGCTGCCACAGAAGGGGCAGAGAAAAGGAGAGGGGAAAGAAAGAGCGGGAGAGAAAGGCGGACTGAAACCCTGAGACGAATAAAGAGTTTATTCAGGGAGACGTGACGTGGCCTCCCAGTCTTAGCGTAGCACTAGCTGTCACGCTGTGTCGCTGTTGCTGCTTGATTACAATTACGGATTGACGCAAGGCCTGAAATGGCACGAGGCACCCACTTTGAATGGTATCCACAAACTGAACCCATTGAATCGGCTCGGAGCACAAAAATTCGCAAAGAGCTTTCTTGAGCACAACAAGTTGTTTTTTTTTTCCAAATGTGCTGATGAACACAAACAGAGCATTCACCCTGGCAACACAAAGGATACAAAGATGTAGTCGTCCATGTATCGCTTCTTGAGGTTCTCCACGATGGCGTCCTCGTTGATCTTGCTGAGCAGGACCATGTCATCCACGCCGCTTTGCTTGACATTGTGACTCTGCCAGTGGTATCGATACTGCCCCTTGCTCCCCTGGAGGTTACAAACACAAGCCTTCAGAATCACACTGCAAGATCTCCCTGATCTGTCAACCAGCCCACTCTCATATGGGACTTTTAAAACATCCCCCAACTGGATGGCTGGATATTTTTAGCAGAACAATACAATTTAAGCACCTTCTACAATACAACAGTGGAGACCCACCTGTAATTTGATTTGAGGACCTTTCAGATACAACTACACGAGTTTAAACAGCACAGTACCAGCTGCCTATCATAAACCTAAATGTGAATAATCATTGGGTACCCTACATCTCCAAATCAGAATGTACCTGTCCTGCATCTGTATCCCTATGTAGATCCAAGTCTTAGATCTTTGGCGACACTCTCTGCTTGTGATTTGTGGGGGTCTTGAACCAACCACGTGACCGCGATGCCGATTACCGCCTATAATGACCCTGCAGTTTCCCGTCTCGTCAGAGAACAGTCACCGTCTAGTGGGCAGCCAGTCTCCCCACTGCATCCAGTGTTATTGAAGCTATTCAAATTAACCCCATGGTGCCGCATTCTTCTTCTGCACCAACACCAGAAAACCCCAGGGGTAGATGAGGAATTCCAGGCCGCCAACAACAAGCAAAAGGCAGCTGGATCACCAGGGAGCAGCAATGTACACAACTCCTCAGGCAATGCAGAAACCAAAGCTTCCTCGGGCCTAAAAATTATTACACATCCACCTCTCAACTGAGATGCAATCCCAGGAATGACAGGGCATAAGGCGGGGAAGACCCATGATGGGTCGCTTGTCTATTGTAGAGCACACATGCAATAATAATCATAGATTTCAAACTGCTTTACTGCATGTTTTTGCAGGAGCAAACCATAGCAACTGGAGTACACCCAATTGACACGGGAAGCATGTGCAAACTCCCCACACACTCTGCAGAGGCAGAATTCAAACGCCCATCCAGAGAGGTGATAGTGCTACCCATATTATCACTGCAGCAGCCCGACGGTCATCATTTTTTACATGTACCTAATAATCCCCAGTGACCTGTGCAATGTATAGATTCTAATTGTCTTGCAGCTTGTCTGGTGTCCACTCATTGAAAATGACCTCTGCAGAGAATCTCAGATGCATTAATCTCATCCAGACCAGGGACGGCCAACGCGAGGCTCCCCATCCGCATGTGGCTCTTCATATGCACTTTTGCAGCTCTCCTAAACTAACATACCTCCCCCCCCCAGGTTCATGTCCTAGAGGACCTAAACTTTGTGGTTCTTCATGTCCAACCAGTTGGCCACCCCTGCTCTGGACAGTGCTCTTTCCCACGGCAGTCTCCTTAGCTACAGTGGAATACATGCAGACAGGGGGCAGGCTGATTTTTCTTTGTTTGGACATTCATTTATGGTAATTAGTAAACATAACATTCCAGTCTGTTCAAGTTACCTTTCTTGAGATGAACAGAATATACTGTATGAGTATGTGAGGAATGTTAGTCAGCCATAACAACCCTAAGAGTGCAGCTATACTGACCATCGAGACAATGACTTATACATTATTTTAAGCTTTTCCTTATTTAAAAAAAACTGGGCCTTTTCCAGGCCAATCCAAACCATTTTCTCTTCCCCTTGCAGATGTTAATTTGTTGTTTTTCAGTGAGTTCAGGGTTCCCACATGTGATTTCCCAGTGTTCCTGATACTGCATTTATTCTCCTACCAGTTTGGGGCCCTCCTTTAGTCTTCCTCTCTGCCTGCCTGTCTGTCTGTCTCACTCTTTCCTTCCCCTTTCTCTCCCCCTCGTTCCGTCTCTCCATTCAGTTTCTGCTGAGAATGTCTACAAAATAGATTTGGTCATGAGTTCTGAGTCATTGTCATCTGGCTACTGTGCTGTAAGGAACTCAGTACATCCTTTTCTCTCTCCACCTCCCTCTCTCTCCATCTCTCTATCAGTCTTTCTCCATCTCTCTCTCCATGTCTCTGTCCCTCTCTCCATGTCTCTGTCCCTCTCTCCTTGTCTCTGTCCCTCTCTCTATCCCTCTATCCATCTCTCTCTCTCTCTCTCTCTCTATCTATCTATCTCACAGAGCAAATCAAAGGCACAGCCTGGCTGCCCCTCTATCTCCCTGAGGAGATGGATGCACGTTTTCCACCGATGATGGGTGGGCTGACAGGTAGACGGGCGTGAACTTTTCCACCAATATGCAGTTTGAATATTGTCGGTTGCAGGCTCATTGTCAGTGGTGCATTTTTACTGCATGGGGTTCAGAAGAGGGTAGAGGGCTTTGTGCATTTCTGTCCCTGTAACTTGACCCTTTTTTCCATGGTCTTGGAATGCTTTGATGGTACTTATGGGAAGTGATTCACATGAAACGTTTAAACTGCTTCCAAAATTCAAAACATAACACCAAGCAAGCCGTACTTCTGAGCCGGCTAACAAAGAGTGCTGCTGGGAATGAAGGAATGAAGGCCTAAAGAACCACAGAAAAAAGGAGGAAGAGAAGTCAGGTGGTCTCAGGGTAATGTGTCACACCAGGGTGACTGTGGAAATCCAAGACCAGACGAAAGGTTGCAGTAAATCTGATGGGGGGGGGGGTCACAGAAACAGTGCCAGTCGGCAAACAAACTCACAGCACATTTACATTTGCAATTTAGGTTTTACCCAGTTGTACTGCTGGGACAATCCACTGGAATGGTTCTCACTGAGTACCTCACTCAACGGTACAACATTTGCACCCTCTTGGGTTCTGCCACAGATTCTAGATGTCACCACTTCACCTGCAGTTGTCCATGGCAGAAGAATGACAAACAGACTCACTGGAATGGTGACATCCTATGACAGTGCCACGTTGAAAGTCCCTCACATGTGTCAGCACTGGCTATGATTTTCAGTGACTTAATTTGCCAGCTTGACTAATTAATAGGGGTGTGCACATACTTTTGACTATAATGTATTATTCCTAACATACACAAAAACAATGAGGTGGCCTGGCAACCAGCTGGCCAGACAAGGCCTCTGAGATTTCGAAGATGCCCTGACGGCCAGCAGACATGCAGTGTATTGTGCTGTAATGACCCCCCAACCAGCTGCATCTAGGGACAGTCTTCAATTCACCGCGAGCCAAGCTGGTGCTTACCAGTGGCAGATCTGTCCATTGCATGCTTGTGGTGGGGGGAGTGGCATTAGCTCTGTTCACAAGGCATCTTCTGAGGCTGGCAAATGGAGACACTCCTCAGAAAGAGTAAGTAAGGAGTCCCAAAGTGACAGCTTTGACAAATCACTGCATGGATGGGTGAGGGTGATTTAGACCCACCTGATACTGGTCAATGTGTAGGGTAATAAGCCCTGACAGTCTTGGATATAATAAATGAATGAACTGGGAAACATAAAATCACTTTGAAATCTTCTCAGTGATCCAGCAAACATTAAACTGAAAAACACAGATCCTTCTACGGATCTTTTTATTTTCAACATATTTTTACAAGAGAGACTTTTCCATGACGGATCCACTCTTCTTAGCCGTAAAGAAATGCAGAAGACATCACTGGGCAGTCAGACACCTGCGGCATCTCCTGGGAACCGATGGATGTGGCATTCGGAGTGTGAAAGTACAGTTTCATGGAGTGTCCACACAAAAGGGTGTTTGTGGGTCATAATTACCAGGGAAGGCTTAGAGGTTAGCTTATTAACCAGAGCTCCACCGGGAAATTAGTTCAATTTTTTTTTTGGTTTTATATCTTCCATTCAGAATAATGACGCATGCTGACACAGTCTTGGGACACAAACAGTGCAATCAGTGTCTTTATAATGTTGCGTTCGCATCCAAGCACGGGCAAATCACTGCCCTTCCTGGTGATCGTTAATAATATTCAAACGGACCATGTGTTATGAGAATCTCGCACCCTCCCAAGATCCATAAGACAACTTTTCCTTCATGCAAATACCATTGCCTTATTTGGAGAGCTCTGAGTCAGGCTCAGAGCTCAGGAAATGGCTGGGTTTGATTCCGTCTCACAGGCGGCACCCCCCCCTTTTTTCAGTTGCTCTGCTCCGTCCCGTCCCTCCCTGGCTTTGCAGCAAGGTCCAGCCCCCGTGTTCAAACCCCAGCTTCGGTCCTCTTCAGTGCTCATGCTGTCTTTGGGCTTCATAAGCCTGTCTGAGTTTTCATGCCCCCCCCCAGATCGTGACTTCATGACCGCACGCAAAGTAGACTTCATTGGAGTAGAACTTCAGCTGCTCATTTTAAAAGGGCATTTTTTTAATTATATTTAATAGGCCATTTGGAAAAAAAAAACATTACTTATGCCATCATATTAGGTTGCAAAAAATGCATCCATAAGTTGCGTATGTGTATGTTTTAAATTTATATTTAATTAATCTGGTTTAAAGTCACAAATTAAATTTTAATTGGGAAACAAAGGGGTTGGGCACCATAAACCTTCCCCCGCCTTGTCTGTGTACCACTCTGACTAACGGGCTGTGGCTTGACTGGCAAATTCAGCCAACTTTCACACTAGATATTAGCAGACTGGGACAGGAATCAGTGCTGGAGATGCAGCAAGGCTGGAAGAGTCAACCTCATGGTCACATGGTCACCCCATCGTCTGACCATGTCCCCTGTCAAGCATTGGGCACTCACTCTCGGGCATCTTGCTGAAGTTACGGCCCCTCTCTCTTCAGCCACCAGAAACCCAAATATTGACCCTTTAGAGACAAAATGCTCCTTAACACATAACTCTCAAAACTTTCAAAAATTTTTTATTAGAGACAAGGCAATCTGTTCTGATTCGTTGATTATATTTGAACCCCATTTCATTTGCCTTGAGGTCTACTGGGGCGTAACAATCTCGGCATCAGTTCTGGCCCCGAAGGGGACCTTTGTAGGATCGAGTGTCTGATCCTAACCCCAAACCTAATGTGTGGTCCAGAAAGGGGAACTCTATAGGATCGAGTGCCTAACCCTAAACCCAACCCTAATGTGTTATTCAGGAAGGGGAACTCTGCAGGATCGAGTACCTAATCCTAACCCCAACCCTAATGTGTGATCCAGGAAGGGGACCTCTGTAGGATCGAGTGCCTAACCCCAGGAGCAGTTTTGACGTTTCTTAATTTCTTTCTATACCCATAAGTCCAGAGTAAGCTTGCATCATTCCGCCATGCCGACTTTTATATATTAAGGGTGTAGGGGTGGGTGAGTGGTAAGTGAAGGAATCTTCTTGAAAATATACACCCACCTGGCTTTTATTACTACTGCAGAATAACTATGAGTCAGCAGGTTCTCTGACCACATCTGCTGGACAGCACTACCAGGAACCGTGCTGACAAACAGCAAAACCACCCAACAGAAACAGAGGCCGAGCCGCTCAAGACCTCAAAATGCACAAAAAGCAGCTCACTATAAGTCACTAGGATACAATAAACAATAAGCCAGAAAGCCAGAACTCCGGCCCTGAAAGAACATCAGCACGATGGGATATGAATTAGGAGCAAACTGTACCCTTAACAGGAGCCTGTCAGTAAGCACAAACGCCGCAGGGATTCCCCCATGATGAATGTTGAGCAGACAATGGTGGAGATGACTGGGGAGATGCTAAGAGTTCAGGCAAGGGACACACGGGGATGGGGGTGCAGCCTCCACTTCTGCTAAGATCCTATGGATGCACCTCATCTGTTGAGGAGAGGGGCACAGCGACCCCTTCTGATAACTCTAGGAACAGGAGCCCCCATAAAGGGATGGTGTGTTGCTCACTGCCTGAAAGCTCTGTGCCAGTATCTAGGAGGTCATGGGTTCAAATCCTGTGGCCAGCATAGACATCAATTGAAAGTTCTGTGCCAGTATCTAGGAGGTCATGGGTTCAAATCCTGTGGCCAGCATAGTCATCAATTGAAAGTTCTGTGCCAGTATCTAGGAGGTCATGGGTTCAAATCCTGTGGCCAACAGAGTCATCAGTTGAAAGCTCTATGTCAGTATCTAGGAGGTCATGGGTTCAAATCCTGTGGCCAGCAGAGTCATCAGTTGAAAGCTCTATGTCAGTATCTAGGAGGTCATGGGTTCAAATCCTGTGGCCAGCAGAGTCATCA
>JAACJT020000007.1:6663676-6681327 GCA_009936485.2 Gymnarchus niloticus
CAGAGTCATCAGTTGAAAGCTCTATGTCAGTATCTAGGAGGTCATGGGTTCAAATCCTGTGGCCAGCAGAGTCATCATGTTGTCATTGGATCCTTGCGCATGGCCGTTTTTCCCCTTTACTCCAGGGGTGCCTGATCCTAGCTGAAGGTTACTTTGGACAAAAGTGTCTGCTGCATAAATGTCAATAAAAAACAAGAAGAGTGTGTCATCATTTAGGGGAACTCGTTCGCAAAAGCAAGCAAAAGGAGCCGAAAAACATCTGTTTAGGTGACCCCACAAAGTTTGTCAGCACTTCTTTTAACCAACAGACGTCTTCAGTCTACCGGGAGTGTAAAAGGGGCCGCAGTGTGACCACATGAAAACATATGACTGCCTACCTACAGAAGACCTCCATATATCAGTAAGTAAAATGGCCCAGAAGAGCTTTGAACAATACTAATCTATTTCCCCTTTAATTGCCTGTGGGGGATTTCTAAACATGTAGAGATTGAGTTTGCAATGGCAGACCCAGCCATTCATTCAGATTTGGACAGTGGCATGTAGTTTTTAACATTCATAGTCACTATCGTGTCAGAGGCTTGGTGCAGATAATGGATTTCAAAATGCATCTCAAGGTATAAAGACACATTATTTGACTTTCTGTGGGAAATACACGTAAAATGGCCCAGGTAGCAGAAACACAATGGAGGGGGTGCCAGCTAGCAAAATAAAAATACTAATAAAAATTAGTAATTAGACCCATACAGAATGAGTTTACGGGCTTACTGAGGGTTCTTGAGGTTCCCTTCTAAGTGTTGGGTACTACAAATTACAGCTCACAATCAGAGCAATCAGAGCTAATTAACACAGCTCAATCGAGCTAACTTAGCTTAATCGAGCTAACTTAGCTTAATCGAGCTAACTTTGGGTATGTAGAACTCTCCTCATAGTACAACCCACCAATCACTCATTAAGTCACACCTAGGATTGTTCTTTTTTTATTATACGCATTACCAAAAACAAGTGGAAGTTAACAGCTATAAAGAAACCCTGTAAATAAACACTGCAGAGAAATGGGTGGCCATGTCAGACAGCACTGAGCCAGCCCTGATTTGTGTCCCTAAACGTGCTCACCCAGGGAGCGATGTGGTATTACGCATTACATGCACAGATTTATCGCCACAATTAGCCTGTCTACAGAACTGTAAAAGACTGATGTGAAAAAGGCCCTCAGTTCATACCTACCCGTTCCTGAGCCAGACAGTGGCTCCCATTCATTACTCTTACTGATTCAGCCCACCTCAGAGCCCTCCACTCTCCTGCAGGGACCCTGTGTAAACGTGCTTAGGTCGAAATCCAGGTTAGAGACGGCAGCAGCCCACTATGGAAGGAAAAAAACCACCAGACTATTTCTCTATCTGTTTCTCTCTCTTTTCATCTGCATCTCTTTTTTTTTTTTTGTCTCTCAGTCCACCTTTTTAGCAAACACTTAATGTTCCTGTTGTTCGTCTCACACGCTCCCAGGACAGGATTTGGAATGCCCTAAAGACAAGACCCCTTAAGAGGATCCGGAGCAACGGTAAATATCGCTATGGCAACAGACTGCACTTTTGCTCGTGCCACTTCCCTGCGAAGCCAGCAGAGTTGGTCTGGTTAAGCGCGGTACCTTATGCCACCACAAGTTCTGAGAAAATGTTCTTTTTTTGGATAGAGCTTTAAGTCACACCCTATTTTATGTTCAGAACACAAAATTAAACCTTTTATGGGCTTATCAAAAGCATGGAGTACTTTTGCTGCGCACAACGCAAAAGTTCTACAGAGGATGTTTTTTGTGTGGTCTAGTATTTGGAAAATGGTTGTCAGAATAAAGAAAAGGTCAATTGCATTTGAATAAAAAATGAAGTCTGCAGACAGAGTTGTTTTTTTTAAATATTTTACCACATAAAATGTTTTCAACTGAACGTCTCTTCGACAAATGGTTTCAGCAAACACAAAGCTGGCATCTCCTGTTCAACTAGAGTCACTAGACCATTTTAAACACAGTCCAAGAGTTTATTCATTGGATAAATTCATTCAGCATGAAGGGCACAAGAACCATCATACTGCATATCTTAAGGAAGCATATATTTACAGGCCAATTAGGAGAAGCACAATCTTTAAGAACTAAACATTTGTATGAGACAGCAATGCACTGGGCATTATAGCAGAGGAAATTACCATACAGGAACCCAAAACTCACAGCTTGTCTGAAAACAAAGGGCAATTGAGTGGATTTCAGCAACAAGAGGTCTTTGGAAAGTCTCTTTTAAGTAATTTGACAAAAACTTTATCAGTGTGGTCAACAGGAGAAGTTTAATGCACGCAATCTGGTAATCTGAGAAGTAATCTTCTCAGGAACATGGGGTCTTTAACAAGATCTGGCTTCAAGGGAGAAGGTCAGTAGCCAAAAAATGGTTGTGTGCAGAGAATTACACAGACTGTGACTGGGGCTTCAGTCCAGTGGTAACCACAGCTTGAGGTCCAAGCTAATTGGGCATGAACTGAAACATGAGTGGAGGTTCTCCCAGGTTCTGGTCTGGAGGCGATGATGGAATAGTGCTGAGGGGGAATGCTGGGATCTTAACGTGCACAATGGCAGCACTATGATAATGCAACGTTCTCACCATACTGAACAGGACAGCCAGGCCAGATCGAAGTTGAGTGAAACATCAGTATGACAGCCAATGGATGTTTTCCACTGGAATCCTTGCAGCTAATAATCAACAGATTTATAGCCATCTTGAAAATTATTAAGAAAGTAAGCCTGTTTAATTTGCACATATTTAATATTTCTGTGTTTTTAAAGGGGAAATGTGTGGAAAAATAGGCTTCAATAAAGCAGTTTAGCAGGGAGCCATGCTACTTGGGCTATTCAGATCCATGAGGATGTTTTATAAGATTATCACTCTTTCCAGATGGCAAACCATCTGCCCAAACATAACACAGTACTTACTCAGAATTCTCCAGAATGGTATTTTAGCCAAAGTCAGACTCAACAATTTCGCTGGTATCTGGCAAACTGTAATGGTAACCAGACATCCACTCCTAACTCAGCGATGCTGAAAATCAGCTTTGTGTCAGGAAAATAAAAATGTCTACTCATGCATGGGAAAACCCGAGAAAAAAAAAAGGAAACATATGATTTGGCAAAACAGAGGGGAGCCTGAAGATGTTAATGTCATGCCAATAAAACTCAACAAAGTAACTGATAGGTGATGTTTGAAGGAACCCTGTAGATGCACAGGAATGAAAACTCTCTAGGCAAATTTCACTTCTCTCCTTCAAAGCTAACAGACGTCACGCTCGAGACCTGCTTCTGCCCGCCCCTCCCAGGTAGTGAATTAACCTTTTCACGAGATAGACAGAACAGTGAACAGGAGTGTGCAGCCACAACTGGGAACAGTGACATCGTTGAAAAACAGCGAGGCTTGTGGTGGGGGTGGGCAGCTTTTTGTGGCATTGATGGCAGGTTTATCCAAGAGAGAATCCATGAATCCACGGAGCTCCGCTCTGTTACAATATCAGCGTTGCCTGAACCGACCTTGCACAGCTCTACTTCTGTGCGAGTCAATATTTGCCCGTTGTTTCGTTTTCGCCATGCTAACAGAGCATGGGTGTCGCTTAATGCAAACAGCTGAAGTCAGCAGGAACTACGCAGCATCAATAACATCAATAACTATGGGACGGACAGGATTTTTAGGCACACCGCAGGGTTAAACATTACAGGTTCGAGCACAGATCTCGAAACAAGAAAATATCGAGGGAGAGTTTGCTTAAACACTGCCGTGATCTCAACCCATGTCGCCACTATTTATTTTTAGGAGTGTGCTGTACATTCCCCCTCTCTGGGGACACGATTGGATAAGACTCCACCTCACCCATGTAATGAGCATGCTGAACAGAAAGCATTCAATTGCCGAGTCAATAGATGCCAGTGTTTGAAAGTGAGACTTACAGTCACGAGAGAAAGTTTGTGAAGCCTTTAGAGTCATCTGGATTTCTGTGGCTTTTTAAGATACAGAATCATAGGTCAAACCCCATGCCTGAATTGATTAGAACATCTACACATCTATCTTCCAACCACAGGATCACGTGTGGGAGAGGGGGCTATTGATTGGAACATCTTACTCCAATTACTCTCTTTTCAGGAGGTCCATATACTTTTCCACAAATGACCTTCAGTATTTAAACCACAGTTCAATAAGCTCATGGCAGTTTACAATGATTTGTGTGTTCCATTGTTATAACGCTTCATTTAGCATTACGACTTAGATGAAGATTAGATCACATTGCGGGAGCCATTCATGCAGAAATCCATAATTCCAAAGGGTCCACAGTCTTATTCTCACAACTCTATGTCATGCCGTGCCTCCTCAGGCTGGGTGCTTAGCACCAGCTTGGCTCAGAGCAGAAATGTGTTAGTGGAAGTCAGGCCTTTGTGCTCTAGACACACACCCCTACCAGCGTCTCCCAACGGTCAGAGCGTCTCTCTCAGCTGACGGGAAGCTGGTCGTGGCAGGGCTCCAAGTACATCCCTACTCTGGGTTCCTGTTCCTGGTAGTGTGCTAAACGCCATCCCCGACACCGTCGTCAAAAGGCTGTCTACACGCAGCCGGATAGCGGGCCTAAGTCGGTTTCTGCATGATGGGGCAGACTGGTCAAGGACGCCTTTCGATATACCTAACAAAATACAGGGCAGAAGTCAGGGATACACAGACTGAAGCACTTCCAGATTCCGCTGGACTCCCAGCCGTCACCAGGGAACCAAGGACATGTGACAATGACGGCATATAACTTTGCAGCAGATTCACAGCGACTTTCTGAATAGCAATGAAGTTCATGACAACGCCCTATATTTAAGTGCTGATATGATAATGATTCATGCCTTTGTCTGAGTGGGGTGGACCGCTTCCTAATAAAGGCATCTGATAAATCAGGAACCTGATCTCCCAGCTGAGTTCTTGACTGGCCGAACATGGTACAGAGAGATTACGCAAGCACTTTTTAAAAACACTAACAGCAATACCAGCAATGCAATATCAATACCATTTTCTGTTAATATCTTTCTAATATCCAGGATCGTAAACCTTCAAGGTTAAAATTCTTCAGAGCAGAGTGGCTTCACGCTCATGGATAGGAGATGAATGAAAGGAGCTGACATTCATATGTTTGTTGCTTACTGGATGCACTTTATTCATAGCTCACCTTAGCTATGGGCAGAAAGACAGCAGATATGGACATTCATCAACAAACACAAAAAATATGGACAAAGAAAACCATTACCTCTGATACTCAAAGTACATTTTTACTGAAGCAAATGCCACATTTCAGCTGAACTCTTCAAAAACCTGCTGTCGCTGAACACGTAAGCTAATTTAAAAACATCCAAGTATGACCTTTTTAACACTAATAGGACAGAATAAAGTTGCAGTTTTTCTGGAGGTCTAACGATTTGCATTATGTCGAGACCCATGTGGCTGTGGGGGGGGGGAGTAAGAGACAGGGGAGGTAGACTAGGGAAGGGAAAAGGTGAGCAGTTTTTTCCTCATATAACCTCTACACAGGAAGAAATTAAGTGCTTCCTGTGTTAACAGGAAGTGTTAAAATCAACTGCCTTTCAAATAGAAAGAAAATGAATACAAATGAATAGAAAATGAATACAAGTCTGAGGGAAAATAAGTCGAAGGACCTTGGGATTAGGCAGCAAAGAACAACAGAAGTAACCAAATCTCTTTGTTCAGGCAAGGGACCCCAATCTTTTATTTATCCATGCTTGTAAGGCAGTCCCAGCAAGTGTCCCTGTACCTTCAAGGTCCAGTCAAAAACATCACAGTGTCGAGGTTCCCACTCCCGCCACCAGGGGTGTCCTGCCCCGGATCTAGAGACTATTTAATGGAGACCGACCAGTGTTCTCACTCAGTCATTGTTTGCTTGTCCCCCATCCTGCTTAAGTCCTGGAATTAAAGTCCTGTGTCTTGTCATTCTGCCTGTCTTGAGTTTCTCCGCCCTTGGATCCTCCTTGCGTGACACACGCCAATAACGCCAATAACTTTAGCAAGAAAGTTCCAGCGTAAAAGCAGGTTAACTTATCGAGATTAACTCTGTGAGCTCAGGTTCTCTGCCATCTGTGACCTTCACTGCCGGAAAACGGCGAGTGGAACAACACGTGCCCTTGATCGTGAAGGAGCTTGAGATTGAAAGAGGCTGACATCCGGGATCCAAGACAGAGCTGTGATAATGGGTGAGGCATTCATGGAGAGTCTCTCATGACAAGAACAGACCTGCAGATAAACTATCCCCTAGAAAGACACCAGTGGACTGAGCTGGGCAGCGTTAAAGCGACAGGAACTTACCTCAGTGATCTGTGTCTCACATTTAGCTCTCAAAAACCAGCAGGCTTTCTGGTCTTAGCCAGAATGGGATTTCACATCAATTATTAATCAATTATATCGTTCAATTCTATACGATGTGCCTCTTAAGGCTCGCTATGTCAATCAGTGATTCTTGTCATATTTGTTTGACGTGGTCAAGTCCATTCATTACGTTCCCACAAAATATGAAATCCTTTCATGAGCTTTATGAAAAAGTTAAGTACTTTGCGAACATTAACCTCTGACATTCTCACTGAGCCACAAAACACCCATCCATCAGAGATGCTGCAGGAAACGTATGTAGCGTGGGGAGAAGATGCAATCTCCATACACACAGAGTGGAGGACTAAACACTGTACAGGTAAGACATACACCAGCTAATGAAGATGACAAGCCAAACCCTGGACAGATTGCCTAAGGTGTTCTTCAGATCAATCACCACCTATAAAGTGAAAAGTCTGTAATGTCTGCACCTTTCCCTACTGGCAGTGAGATGATGCTTTGCAGGACAAACGGCCCTTTTTTAATCACATCTTACCATAATCCCTGAGCGGGAATCAAATCAGACAAATGCACCACTTTCTGTCAAGCTATGAGATCGCGGTGAGACACAGGAATGGACCGCTCTGGCGGTCTTGCCAGCTTGACGAGTTCACCGGGTCTATCGAAACCCCCGCCCGAGAGAGGACCTGCATTCCTCCGATCTCTTTCTGCACCGCGGTGGGGAGAAGAGAGTGCAGGCTTTGGAATTGGGGGGGGGGATGTTATTGTGCATGCGCCTCCCTAAAGGAACTGCTAATGAAAGCCATATATGCTGTCATACTGACCTACTATTCAACATCTGGCAAAAAGGGAGCCTGATGCTACCGTCTGGTACTGCAGACAGCCGAAGAGCCGGATCGTTCTCTGACACAGAACCCAAATATTGGAGTACTCTGAAAGCTCGTGAAACTCTTTAATAAAAGACTTCTGGAAGCTCGAAGGCCAGAGCTGGCTTTCGATGGACTCATTTGGAGAGCTATTTTTCGTAGACATTTCCAGTACAGCACAGAGCAAAGTAATGCGAAAATGACAGCAGAATATTGCGACCGCATTTGGTTGGCAGCTTATTTAGGATGCCAGGTAGTTCACTGTGAAGCTCCTTTCTCATGCTGCAAGCTGACCAAGACCTAAGTACCACAATCCACAGCAACGGAACATTATTCACTGGTGGCACACTGGTTGTATAACAAGAATTTTGAACAAACAATGTATTTATTTATTTCAACACACCAAACAAAATTATTTCAACACAGTGGTGAAATTCTTCTAAAAAAAAAAAAAATACATGAACAATTTTATTCCAAAAATGTGACAGAACCAACACAAATGGGAAGGTCCAGTTCCAGAGACCTCAGTGTGAGGAACCAACACAGGATTCTTCCTTGCTTTTTCACCACCCAGCCCAACCATGGATACTATGGTCAGTCTGTGTCATTATAACAGCCGGGGGAACCATGAGGGTCTTCCTCCAGTTCCCTGTTTATTGATCACTGTCTTAAGTGAGCACTTGTGGTTATCCCGGCACTTAGACCGTGTTCCACCTGATGACTGCACTCTTCCTGCATTTATCAGACGACACGGCTCCTCGAAGGATTGCATACACACAGTCGAGTTCAGAGCTCCCTTAAGCGGCAAACCTGATCTGCTGCTTGCATGTTTCCAACCAGGTGTCTGTGCTGCAGCTGGGATGCGACTGAGAAAACTGGTTTGCCTGTTTAGCTGTGGAGAGACGGCGTGTCCAGCTCAGAAGTCAGGGAGGGGCCAAAACAAACAAAAACGTTGTATGCCAGCTGAACGGCAGCTCATTTGCAAATGGAGCTAGCCATCACAAACAATCAACAACCAACACTAACCAAATGCGTCATCGAATGACCACCTTAACATATAAAATATAACCGGCCCTGAAGTCGAGGTCGACCCAGGCTACAAGGAGGCTTCAAAAATGCTCTAGCGCATGAATTGCGACGCCACGCGGCACTGATGCATTCGTTCCCACAGTCCTTGCTTGTTGACATACTTGGCAACCTTTGGTGACAGGTCGGTAACCCGAGAAACCCCACCTTCCGTCACCCCTCAGGCGTCAGAGGCACCACTCTCCTGAAGAACCAATGTTTTTTTTGTCGGTAGCACAGTGGCATCCCTGCAGCAGTCAGTGAGGTCTGTGACTGTGTCTGTCCACTGACAACTTCCCTCCGCATTCAGCGACAGACACAGGAGTTAAAATACGCTCATTTTAAAAAGGCAAATGATAGCGTAGATGTGCTCAATTATAAGTGAATATGATATCCTTGTTTTTAAAAATCTATAGAAAAGTGGCAATAAAAAGTGTTTTTTTTTTTAAGAAAAACATAGATAGAATTTCTCACCTACAGCAACAAAGAGTATGGTATTCACAAAAGCAGTGTTTCAAATGCATGGACGTGGGATCCTGAGGACCTTATTTGGGCTAGCTGTTAACCAGTGGTGTGAAATACCACTTAACAGTACACTACTGGATTTAGGCTTCCGCCTGCATCTATTGTGCTGGTTGAAGGATCTGCAAAGAAACCCGCAAAAGTGATAGAAGAAAACTAGCTAAATTACATGTTTCATTATATTTGTAGATAACAACTCATAGTTCCATGCAGTTCTATGCAGTAACAAAGTTTCAAAGGCTCATTGTTTTGGGAAGGGTGAAAATACAGAATCCCAAAGTTGTTACTGACGATTTCCAGAGAAAGCGGCCTCAGTTCCCTACCTAAGACAATAGGTATTGATCAAAGAAGAAAACCAGGCAACTATTTCCCCCTAAATGAAATCATTTATACACTTGATAAAACGGCTCCCGGTGATACACTACCAAAAGTTTACATTCAAACGATCATTTGTTCAAATCTTGTCCCCGCTTACATTACGGGGCTAGATGTCCATAAACCGGCACTTGAAGTGTGAATCCCCCCTGGACGCATGGTTTTTCAGTTATTTGTGATTCAGCTCTGTCCATCTTTAAGCACAGAACTACTGAGTCGCCCCTAGAAGCCCTGAAGTTAGTACAAAGTGTACCAGTATTTTATAGGATGGCACAAACGCCTGCTCCATACAGGTGACACTGGTGGTCCAGAAGGCATCAGTGTATGCAGTGTACATGAACTGTCCTGTTTAGAGCCTAAAAAAGGCATCTTCAATATGTAAAGGAACAGATGGGTTATGTTTTTGTTTATTTTTTTATTCAAACAGAGCAAAATCTCGTATTTATTGTCAATATTTGGCGTTGGTGATTCGTATTGACATGGGGCAGTACTTTGGTAAATGAACGTGTTTATTGATCTCAGTCCCACTCACGCCGATGTTGTTACCTATGGTACACAATGCGGGTCTCTTTCCTACAGATGGACAGATAGGAAAATTTAAGAAAATAAAAATTCACTTACCATTCCCCCCTGCCTATTTGGTCTTCTGTTATTTTAATTCCTTTTGTCGCTCAAGTTGCTTCTTAATTATTGTAATTATATTTCAGCGCCGTGCTTATAAAGATGCTTCAGACTTTCCCGATGGAAGAAACTAAAGCTTCAGAATGTAAGTCCGATATACCCAGGCGGATTCTCCTCAGGACCAGACGTTCCCTCTGTCCATAGCTTCTTATGGGGCCACCCCGTACTCCCGTTAAGACACGCTAAATTACAGTCGAAAGTTTCCAGGAGGCGGGCCTCTCAGACCCTGGACAAAAAGCAAACAATCCATAAAAGGAGTTTCGCTGTTTCCCACCAGCCAATAGGAGTCGAACACTTCATCGCGTCATTCTATGGGGAATCCTGCTATTCGCCTGCGGAACACGGTGGACACCAGCGTCGCGCGCTGCTGCGCCGCCAAGGAGAACGCAGGACGAGTTACCTGGTTATCATGAATTGAAATTATAATAAAAACTAGTCGAATTAATTAAACATGGGGCTTTTTTTCCTTATTCGCTTTTCTAGAATTGCGTGAATTTTTTACATATCTAGGCCTAATTTACCTTTTTGGTCATTTTTTCTTTTTTTTTTTTTTTTTACAAAATCTGTTCTATTATTACACAAGATAATGATTTTCTCACCGCTTTTCCTGGTAAGGTTAGCGGTTACTCTACATAATGGTTTTAATTGATTAAGTTTTTGCGCAAATGCGACACTGAAATATTTTCCCGAAGACTTAAACTGAAATTACAGATAGAATTAATAAAACACCAATAAAACGTCTCAAAAGCTAAAATAGTTCAGGTTTTGATTATTTAGTGATATATACCAAATTTCACAAAGACCCTGCAATATTTCCAGCTTCCCGAAGAATTATATTGCATAAAAGCAGATAGATTTTATTAAGAAATATTAAGTGCCGTACAGATACACTTTGCGTGTCATATTGGTGTTAAACTGAAAACCCAGAAATTACTTGTAAAAGCCACGCTGGTTCACTGATGCTGTCATATTGGAAAACGAAGAATCTTTTGAAAATATGGTCGATGCAATTTAAGCAGCTCGTGCCTCCTGACCTCGTGCCTTTAAGCAGCTCGTGCCCTCTGGTTGCTATGGTTACAGCGCCGAACATCGATTCTGTTAATTAATATTCACCTTTGTAATTACGATTTACTTACACACCATTAATAGTTAGAATAGATAGGCCTAGCTTCCAAGAGTAAACTTAGCTGACTGACTTCGTGTAAGAAACTTGGATAATAAGGTTCTGTGGTCCAAAGCAAAATTACGTGCCCCAGAGAAAGGTACTGGACAGCCACTTTTATATAATAATGTAACAACACTACTCGTACAGCTTCTTTGGTATGGATGAGCTAATCGCACACTAATGTTAGTCAGTTTCATGGGCGTCACTAGAGATATATGGCTGGAGCCGAGAAGCTAAGCCTTTTCTATGGGGGGCTGGTCGAAATGTAAAGGTACCCCCCTCCAAAAAAAGGCCTTGCGTCACCCTCGGTTAGTTTAGACACCCCAAACAGATACACATCAAAATATCGGCATCCTCTAAATTATAACACGTTATTTGGCCTAGGTATATTTATTTTTTGCGTTGTTTTTGCTGTTTCAGCAGCTTGCATATACAGTCATGTGCCTATTTCAGAGACCTATAAATAATTTCACATGATACAAGCCTTTAGTCATGGCGGCTAGCAAAGACAAAGATACTGAGCTCTGCAATTATGCTTTACTTTCAACATCTGTGTTTAGCCGAGTGTTTCCGTGCCTTATGTTGGAGATGCATTCCTTTGCGTTACATAATCTTAAAATGAATTCTACACTATGCTTGAGAGCTCTGTATGTTCAAGTGAAAGTGACTGATTTTCTGAGACTTTGTCCGGTTGTTAGCTCGAATGACCTCATATATATTAATCATGATATTACTCATGAGAATCCTGCACCCGTAGGCCTATTTCTGCATCCCATTAAATCATTTTTTCCGAAATTGTATTTCGCTGAGGGAACTTTGATCAATTAGGAGTTCGGAAAAGAAGTATTTGAGTGGGCAGTTCCCAAGGTCATAATAGGCATATCATTAAGCTATAATGTCTGGCTGATGTTTAATGAGAAGCCCTGTATTTGACACTTAACACAGGCAAAGCAGACAAGGGGGCAGACAAACCCTAAACATATTTAAATGGATTTCACTCCCATGCCTCCTCCTTTTGCTTACAGACTGAGGCATGCTGACATTCAGGACAGCCAGGCCTTTCAGGGAGAGAGGTGTGAACTGACATCTATCTAGGTGTAACTCGTCTGACGTCTTGAAGAATAACTTACTGCACACCGATGTCAGGCTGCACTGGGTCACGTGTGCTGCGGTAAACACTTATTGCAGACTACGGGATGACGTTAGTTATGGCCAATTTCAACAATGTATCCTTCTCATCTTGGAGGAGCTGTTATTTATGACACGTAATTTGTTGTACTAAAAGGGCCAGAGCGCCCGAGGACAGCTGGGTTATTTTATTTTAACTTTTGAGTTAATGGATCACACAAATAAAATACTTGGTATTTTACAGTGGCTCTAGGCTCACCGTGACCGGCACTGAATAATGGCTATGAAAAATGGATGGATAGATGGATGGATGGCATTTTACCCCTTTAAACACATTTTAAAATGCATTTTGGAAAAGGCCACATTTTTCATCTTATCTCCTACAATAATTGTCTTGACATTAGTGGCATAGTTAGTGTTAAGTGCCTGGTACAGAAACGTCACCTCCCTTTCACAAAGCCTGGGCCTGTTTTCCAGTGGAGCAGGTTATTCAGACAACAGCATTTTTTTTTTTTCTGCTTCACCTTCCCACCTGTGCTCTGCATCTTTGTCCGCATACATAATGACATACTGAAGGAGCAGTGTTAGTCAGGTGGTTATAAAGATGCATTTTCTGTGAAGGCAAGTGTGATATCAGGGTTGTAGGGTTTTTAGCTAGAATGTGTAAAATACCTTTGTGCTACGACGGTCAAGTGTTGGAAACTCTTGAAAGGAAAGACGAGTCAATAGCGCCATCTAGTGGAAAAAATTCGAGTGGAACCTTCGTTGTGTATACAACTAATGCCTTAGATTTGACAATGCGGATTATTCATGGATAACCATACGCACAACTGCCGACAATTAATACTGGAAAAGGATATTTTACAAAACATGATAAATATTTGCAGTGGTCTATAGTAAAATCTTTGGAATTATTTATTTAGAAACTAGAACAATATTTATGCACATTAAGGCATTTGTACAGTGTATATACAGCAAACTGCTACCCATGAATTACCGCTGCTAGAGTCATGTTCTTCGCTGCTGTTTATTTTCTTGAAAGATATCAAAGTGTAGGAGGCAGGGAGACTGAACAAACTCCTGTGGAAAGCTTGCTCTCTCCTGGGATGACCCCTTGGAGGTGATACCGGAGTAAAGAATGGTGTTCAGACTGTAGTCCCTCTTGAGCCATTAGGTAGCCCTCGAGAGAGAGCTACTACAGTTGAGGAACACCTTCAGCCAGAGGTACATCTCTCAGAGATACTCGATTGAGTGTTTAAGGTCCTCCTTTATGCCTGCAGCCATTTGCCTAACACTTCCGGTCTCCACATCGCTAACCTCACCCAGCTCAGAGGGTACAAAGTGAACCGTCTTTGACCCATTACTGTGTCATTCTTGCAATAAATCATCGACCTTCCATGTTTACAAACATGTTTGTGCCTCACTTGTACCACCTGCGCTGCACTGTACAATTCCATATTCATTATTTTCTCACTACGCAACCTTTGCTCACCTCCCCAGCACAGCAATAAAGCTCAACGGTATCTTAATCTTATCTTGACTTACATAGTAAAAAAAAAATGTTGAAAGGAAAGACGCTTACAGATGGTTACTTTAAAAAAGTGGATCACCTTCTGTCTTAATCTTCATAAAGGGTCTGTTTCACAATGCTTGAATCTGTTTCAGATTTTTAATATATTGCTATCCCTCTAATATATTTCATAAACAACAGGACAATTTGTTGTAGCATAGTTGTGATATATATTTTTTTTTATTAGCTGCTATGATGAGTTTTTTTTTTTCTCCCTGTAAATAGATTTTTTTCAAATACCTGCTCAAGTACTGCTAGTTGGTAATTACACCACGATGCGGGGCTGGAACATCCACAAAAAATGACAGGGATTGATGGGGCAGCTGTCTAATATTTATCAAGCTGTTTATGAAAGAAAATATCCAGTTAACGCAGCTAAATTAAAAAATAAAGTACTTTCAATGTGGAATTACAGTAAAGCAGTTACAAGTTTGTAAAATGGCAAGAAAACTGCTTTTTTGTTATGAGGGACCCTCAAGGTGGAATATAGAGCTTGCAGGCTTCCCAGTCTGCTCAGCGCTTGTAAGATTTCCAGTGCAGAAAGAGAATATTAAGCAGGTGTCCCTGCACAGGACCTCATTTTCCACAAAGCCCATGTAAACATCGAGTTTCATTTCAGTCGGCATGGCCTCACTCAGAGTGTAAAACGAATCTCATTTTAAATGCATGACAATTACGAATTGTCACACCACAGTAGGTAAAGCAGTCAGAGAAGCTGAATGGTCCTTATGGGCCCTGAATGAGACCAGCAAAACTAAAAACTAAAACTAGGTTTCTCTTCCATCTCAAATCCCTTTACTTCTCTGCAGATCCTGAATTCCATTCAGGTTTTTTGATAAAATCAGGTGTAGATCTAGGCATGGGCCAGATGGGCAAATAGTCAGCGCGGCACTGGTCAGGAGGTGTATAAAATATTTGGGGTCACCTCCCCCCCAAGTCTTGCTTAAGGTTTTTTCTCAAGTGCGCAACTGGGAGGGGGGGCTTTGGGGTATTTTCGCCCAGAGTGAAGGAGAAAACTGCCACTGGGTAAAATGTAAAATTCCCAAACCAAAATTCCTTTTTTTAACAGTGCACATACATAAACAATGTCATTATGACCATCTGTCTATCCATCAGACCATCCATCCATCCCCAAGCCTATACCAGGCAGCAAGGGGCATTAAGCCGGAGTTCACCTTGGATGGAATGCCAGCACAATGTAAATGAACTGGGCAGTAATAAAATATCCCATTCCAGAGGTTCAGGTCTGGAGGTGATTTGGAGACATAATCTTCGAAAGTTTGAAATGGACCAACAAACTTTATGTGTTACATTAAATTGTTAAAATTATACAAATAAAATATTTGAATAAAATGCTAATGTGCTGTGGCCATCTATCCCTACAGCGAAGTCAAGGAAAGTCAAATGAGTTTGTCTTTCTGCCTTAGCAGCACACCAGGGACAGGGCCACACAGAACAACTGAACCTTCTAGAAGGCAGAACTCAAAGACATCAAGATGATGAGCAAAGGAGAGAAGGGTGTACTGAGGTGGCTCATACATTCAGACAGACAGAGAGGGGAGGAAGCAGAAAAGTGTAGACTTTCTCAGAGTAAATGCCACAGTACTGCCACACTCTGGCTATATGAGTATGTGTCTCAAATCAAGAACAGAGCTGTACATTAATTCCCCAGGATAGCGTCTGCTGTAACACCTGTTTTATTTCAGCATACTGGAATGATACACTGACACATGATTAAGCTACTTTTATCACATATTTGACTTTAATATTGTATTCTGTACCAGACTGCCATTTGGTCATGGGAGCCAGATTACTGTCCTTGCAAACATACATGGCTAATAAAGTACGATTCTGATTTTGCATTCCATCCATCCATCTTTCAACTGCTTATCCTGCACAAAGGTGTGTGTGTGGAGTGTGGATGTGGGGGGGCGGGGTGCTATCTCAGGTAGCACTGAGAACAAGGTATGCCCTTGATGGGATGCCAGTCTTTTACAGAGGACATACATACAAATCCTCACACACACAATCACCCGCTATGGGCAATTTAGAGACACCAATTAGCCTACAGTCTTAGGACTGTGGAGAGGAAACCCAGACGAAATCTGAAATCTGTGAAAGAGGGGGCAAGATTTGAACTCCCAACCCTGGAGATGTGAATCACTATTCCAAATTGCCCTAAAACTTTAGTATTTGTAATTGTCTGTTTATTAGGATGTCCATCTACTCAAGATTTTCCTTCTTTCACAGAGATAGGAATGACTGCATATTGGAAATGTTGTATTTTGGTGACAACTTTAAATTTCTGATATTCTTTATGCTTTTATATAGCATTCGACCCACTGCACTAGGCATGTTTTGTTAATCTGAATTTCAATAATTATCTTTGTATAATTACTATATGGCAGTAATGAAAATATCATCTTGTTTGTCTTCTTTTCGTGATGTAGTGTAAAAGGGTAGATATTCTAGTCTAGGCATGTGTCATAATCACAATGTTAAACTGTCAAACGTTTTCCTGTTATAATATTTTTGCGCCAACGGACAGCAGGTTCATTTAATCTGTTCTGGGGTGGCATGCAGCGAACAGGTGTTCTGTCCCTGCTAAAAAACAAAAATGGCGCTAATTCATTAGCCGCTAGATGTCCGGTGGTGTCACTCTGCGATACTGATTATAACATTCGGTGTAATAGTTAGAAATATTTAAAATGCGCATGAATCCTGTAAAATATCAAGCAAAATAGTTCAGAGCGATACGTCGCAACTTTAACACGTACAAAGACATCCTGGCACATTTTACAAGAACAGGTTTCAAAATAGAGCTTTTCGTAGCGCAGTTTTGAAAAGCGTCGAACGGTTTGTCCTTGATGAGACTCCGTAGCTGCCGGACGGGTTCCGTGCTGCGATACCAGGACCGGGCTGATGAGGTTCGATCGCAGAATGGCGAAATATGTTCCGAGCCGAGCGGTGCTCTAATACCCCCGGTAGTTGACCAAGTAGCATGAAAAGACGCCTCGATTTTCCCCTTCCCGTTTTGTGTGAATGTGGGTGCCTGGATTCTGGCATGGAGCTTCCACGTGTAATTAAGGCTTAAACTGATTTATTTATCGATCTGCTTCGTTGGGGGGCGTGAGAATGGGGGGAAGAGGGGCCGAAGCCGCCAGTGCCACTCGCCTCACGGCCCTGCTAAGCTGGATCCCGAGCTGCGATTCCGTTCTTGAACCTTAAGATTTAAAGGGACAGGTCAGCTGACGGGGAGGGCCTCCCCAGCCGAGTGGCGAGTCAGCGTCTCATCCCTCGGGCTGTCCCGTTTCAGGCTCATCACAAACAAGCCACCGCCGACGGGCAGCCCGGCCCTGGCCTTTCCCATTCAGCGGCTCCGCCTCCGTCGCACCGTCTTCGCCTGTCCGCATGGGCAAGGCTGCCGCGCCGTTCAACCTGTCGCCTGAAGGTCCGCCGTGCCGACGACCCCAGAGAAGGCGACATGTTTCCAGGCAGAGCCGTGAAAGCGACGTTCAGGTCGTACCTCCCGTTACAGGTAGGCTCATCTGAGCCGTCGTCGTATTTATATTTAAGCCCCATTCCTATTAGATATAATCGATATGCGTTACCAAGTAAAGTCTCTCCAATGGTAAACTTGACGGCTGCGCAAACTTCTTCATCAAATACTATAAGCTGTTTTTCCACCGCTTATAACTTGTTCCTTCGTTATACTAGGATGGATAATTAGATAAATTCGCATTTTTAGCCACGGTGCTGGTGTGCAAACCGTTCACTTTTAATTTCAGATCCCCATAAAGAAGTGCAGCCTGTAACTCGTAACCAGTCAGCTGTTACGTTCTTAACTAGTCGCAGCCTTTGACCGCACTCGTGTAACCAGTCAGCTG
>JAACJT020000007.1:6702395-6718291 GCA_009936485.2 Gymnarchus niloticus
ACACACAAGGTCACATTTTTCCCAACACTATTTCTATTAATTACTGACATCTCACGTTCTAGTAATTTTCCATTACATTCCTCATACCTTAAATGGCTGGTTTGTAGTGAACCTAAAAAGGCTGCAGTGCATCTCCTAGTTGGGTGCTGCACATCCGCACTAATTAGAATGAGTTATTCCACCCAAAAATGCAGCACTTTGGGCGTTAGAGAAGCCTATTTAAAATGCTGCTCAAGGTAATGATAAAAGGTTCACTTCTGCTAAATCACAGCGAAGCTTTATCTACCCCACCATTAATTTTTATTTTAATTTTTTTTCTTTTTGGGTGGTGTAGAAAAAGCCCTCAGTTTCATGGAATTCAGACAGTGTTGTGTTCTCTTGCCCTCATTAAGTACTATAAAGCTTAATGTTACTAACAATGGTCTTCTAGGCTAGGTGGAACTATAGGCATTATGGTATTCTCATCGCCTTAGTGATGAGATCCTAAATAGTTTTAGTTTTGGAGGGCCATACTTTAATGTTCAGTGTTCATGTGGAATGTTGCGTAAATTGCTTAGCTTGAACCTGAATAAAGATCTACCAGGATCCTAGCAGTGGTGTTCTGGACGACCCACCCAAGGTATATGCGGCTGAAATACATGAACCCGTGCTGGGACTGATCCTGACAGTGATCTACACTGTATTTACGGTCCTCTGAGTTATCAGCGGTTCCTAAAGAAAGGGACCGCCGAGTGGTCTCCGCTACATTTGGTCCTTTGAGCTGGATCTACGAGCAGTCTCTGCTACAGATGGTCTTTAGTTTGCATGTAGCTATGTGTTTTTGACTGTGGCTTTTGGGTGACAATGCAGCTGAATGAAAGTCCTTAATATTGGAATGACTGCACAAATCACCCCCTTATAAAGTGGGCAGCTTCAGTTGGTTTAAGCACGCTTCTTGCCTTATAAGGTTTTTTGCAGATCGTCCCCTGGAATTTGGTTTCTCCAAAATGGTTCCACGGCCAATAGTCATGGTGCATAATTGTAACAAATGCTTGAAAATAACCAATTAACCAGAGATTCTCCGTTGGAAAGCACAACATGTAACCCGTTTGCCTGATCCAGTGAATCCTAATGGAGCCTTGGCCCCCCTCAAATGCACACTTAGCCGGGGGCATATTGGTATCAGATTCTACTGCCGTAAACTCAGCTGAGGAAGTTAAATATCCCTCACATGCACAGAATTTTGGAGGCTTCTCCTGGACTCATTTCTGGTTTTATTTATAGGGTTTTCGTGTAGGAATAAATATTTAAATATTTTGGGTGGAGTGGAGTTTTTTTGAAGCATGAATTTTGTCAGGTACCAATTTTTTTTTTTTTTTTTTTTTAGAACGCAATCTCTTTTTCCTCCTGGAAAAAAATCCAAGAAGGGCCCTCGCCATGCCGTGCTTTTTCGCAGGAGCGAGTGCATTTTCATTTATCATCCCTCTGAGGCATAGAAGTACAGGAAGGCGACTGGGTTTTATTGGATCCCCGCCTTTTAAATTGATATAATGCATCAACCCACGGCAGTGTAATATGTAGAGTTTCTTTCTGGGCTTTGTTTCGGCAGCCTGACAAATGGGCTTCCATGCTCCTGACCCAGCTTTCGGAGACGGACTGTCAGCCAGCTTTTCAGCACACCCGCACACAAAGGCCTTGTACCTGCCGGGCACTTACACTTTATTATTCTCGTTTTAATCTTTCTTTCTGCATTGGACTCACTCTCTATGGTACTGATCAAAAGAGACACCTTCCCATTGTCCTCCTTTTTTTTTATGAATGGCTTCACCCCCATACCTTTCCACCAAGTGTCTCCGGTCAGGTTTTATAGTAGGCGTCCTGTACAGTTTCCCAAATACCTGGCTGACAAATGTTCATCAGTTTGATTGCCCAGATAAAAAATGTACAGTAATCTGGCTGACTAGTAGTCAATATCCATCCATCCATCCATCCATCCATCCATCCATCCATCCATCCATCCATCTTCAATTGCTTATTCTTGTTAGGGTTCTGGAGGGATCTGGAGCCTTTCCCAAGCAGTGTACAGCCAGGGGAACACCCTGGACAGGACATGAGTCCGTCACAGGGCAGGAATGATTTTAATTTAGGATTTTTTTAACTTTGTCTCTTTGCATCACAAGTTTATACCTGGTTTAAATGACCTCTTCTATTTCTATGCAACTCAAGAAGATTTGAATGTGAGAAGACATTATTTTAGTGTGCTTTCACACATGGACTTCAGTAAACTCCTCAGGAGGCTTATCAGCATCACTGATGGACAAAAGCTCACTGTAAGCTGCCATCCCATCACGTCATTGATCCAGCAACACAAATGCTATTCTTTAGTTTCTGACAGTAAACATTTTGTCCAAACCAGACGGCAGGTTCTGCTCATATCATCCCGTTGCATTATGGGTAAGGGATTGAGAAGTTGCCAACAGGCTGACTTTTCTCTGTCAACCTGGGACGGTGACTGGAAGGCTGTACTGCACTCATTCTTCATCCTCTTCCTCACTGCTTAAAGGGTTTTTTAATTAGTTCCTGGTTTAGCGTTATCATGCATTTATCTTTAAGATCCTTGCCTAGTTTAACTTGTTTTTCCACAGGATAGTCAAATTCTTCTGCAGTGTGTGTCGGATCAGTAGTGATGGGTGGATGGTACATTCTCTTCCTAGGGGTGTCAGGAATTCTCTCGGAGCTCAGATGGGAACTTCCTGTTCTTTAGTTCCTTTTTGGCCACCCAGAAGTTCTGATTGGGCTAGTTTGACCTGGACATTCTACCAGCGACTGTCATTGTGATGCTCTTGTGTGTGTCCACCTTTCCTGCTAAGAACCACAGCCTGCAACCTGTTGGAGAAATTTGACAAGTTCAATTAGGATGGTAATTAGACCAGTAAGCAGATAGTCATCTGAGAGTTACACTGACTGTGTCACATGCAAGGCCTATGTCACAGTGCATCCATTCATTCATTTTTTTGCAATATTGTGTTCCTCCACCTCACAAAGCAATTATTGCTGTCATAATCTGCACGGTAGGGCCATTAATTAAGGGTGTTGAAAACAGTGCCATTATCATTTACGTAGCCTCACATATATGAGTGCCAATGATTGTTTTTAATTAATTGTTTTCAGAATGCGCTTGTAAATATTTATGAGGTGACTAAAACGATGCACACGCTGTCTTGTTGATGGATTTCAGCAGTCAGTGGCACGATAAGATTTCAGCTCTCTCTTCACTCACTGAGCTTCCTCTTGAATGGCTCCACTTATTTATCGGTCAGTCGTACTGCTCTGGGTGGGGACTTGACACTGATATCCCCTAGTTTGTTTTCCTGCGCGTGCAGACACTCTGGGTATAGTGGTTAGTCTGACTCATTATAGCGGTCAGGCTGTTTCAAAAAAAGGAAAACCAACATTGTGGGCTTTAACTTTGAACTGTGGGAGTCAGACTGACCAGCAATTACTTACCTCTAATGTAGCACATTTAAGATGCATTTAAAATTGCTGAAGCAGACACACTTTGCCTGGCTGAAATTTTAACCATAAAACATGGGGGAAAAATGTCTTATTTTGCATTTGGCTATTATGGTAGAATGTTAATCCAACTGGACAGCAGGAGTGGTGAGTATTTATGGTGTATTTATCAATGCGAGGTCTGCTTTCTGATGGTGATGTATTTAAACTCCATAAACACAAAAGAGTGGGGGATTTATGATGCAAAGCAACAAAGAATCCTGAAGGCCGAGCGGAGCAGCTGGGCCCTCGTCCTCCGGCCTCACCAATCGATATACAATGTACGATTCACCAAAGCGGGCTGGTGGCTGAGAGCAGAGCACAGCTTAACAAAGAAGGGTTTAAAGGTCAGTGGTACCCACAGGGAGCGGTTACCCTTAGTTACTGGTAATTCCTTGTGGGAGGCAGGCGTAGCTGACTACTGGGGGAGGAAGGGGGAGGGGCTTGGAGCTGTTGCTGGAGGGGGCGTGGCCAGACCTACAGAAAGTCTGTTTAGCCATTGTCAGCCTCTGCCTAGCAGGTAAGGAATGGATTTGTTCTCTTCGCTTTATTTATTTATTTGCTCGTTTCTGCATTGCAGTAAAAAAAAAAAAAAAAAAACACAGGCAGACGAGCTCCATCTGGTGAAAGACGAGCCCTCGATCCACATGGACGGTAAAGACGGCGCGGCATGGTGTGTGGTAACCTGTCAGAGCGAGGGTGTCAGCGTTCGTCTGGAGCAGCCAGCTCCGGGGCGGCGAGCGATGGGGTCGGCCATCTGATGGACAGTCACCTTGCCCCCCCCTCCCAGGATGCTTATGGAGGAAGGGCCCGCTAAATCAGGCCAGCTGGAGCTTTGAAGCCAGGGGTCCCTTCTCCCACCTTTCAGCCCTGCCTTCATGTGGTGGGGGGAAGGGAGCTAAAAGCTGTAATTAGCCATGGCAGGAAGCAGAGTTAATGGGAGGGGGAGCCAGTACAAAAGGACCTTGGAAGAGAAGGGCAAATGTGGGGGGTGGCCTGGGACGTGACAGCGGAGACAGCTCTGTTTGCATCACGCTGACACGGGTTCTCCAGGCTCCTTGATGCACAGAAACACTTTGTTTTTTCCCCTTCGCTATTGTCTGCTGGACACACTACCTGCTGTAAGGGCTCCAGGCTGTGGTACACTGAGGCTGAAACACTCCAGACTCCTCTGCCTGCTCCACAGCAGAACTCTGTTGGCCTGTCAGTTTGGGCAAGGTTCTGACTCCAGGGATATGGCAGAGAGGCGTTTGTGTCGCGATCAGCTGCTGCGCCAGGTGTGTCACCGTGAGGCTCCAGGCTGCCATGTCTTTAGCATGTAGACTATAGTTATGTCAAGTTGTTTTTAATCCTGAAAAAGCGGTTCTTTCTTTTTCGCCTTGACTTGAGGGATCCACGAGGATTTCGTGCCCGATCTCGGTGCGATCTGAGCTCGCGAGGAGTTGTTCCATGGCGACGCCTACGGTAGCAGCCCCTCAGTGGGTGTCAAAGGCTCTGCTGGGAATTTTGTAACCGAAATGGCTTCCTGTGGTTTCCTTCCCCGGCGGTCCATCTTGTGATTTCCATTCTCCGGCGCACCAGTAATCATGCCGCTGATACTAACGATGCTGCTGTTTTGCCACACAGGAACAGAGTGAGCAGCGATGCCAGGTGTGTGAGTGGCCGGCCATGGCGCACAGGAAGCCGACAGGTACCAGCAGTAGCATGGCGGAGCCCCGTGTCCGAGCCTGCCCTCCGACCTTCCTTGGCAAGGAGAGAGCCGAGGGACCCCTGCCACATTCCTACGGCAGTCCTCACGGGCCTGTGCTGACAGACAGCAGGCCAGCAACGCCCACCACACCTGAGGGCGCATGCGGCGACTGCCCCACCCATCCTGATAGTGTTGATGGGGACTCCAGCTCAGACTATATCAACAACACATCGGACGAGGAAGATGAAGAGGAAGACTACGACGAAGGCCTACCCGAAGAGGATGAGGCTGTGACTTACTACATCCGTTACTGCCCCGAGGATGACAGCTACCTGGAGGGCGTGGACTGCGGTGATGGTGACTATGCCGCTGCCAACCCAGGACCACCGGGCGATACCGATGAGTGCCAGGAGGCAGTGGAGGAGTGGGCGGGACGGGAGCCTCTGGACCAGGAGCCGGGAACACATGAGTATGATGGCAGCCTAGAATCGGGTCTTGAGTGCCAGGAGTTGCCGCCGGATGTGGGTGAGGAAGAGGAGGATGGCGAGGGGAGCGAAGGATACTGCCCCAATGAGGATGAAGAGGTGGTGGAGGGTGAGGGGGGCTGCTACACGGGAGACTATTACGCCCCAGCCGACAACGGGAATGGTGTGCCGGACGAGGCGGAGGAAGACATTGACCAGATCGTGGCAGAGATCAAGATGAGCATGAGCGTGGGAAGCCTGAGCAGTGGCACCGAGCCCAGCCCAGAGGAACCAGCCCCTCCCCCTGACCCGATGGCCCGCCCCCCGCATTGCCACGAGGCTCGGCCGCGCTCCCTCAACATCCCATCTGAACCGCCCAGAGGCTTCAGTGGATGGGCACACACCTCGGAGGACAGGGTACAGTGGGCGCAGGAACAGGTGAGGCACGATCCCCACCACATTCCCTGGCACTTTTCTCGGCACATTTCGATTTCAGCCGTACTGATTCAAATCGACCAGCGTATTCTAGACAAAGAGTGTTCTGACCTGATGATCGGTTGAGAGTCACGGACAGAAATGTCTCACTGTGTTAATCCGAGGCTGTTTCACAGACTAGGTAATGCTCACATTTGGATCTTGAGGCACTAAACATCAGCAGGCGTTCTGTTTTTGTTTGGACTCCTCTGTGAGCATAGACAACCTAATCTGGGTGAAGCACAGAGCCCCGCGTGAGGCCAGTAATAACCTGGGATAAAGGCGAAATTAAGGCAAGGGTAAGATGACCCTCTACAGTAGGGGCACAACACCAGCAGCACGCTACGAGTTTTCCTATAATGCATATGATGAACCGTTATGGCCAAAGTCTGGCCAACACCTGATAAACTTCACACGTGTCCCTTTGTTTATGCTCCAACGCATAAACATCGACTGTCCTGAGAATAACATTAGGACCATAATAGAACACTTCCCAGGGTAAATTGAAGTAGGGTCATATGATAAGCAAGCCCGATAATAAGAGAATTCTCACGGCTGTAAAAATCAACAAATCAAATTATGACTTCTACTGACACGGCATTTGTATTTACCCATGACATACAACAATCCACTTGTGAAATTTGATACCAATTCAAGCCACAAGCCAAACTGTTCACGGAGAATCGATTTCCATGCCTCTCGTGCCATCATATCTGATGCTGTGAAATTACTCTTTAAGAATAGATTGGCCTACAAATGGACTCTCGCTGATGCCTTTCCCCACGCACCCTCACCCATTCCCAAAATTAATTTCAAAGGACTGTGCAGACACCACTGGAATGAAATTGTGCTGCATATTTCCTCAGTTGCTGAATAATGGATATAATGACATTTATAGTTATATGGCTGACATTAAAAATGCACCAGGTTTAAACTTTCCTGGACGAAATGTGCCGGCATGTATAAACTTGTTTTGATTATCCTCCAGGCCATAACCATCCTTAAAATTGAAAGTTTTTACATCAAATTGTTTTCTTTTCTAAATGTCACCCCAAGATCTGGGTCTTGCAGACTCTCTGTAAGTGAGATATGAGTGGTGCACCGTAGGGCTCCTCCGATAACGAGGCTGGGGTTCGTCTTGGCGCAAGGGGCCTCGATCGCTGGCTGCACGGTGTCACGGGTCTGGCAGCACCTCCAGGGATGCGCTCACCGCTCATAAGCACCCGACGGAGCAGACCGTACGCGTTCGGCTGCAGCTGCTGTGTCAAGGTCGTGTCTCCGGGCTGTGCTTGGTTTCCCGCCGAGCCGCGGCAGTCAAAACAGATTGGAATAAGGGAAAGGGAGTTATTTACGACATCGAGACAGATGGGAGATTTCGACAAGCCCCTCCACCCTTCCTTTGGCAAAATCTTCTCAGACCTCCCAGGTCTGCTCCTATATTGCTGATCCAGAGCCCACTATAGAAGTCTGTTCTATCCTTCCACTGACGTTAGTAACACTGGGGTGTCACTAACGTAAGCCCCTACATGAACCATGACCCCACCACCCACACAAAGAGGCCTTGTAGTCTGCTATACCAGTTTTCTTGCTAAGGACCTGGCTTGGTACTGCCAACAAAGCTGTTTTCTCTGTTCATGATGCTTAAGGCCTCCATCCATCCACCTCCCTTCTCCAGCCTGGAGCCTATCCCAGGGAGCTTAGGGCTCAAGGCATGCGACACTATGTATGGCCTGATTTTTAAAGTCATAACTTTACAGTTCCAAATGTCCCGCACAACATTGCACTTTTAGAATGGATGTCCCTGCGTCCCCTGAAGGAAAACACACACTGTATAAAGCTAACGTGAGCCACCACTCACAAAGCAACGAGTGGTGTTACGGTCATTCAGTTAAGCCTCTAATGAATCCAGTCAGCTAATTGAGCAGCGACAGGTGCCAGAATGCAAGGAATGACAGGAGCACACAGGTTGAAATCCACTAAATATGAAACTATAGGAACTGTCTGCGGCTCTCAGATTCAATAACCTGTGCGGTTAGATCCACATCAGAGAAAACGAGTCTCTTTGATGGGACGGCAATGGTCGCTTTCAGGGTGGATGGATTGACAAGCAGCGGAGAAGACACCGAAGCCACCCACCTCGCTCCTGTGTGGCCGATTCAATAAATTAGCCATTAGGATTGATCTGGTGAAATGTGCCGGGAGCTCAGTGTCCAATTACAGAGATGTAAGTCCTGAAGACGGGAGTCGTGAGCAACACAGGGCAGCAGAGCTCTATCGGATCCCCCACAAAGCCCTTCAGACTTCATTTTAAATGGCGGACGCAGAGGAAAATTTGTCTGGAAATCTTTCACAATCAGGCAGGGCATTGAAGAACGACCTTCACATCGCCCACATGGTTATTCAGGGAGTGTTTTTTTTTTTTTTTTTTGTTTGTTTTTTTGCTTCAGGACTGAAAGCCTAGGGAAATAGCCACCTAGTACTAGTAGGTTCCATAACACCACCTTACATCTTGTGAGGGGTGCCAGCACCTTGTTCACCTGTTCCCCAGCCACTCACTCATAGTGCTGCATTTCCATACAGGTATCTAATAGCACAGACCAGCCCAGAAAGCAGCAGCGTTCAGATCTCAATGGGCCTCTGGAGAACAACAATGTCCCTGAGGTGAGTGGGCCGTTCCGTCTTTGTAAGGGACGGGGGGTGGTTATTGCATGAGCGTGCTGGGAATTTTGCATCTCTCCGAGTTGCTATGGCTTCCTAGTGGCTTCTGATTTGCCAGATTGCCGATGAACAGGCCAATCAAATGGATAGTTTTGCCACACGTTCAAAAGAATGTAACATATAACCATTCCTCAAAGGAGCAAGCAGGTTTTACTGTGGTGACCTGGAATCTGGGAGGTAGAGAAACATTTTTCTTTTTATCTGGGGGGATCGCAGCTTGTGGCCTTGGTGGGAATTCCCAGGACCCTTTACTAATGCTGCAGCATTGTTTCTGCTTAAGAACAAAGCCCAGTGCTTACTGTGCGTGTTGCCTGGATCTGAATGTCCACTTGTCCTCTGACAGAACTGACCTTCACAAAAACTTCCGTTGATGCACAGCATTTCGGTCAGCCTTTACTCATTAATCCTCAGGAACCTTCTGGATTGGTGGGGTCTCCTAACCCCCCTTCCACTAGTGATTCAGTATAGTTACTCGACCATAGAACTACACTGTTTTGAAGTGTGGATTGCGGTCAGGTAGGACTGATCGTGGTCCGCCTTTAGCCTTCCAGTCTCGTTGCAGTATGAGCGAGCCATTTCAATTGGTTAAAGACACAAAAGGAGCTGTGGAGAACTCGTTTTCAGGCTGTAACTGGTACGAGATGGGCTTCATTGTAAGATCCAGGCTCGTCGTTCAGCATTCATGGGGTATCTCGCACGCACACACATCCAGTCACACTGCCCGCTGTCCTCACGGCGAGAGACACTGTTGCTTTGATTGCAGTCCACAGCCACAACTCAGCTGCCATCTGGTGTGCTTCTGCAAACCTAGTGCATTCTGGATTACAAAACATAATTATACTTCTCAGGATCAATTAATAGAAGCATTCTTTTCCTCATTTTTTATCAGCAGAATGAATTTCTTTTTGTTCTTGGTGGGGAAAATAGCCAAATGTATTTAGACACCGCAGACATTTGCCGTTTTTAGAAAACCCACGTTACATATGGGAGCCTTGTGTGTTCCTATGGTAAGTGAATCTCCAGAGAGTTGAACTGACAGTTTTTTGTTCTGTTCCACAGCAGGCGAAGAAGACAGCGTTCCCCAGCTTTGTGGACGGTGAGAAGCTGTCTTTTCCTCCTCTCAGCTTGATAACATACCCTTGATGTTTTGATCCCCCTAGAAAATAAAAGGACGGATGTCAGATATACATAATACCTTAGCAGAATAGAAGGCTGCGATGAATAGAGACTAATTGTTGTGATCTAAAGTGATGGGAACACTTTAATTCAATTTTATTTATATAGCACCTTTACCGAGGAGCATTGTTACAAAGCGCTTCACATAGTTCTGGGCCCAAAGTCCCCAGAGAGAAAGCCAAGAGTGACAATGGCAAGGAAAAACTTCCTCAGGAGGAAGGCTTGGGAGGAACCAGACCAAAGGGGGAAGCCCATCCTTCTCTGGCCAGCACCAGGCAGGGCAGGTTCATTAATACAATATGATGAACAGCATTAATCTGAATGTTAAGAGGTTCCTGAGCATTGCTAAAACAAGTAAAGAACAAGCAAGAGAATTTTGCACAATTGTACAGAGAAGTATGCAGAAGTATTTGAAATGGCATCGGTTTCTGCTTGGTGAGCAACTGTGGACTGACTGCAGTACCACTGAAGTAACAAAAAAAACCTCCCCTCAGTCCAAAAGTGCACTTGTAGTAGGCATGTAGTGCTTTGGTCACATGGGCCGATGTTCCAGTTCTGTCACTGAACAGTCGAAGAAGCAAATGGATCCTGAAAAGCTGGAGCTTGCTTGCCTGTGGTGGGTGTTACGTCTTCCGCGTTTACATGTCAGACCTGCCCTGTGGTCCTGCCACACCTCCATGCCAATCTATCCAAAGCCCAGTTCCCCATACAGTCCTCAGATGAACTCAGTGGACCTTCCACTGACCGTAGGACAGTTGAAGATGAAATGTGAAGGTGCCTTCTGCTTAGCCATACAATTTTTCTGCTGCATGCTTCCGATGATGGATGCATTTCTTAACCGATTGTTTACTAGACAAATCTGCAGTGTAACGTTATTCCTTTCAAGGGCATTCAAGGATCAGCTTGAGCGGATTGACGTGATTCTTAGTTTTTTCTCAAACTGCCATGATTTGCTAGTTGGGTTATAAATGCAGCAGGTCTAAAGACTATCTAAAGACCATTCACTAAGAAGTCAGTTTGGTTTGTGAACGAGGAACGTGCTGAATTCCCAAAACATCGAAAAGCACAAAATCACAGAATGCCAGGCAAAACTTACTTGCTGTGCTGTATATCTGTACGTTTGTCTCTATATGAAAAATTAGCCTAACAGGAGAGGCTTTAGTAGTATGAAGTGACAGATTTGGCTGACAGCCTGACAGAGGGCAGTCTCGCATGCACACAGATAAAGGGTTAAACCCTGTAGTTTCACGCTTCTGTTTATTAGTAAATAAAATGGTGAGAACAGGAAGCATTGATATTCCTACTTATCGCGTGTTGATACGTTTGGGTACAGGGAATTGTTCTTACATCCTCATCTCATATTTGAAGTTTTTTTTTATAAATAATTGAAAATGTGTTTGCCCATTATATGTTCTGTTTACTCAATTTGATCCTTTCAGTACACGTGTTTACTGTATGCGTTATCGGCTTATTTTCTCAATGTCCACGTCTCTCTCTCTCTCTCTCTCTCTCTCTTTATGTTGCTCTCTCATTTCGTCTCTCTCCGTCTCATTCTGTGTCAGTCCCCGGTCCCTGTGAACCTGAAGACCTCATCGATGGTATCATCTTTGCTGCCAACTACCTGGGCTCCACCCAGCTGCTTTCAGAGCGGAACCCTTCCAAGAACATCCGCATGATGCAAGCCCAGGAGGCGGTGAGCCGGGTCAAGGTACGCCAGCCCTTGGGCAGGGGGTCCCCCCATGGGTGTGTTGTCAGGATCAGGGGCAGAGACAAAGGGTTTGCAAACAGGGTGCATGGCTGGAGTTTAATGTTGGGCGTTAGGTTGTAAGTAAATCAGCTCAGGATCAGATGGTGCAGATCTCGTCAGAACAGACACACTTGGGTCAGTGTATAACACAGGGATCATATATTACCATCTGATTGAGTTTTATTCATCGGGTACATTACATGTTTGAGGAATCTGCTGTGTTGTGGATCGTCCAGATGAACATACCACAAATAATAAGACAGCAAATGGTGCAACGCAAATGGGAAATGTACTGTAGGCACTAAGTGCATATGGCATGGTACCCCAGCAACATAAATACACAAAATAAGAGCCATATTTATTACAAATTTGGAAAGGAAGAGTGATTTATGCCTGCAGACTGGTCACAGTGTTCTCAAGACACAGCATTCACCTACAGAATTCATTTGCCACCTTCAGGCAAACGATCGATGAAGTGATCGCTTTATATTTTCACCGCGCAGAAACTACTCGCTCATCTAAGAGTGGCAAATGTCCCTGGTCCCGCTGTAGGGCAGAGGTGCGTTTGCTGCTGAATTATTGACACCTCCCCCCATTAGTCAGGTCCCTGGGGTTCCATAGCCTCTGTACGCATGAAAGCACGGCAGCAGAAGCCCGGGGTGGCTGCCAATTTTGGCCCCTCAAGGGGGTTCCTTGGGCAGAGACGGGCACAGCTTCCACATGATGAGCTTCGAGGAGGAGTGTGGATTCAGTCGCCCCGACCTACCTGTGCAGCAGCATTCCATTTCCCAGCATGTGGCATGTGACACTTTGGTTGGGGGTCTTTCTTGACATGTCCCATAATGGGGATGGGGGGGCGGGCGGCTAATTTAATGCTCCACTAGAGCAAACGAAGGGCAGGTGGAATGTACCACCTTCTCAGTTTGGCACCTGTACCAAAGTGAGGGGCTCCTGGATCTAATTTGTGTTTGAGAGCCTGCATCTTACCCTCCTGATGAAAGGAAATACAGTCCCCTTTTAGTGTGGCCATCGGAATCATTGAAATTGAAACCATGGCAACACTTAGCCGTTAGCCCTCATAGCTGCCCTCATTTCTTCAAGGAGGTTCAGCAGAAAGGCGGATGGTGGTTTACTTCTGTGAATCGACAGGGTGCCTTGCCTGCGGCTTGAAGGGCCAGTGTGATCCCCATCCCAAGGTGGTCTTCAGGTCTGACCATGTCTGCCCCCATGAGTATATCTGAAGAAAGTGGTCCAAATGGAAGCATGGCAGTTTTATCGCCCCCATTATGGCTTATTTATGTGTGTTTTCAAGTCTGCCAGCTGGATTTGATGCAGTATTTATGCCTCCCACTTGTTCCACCAAAGCTGGGGGATGCAGATGTCCACCTCCTGTTAAAAGAGATTGACAGTGGAGGTAGAGAAAAAAACATCCCCCGGGACAATTTATGCTAAGTAAATTTGGCCAGACAGCTTCAGGATATGTAGAGCATCGATCCCCGGCTTGTCAATGAAGGGAGAGGCTTCTTAAAGGAGACACCAAATGGGGGGAAGAAAGGGACCCCCAGAGGGGTGGGGTTTATGGATGAATGTCAGCATTTCATTGGTCGATGGCACCTATCATCTTCCAGCCACTCACTTTTACAAACACTATGGGGCTGCTCCCGAGTGCAGAGTTGTCTCCTTATATGGAGCTTTATGAGGACCCCACCAACCTCCCCCAGGAGCAGGAGGTGAAGGATAAGGAGGCTCAGCACAGACGATTGTGAGCCTGCAGCTCCCATAACGATTCACACCACAACTAGCTGGGGATCCTTCCAGCTCATCACACTCATCACGCTACCATGGCAGCCTCCAGTCACATCTATCTTATCCAGTGTGGGGGAGGGGGCGGGGATTCACTCCTGACACTTGACCCCTGCATTGCTGCAGATGGCATGGAGGATGGGTGGTAGATGCAGCCTGTGTCAGCTGTTTTGTCAAACGTATCCCATCCACTTTTTTTTTAAAAAAAAAAAAAAAGGTCCACAGGAGTCGATCCATGTTTGCATGCCGTCCGGTTTGCTTTAAGCCGAAGAGAAAGAGCAATTATGGTCTGCTAATTGCTGTTTTGGTTCGTTAATGCAGAACACAGCAATGCCATCCCTTCTCATCCTCCGGGGGGAGTGATGGCAGAACTCATGTTTGGTTCTGTTTGTGTATTTTTTTCTTCTGCCTCAATTTCTTTTACTTTGATTCCTGCATTTTTGCTGCTCCTGTGTCTGATGAGCCCGCTTCTGTCCTGACGCCTTCCAGAGGGTTCAGAAGGCTGCCAAAATCAAGAAGAAGGCGGTGTGTAAAAAAACAAACTGTTACCACGGCAAGACGGCCCAAAAGCTTCTCCCCTTCATGTCCTGTTTTGCTGTCTGGCCCATCTTGTTCTCATGTGACTCAGAGACCCTGGGTTTGAAGCTGAGCACCCTCAGGGACACAAATCTGGCAATCTGTCATTTGTCATTTGACTATCCTGCCCTGTTGCGGTGAATCATATGTTGGAAATCCTTGACCCTTCAACTAGGTGATGTGGGTGATTATCCACCTACTACAATTTGAGTCAAGTATGCTGGATAATAAATGGCACATTCTAAAGTCGCAATATGATATTATGGAAAAATAAACCATTCATTTTCCTATGCAAAATACAAAGATAAAAAATAATAACACAACACATAGCAGATGTCTTTGAACGGACTGAACCTACTGTCATGGCAGGCTGTTGTGCTCAGTGTGAAACCAGAGGTCTCTCTCTGATTGGCTGGTTTGCCTGTATGTAAAACAAAGCCATCATAACCAGACCCCACCCCCCAGCCCATCCTCTTCAGACCACGTCTGTGTTGTGTGTTTATCTCCAAACTCGCCCCCCGCCGTACTGTGTACCACCTCGCACTGCATGTCGCTGCTTCTCTGTGTTTTCCTTTTCCCTCGGATCTTTCACATTTTTCGGTTAAAAGCTGCGTTCAACAGCAGTAACCGTAGTGCCGGGGCCACTCCAAAATCACCAGATGACACAAAAAAAAAATTAAAAACAGGCAGGCATCACCGTGAGACCTCAAAGGCGTAAATGAATATCTCTCAAGCTATAATGACACATTCCGAGCCTCCCGTCTCGGTGAGCTGTGTGGTTTGCCACACCTAACGGCCAAAGCCATGGTGGCGAGCGCCCTCGGAGGCTGCCGGAGAGCAGATGGCCACCGTGAGCGGCATCTATGAAAAGCCACGCATAGGAGCAGCGTGCATGAACTGCATGAGATGAGCAGTCGCAACACAGCCAGTTCTCTCTGGCATCATAGTCCTTGGAGTGTCTGTACTTTCTGATCTTAGCAGAACAGCACGCCTGCCGTTAGCATTCCTTTAGGTATGTGGACCTAGCCTGTTCTGCGGTTTTGTTTCTCATCACGAGAAGAACATGGTTCCCTAGCCAGTACCCATGATCCTCAGTGATCCCGCCTCTTCCATTACATGATATGCTAGCATGTAGCACAAGAGAGCCTTTCAATTGTTTTATTCCGGGTTCTGGTTGATGTTATGTTGGCTGCCCTGAGCACTAGGGGGCACCCTAAAATTTCATCTTCTGCCCTTCTAACTTTAGAACTCAGAAGGTGATGCTCAGACTCTCACAGAGGTGGACCTCTTTATCTCCACACAGGGGATCAAGGTGCTCAATGCGGATACACGGGTGAGATGTTGCTTCTACGCTTCGCACCCCCCCCCCCCCAACTTTTGTACCCCTACAAAGCGTCATCACCAGAATCTGCTCATGAAGTGTTTTAGGATATCGCAGCGTTTCATTTTAGGCCAGCACACTGTGTACTGGTCAAGGATGAGGACTTTATTTTGGTTCATGTCCAGCCTACATAAATTCTGTATTAATGGATAAAATCATAAATTTCTTTTGATAAAAGCCAAACAACAATAAATATAAAATTGAATCTGATGTCCCGTCCCCCCGCCCCCCGCCCCCCCCCCCCTTGCCGATGGGGCCCCTTTTCTGTGTGGGACGCATTGTGATGGCGTGGAGATTTTTAAAAAATCCAAAAAAACCCCGGAACTGGCAGGTGGG